>JAFREQ010000218.1:0-216595 GCA_025331565.1 Holacanthus passer | reverse complement strand
GGACTGAAGGTAGGACAGTATTCCTACCAGTCACAGTGTTTTGAATGCAATGAATGAGTTTTTCTTTGTGTGTCTGTGTTTTTGTGTTGAAAGATTTTTTAAAGGTTTAGATGACTGATCAGGGGTGTTGTTTTTTTGTTGTTTTGTAGCTTCTGCATGGAAACCAGAGGAGGACACGCAGCAGGCCAAGAAGCTGTGCTAGCCCTGTGAGGACAGCAACCATGGAGCCTTCTTCCTGATAGACTGCTGTAACTGCATCTGTGTGTGACAGCCATCACCTGGAACAGGTGTATGAGGTCAGACCTCTCACTGGCTGGATGCACAGCATCTGCATCACTGGCCTCTGCTGCTGCTGCAGTCCATCCATAATGAGAGGAAATGTTTTTGGGTCTTTTTGTAGGTGAAAAGCGGAAGACGCAGAGGTGCCAGGCTCCCACCAGGACTGAAGGTAGGACAGTATTCCTACCAGTCACAGAGTTTTGAATGCAATGAATGAGTTTTCTTTTGTGTGTTTGTTTTTGTTTTGAAAGATTTTTAAAGGTTTAGATGACTGATCAGGGGTGTTGTTTTTTGTTGTTTTGTAGCTTCTTCATGGAAACCAGAGGAGGACACGCAGAGGCCAGGACACTGTGCAGCCCTGTGAGGACAGGCCAAGGAGCTGACTGCTGTAACTGCCCTGTGAGGACAGCAACCTGGAACAGGTGTATGAGGTCAGACCTTCTTCCTGATGGAGTACTTCACATCTGCATCACTGGCCTCTGCAGGCAAGCCCTGACAGAGTCCATCTAATGAGAGGAAATGTTTTTGTTTTTTTGTAGGTGAAAAAGCGGAAGACGCAGAGGTGCCAGGCTCCCACCAGGACTGAAGGTAGGACAGTATTCCTACCAGTCACAGTGTTTTGAATGCGATGAATGAGTTTTTTCTTTGTGTGTCTGTGTTTTTGTGTTGAAAGATTTTTTAAAGGTTTAGACGACTGATCAGGGGTGTTGTTTTTTTGTTGTTTTGTAGCTTCTGCATGGAAACCAGAGGAGGACACGCAGCAGGCCAAGAAGCTGTGCTAGCCCTGTGAGGACAGCAACCATGGAGCCTTCTTCCTCATAGACTGCTGTAACTGCATCTGTGTGTGACAGCCATCACCTGGAACAGGTGTATGAGGTCAGCCCTGCCTCACTGGCTGGATGCTCCAACAACAGCATCTGCATCACTGGCCTCTGCTGCTGCTGCACACAGTCAAGCCCTGACAGAGTCCATCTAATGAGAGGAAATGTTTTGTTTTTGTGTAGGTGAAAAAGCGGAAGACGCAGAGGTGCCAGGCTCCCACCAGGACTGAAGGTAGGACAGTATTCCTACCAGTCACAGTGTTTTGAATGCAATGAATGAGTTTTTCTTTTTTGTGTGTCTGTGTTTTTGTGTTGAAAGATTTTTTAAAGGTTTAGACGACTGATCAGGGGTGTTGTTTTTTTGTTGTTTTGTAGCTTCTGCATGGAAACCAGAGGAGGACACGCAGCAGGCCAAGAAGCTGTGCTAGCCCTGTGAGGACAGCAACCATGGAGCCTTCTTCCTCATAGACTGCTGTAAGTTCATCTGTGTGTGACAGCCATCACCTGGAACAGGTGTATGAGGTCAGCCCGCCTCACTGGCTGGATGCTCCAACAACAGCATCTGCATCACTGGCCTCTGCTGCTGCTGCACACAGTCAAGCCCTGACAGAGTCCATCTAATGAGAGGAAATGTGTTTGTTTTTGTGTAGGTGAAAAAGCGGAAGACGCAGAGGTGCCAGGCTCCCACCAGGACTGAAGGTAGGACAGTATTCCTACCAGTCACAGAGTTTTGAATGCAATGAATGAGTTTTTCTTTTTGAGTGTTTGCTTATGTTTTGAAAGATTTCTGAAAGGTTTAGATGACTGATCAGGGGTGTTGTTTTTTTGTTGTTTTGTAGCTTCTTCTTGGAAACCAGAGGAGGACACGCAGCAGGCCAAGAAGCTGTGCTAGCCCTGTGAGGACAGCAACCATGGAGCCTTCTTCCTGATAGTACTTCACACAGGCAAGCCCTGACAGAGTCCATTTAATGAGAGGAAATGTTTTTGGGTCTTTTTTGTAGGTGAAAAAGCGGAAGACGCAGAGGTGCCAGGCTCCCACCAGGACTGAAGGTAGGACAGTATTCCTACCAGTCACAGTGTTTTGAATGCGATGAATGAGTTTTTTCTTTGTGTGTCTGTGTTTTTGTGTTGAAAGATTTTTTAAAGGTTTAGACGACTGATCAGGGGTGTTGTTTTTTTGTTGTTTTGTAGCTTCTGCTTGGAAACCAGAGGAGGACACGCAGCAGGCCAAGAAGCTGTGCTAGCCCTGTGAGGACAGCAACCATGGAGCCTTCTTCCTCATAGACTGCTGTAACTGCATCTGTGTGTGACAGCCATCACCTGGAACAGGTGTATGAGGTCAGACCTCCTTCCTGGCTGGATGCTCCAACAACAGCATCTGCATCACTGGCCTCTGCTGCTGCTGCACACAGTCAAGCCCTGACAGAGTCCATCTAATCAGAGGAAATGTGTCTGGGTTTTTTTTGTCGGTGAAAAAGCGGAAGATGCAGAGGTGCCGGGCTCCCACCAGGACTGAAGGTAAGACAATATTCCCACCAGTCACAGAGTTTCGAATGCAATAAATGTGTTTTTCTTTGGGTCTGTGAAGGTTCTCAGTCATCCAGGTCATGGTATACAAGTGCAAGTTGAATCGAAGGCAACTGGACTCGGTGTAGATTCTTGAAGATGTTTCACCTCTCATCCGAGAAGCTTCTTCAGTTCTGACTGACTGGCACGGAGACCCAGGTACTTATACATCTGTGGAGTTGTTAACTGTGTCATCTATACCAATTAGTATGCAGGTGCTCCTGGGTGTTCAACGACGGTTGTTGAGAATCATTTATGAGTCACCTGATACCATGTGTGAATGACCATTAACACTGTCACATGAGGTCAAGTGGTTGTTTACTCTCCTGGGAAGAGATGAATGGACAGCATTGTAGGTTGGAGACAGGTGATGTCTGAGGCCTCCTCCTCTGTTGAGTGATGGCTTCTCTACTCTCACACAGATGGCCTTTTACACTCCTCTTTCAAACCACCTATCTTCCCTGTCCAAAATGTGTACATTGTTGTCATCGAAAGTGTCCCTTTTCCTTGACGTGGAGGAAAACTGCTGAATCTTGACCTGTGGTGTTGGCCCTCCTGTGTTGAGCCATCCATTTGTTGAGTGGTTGTTTGGTTTCTCCAATGTATAAATCTGCACAGTCCTCGCTGCCTTGGACTGTGTACACCAGGTTTCTTTTCTTGTGTTTCGGCGTAGGGTCCTTGGGGTGGACCAGTTTCTGTCCGAGTGTGTTGCTTGGTTTGAAGAAAACCGGGATGCGATGGTTGTTGAAAATCCTCCGGAGTTTCTCGGATACTCCAGACACGTATGGTATGACAAAGTTGTTGCGTCTGTTCTTCTTCTCCTCTTCCCCTGTGGCATTGATACTCTTCGTGGATTTCGTGGCTGTTTTCACAAAGGTCCAGTTGGGGTATCCACAAGCTTTGAGTGCACTCTTCAAGTGCTTCCGCTCCTTCTCTTGGGCCTGTTCGCTCGGTGGTGCAGGGTTCTGATGACTCCAAGCTTGTGCTCCAGGAGGTGGTGGGAGTCGAAGAGCAGGTATCGATCTGTCTGTAGGTTTTCTATACACCTCGATGTGAAGGCTCCTGTCCTCTTCAATCTGTCCGTTGCAGTCCAGGAAGGCCAAACTGTTGTGTCTTGTGTCTTCACGTGTGAATTTTATGTTGCTGTCCGCAGAGTTGATGTGTTCTGAGACGGCTTGTACTTCCTCAGTTCTGATGATGACCCAGGTGTCGTCCACATATCTGAACCAGTGGCTTGGCACAGTTCCCCTGAAGGAGTTTAGGGCTCTGTTTTCCATTTCTTCCATGTAGAGGTTGGCCACTATGGGAGAAACCGGTGAGCCCATGGCACAGCCGTACTTCTGCCTGTAAAACTTCCTGTTGTACTGGAAGTAGGTCGTGTTGAGACAGAGGTCCAGGAGTTGGCAGATCTGGTCCGGACTGAGGCTACTTCTGCTGTCCAGGGTGGTGTCATGCATCAGTCGTCTCCTTACGGTTTTCAACTGCATCCATGGTGGGGATGCATGTAAACAAAGAAGTAACATCATAGGACATCATGGTTTTAGGCCTCGAACTTTGTGGGTAAAGTCCATGGAGTTCTGGATGTGGTGAGGAGTGTTGCCAACCAAGGGAGCCAGGATGGTGGCTATATGTTTAGCAGTGTTGTAAGTGACAGAATTGATGCTGCTGCTGATGGGTCTGAGGGGGGCTCCTTCTTTGTGGATCTTGGGGAGTCCATACATGCATGGGATGGCCTCTCCTGGATATAACCTGTGGTATTGTTCATGGATGATGGTCTCGTTCTTCTGTAGATGTCGTAGACACTCAATGGCCTTTTTCTTATATCCACTGGTGGGGTCTCTTTTCAGTGACTCGTAGGTGTTTGTGTTGCTGAGCAGTGAAGTGACCTTGGTGTGATAGTCCGCTGTGTTCGGGACTACCGTGCATCTTCCTTTGTCTGCTGGCAGGATGGTGATGTTCTGGTCCTTACTCAGTGACGTCACGGCCTTCCTTTCTTGGATGGTGAGGTTGGAAGGGGGTGCCTTCACATTGGAAAGGGCTGCCGAAACCTTCAGACTGGGCTGTTCTGCCTCTGTTTCTGGTAGGTTTTTCTTCCTTATGGCTGATTCTGTTGCGGTGATAAGGTCCACTATAGGTAGCTCCCTAGGTGAGATGGCGAAGTTTAATCCTTTGGCTAGGACGGCCTGCTTATCCTAGGTGAGTTTCCTATCTGATCCGGTTCCTTACCCATCTCTCTTCTGTTTCAGTGGGTGTGGAGCCGCCCTCTTGTCTCCAGGGTACGCTCCTCTGTTCTGCTGGTTCGTGTCTGCAGATTCTGGAATTTCCGTGACAGTCTTAGCTTGCTTTTGTGTGTTGAGAAAGCTGTGCTTTTTCAAGGAAGTTATTGACCTCCTCCATGGCTGCATTAGGTAGCTGTGGTTTCAGTCTCTGTTGAATGTCATTGGCCTCTTTGCTCAGGGCTTCAATGGTGAAATGGACTTGTCTAATCCTCTTGTTGAGTAACTGGTTCTGTGCCCTCTCCAGGATCATTTCTGCTCGGTACCCTTTCACAGTGGATCCTAGATGTAGGCTGTTCGGTATCAGTCTTTGTTGTCTGCATCTCAGGTTGAAGCGTAGGTGGTTCCTGTAGTCTGCGATCTTTCTGGCTGTCCTTTCATACTCCCGTACCATTCTGAGGGTGTTCTGGATGACTGAGAACCTTCACAGACATAAGACTCACATCATTCATCAAACCCGCCTCACCTAATAGCATTACATTTGATAAAGTTAAACTAAACACAGACATATGGATGCACAATAACATGACCATTCTCAGGGAACATTATGACAAGGTTCTCGCAGTGGAGCTGGAGAACATCCCCCCATACAATAAGGATGCTTTTGATAAAGCAGTCCAGTGGGGGAGAGTGAGATATAACCGTAAACTGACACCCTCCTCCATTTCCACCGAGGGACCTCCTGACTAAGGGGCCCCCAACTGAGGAGGGTGCTCTCCCAGCCCAGCTCTCCCCCCTACCCTTCCATCCATTACCCCAACCAACAGGTCCATCTCCCATCCCCAGTAACCTTTCCCATCCCCACCCTTCCTATCTCCCTTACTTCCCACTCTTCTCCCCCTCCCCCCCTTCCCCTACAATCTTACCCCACCCATCCCCTAACCCTTCTCCCCTCCCTTCTCTCTCCCTCTCCCCTGATCTCACTACACCACCTGCCCCCTTCCCTTACCCTAACCATTCCCCCTCCACCCTTTCAATCACTATACCGCCTCCCTCTCCTTATCCCAACCATCCTTCCTCCCCTTTCCCTACCGCCATACCTCTCCCCTGCCCTAACCCTAACCTTCCCATTTCCCCTCCTCCCCCCACCATTCCCCTTTTCCCCTTGCCTAAACCCAACCTCACTTCCCCTATTCCATCCTTCCCCCCTCTCCCAACCACCTCACCCCACCTTTTCCCTAACCCTAATCTTCCCACTTCCTTCCCCCCCCCTCTCCCACCCTTTATTTCACAACCTCTCCCCACAGACCTCTGTACGTCAGGGGGGACGGTGGCGATGCTTGGGCCCAGCGGGGAGGCCTGGCCTCCCATGCCTAGGCGCGACCCTAGACGGCGAGTCAGAGTCGAACTCCATCCACTTCCTATGGATGTGCTCAACCGTCTGGGGCCGAGTCAGACCGAGCTCCTTGCCTGCCCTCCCGTCTCCGCCTCCTCCCTCCTCATCCCCTTCACAGACAGTAAATAAATCCACAGAGCACATGCAGACAGTAATGTCGCTCTTCCATGCAGTAATACAATTTCATCTTGTCCACTTCCAGATTCATCACACCACCAGAAGAGGGAGCCAGAGCTGTTTGCTACAGAGCCCTGTGAAGCCACCACAAGCACTGAGGTGGACAAAAACTCAATGATGAAGGGCAAAATGAAAGCTAAGCTGAATCTAACCCACACATCTGAGATGTCCACCCTCTGCCTCGCAGGGTCCCCTGTAGGAACACCTGGATCCCCAGATGACCCGGAACCATATACACACCCACACACATTCAGGAAACTACAGGAATGGTCACTGGAGGTGCAGAAGAAGACACTTATCATTGGCGATTCCAATCTCTCCTGCATTCCTCCTTTCACAGACCCACACATACAGATAGACAGTTTCCCCGGAGCCAATTTTCACCATATCACTGCAATATTAAAAAAACTCACTCCATGTCAGAACACAACACAGGTCATTCTCTCAATAGGACTCAATAACTGCCTTTCAGAACATTTCTCAAAAAGCTACAGCAGATGTGGAAACAGGTTCAGATCACCTTCCCTAATGCCACCATTTACATACCTGTAATAAACTTTTCACCCTTACTGGACTCAAAAAAACCCCCACTGCTAACCCTAACCCTAACCCACAAAACTCAATAACATCATAACCTCTAAGCACACTTTCATCCCAGAAATTAACTGTTAGGAAAATTAAAGAACAAACTCAGGAACACCGTCTGAAGATCACAAGAGCAGGTTGTTTATTCTTGCAGCAAGGGAACAAGTTACACACAGCGTCTGCAGTGCTGTGTTGTTTCAGGATACACAATTCACAGGAAGCTTTTATAATACTGATAAGCAGAAGCTTGCATTCTCACGTCATTTCATGGAAGAGAGAGAGAGAATCTATTGCTTAT
Source organism: Holacanthus passer (assembly GCA_025331565.1). Taxonomy (NCBI): domain Eukaryota; kingdom Metazoa; phylum Chordata; class Actinopteri; family Pomacanthidae; genus Holacanthus; species Holacanthus passer. The sequence goes on along the minus strand of JAFREQ010000218.1, from coordinate 209,257 downwards.
CATAAAGAGAAAGAGGCGACAAGTCAGATGACCTTAAGAGAAGAACAAGATGCCCTGTCCTTCATCATTCACTGCTTCTGTTGCCATAAAGTCGCCATAAGACAATCGTACAACTGTTAAACATAGCCTGTTAACATATCATGGGGTGATCACTAGGTCAATAGTAGGGGTGGTGAAAAAAATCGATTATTGATTAATCGCGATTATGTTATGGACGAGTATGACTCGATTATTAAATTTTCAGAAATCGATTATTTTTGGCATTATTGTATTTTGTAAATGATATCCCGCGGTCAACGGAAGTTGAACGTCACATGCGCTCAGTTCCTCAAGTACGTGCAGCGGCCGGAGCCTGCTTAATGAAACATGCTCACCAAGCTAGCCGGCTAACCCAGTGGTACCGGCCGGCTAACCCGGTGGTACCGGCAGGCTTCGGCACCGGTTACGGTACTTTAATAAGCCGGTGTAACATTATATGTCAACATCTCAGCCTCCAGCCCATCACAATCAGTCAGTTTCTGGAGTATAATAAACTTAAAATTTGTATTTTAGCAATACTATAAATATAAATTACATTTGAGTTTGTGGATCGTCAAATTTTATGTTACTGTTTAGCTTCAATAACCAACTCCAGCTTAACCAAAAACAACATCTGGGTTAACGTTATTTCTGGAAACATTCAGAAATGAGATGTTAATATTTTGAAGTTACAAAAACTCACACAAATTATATAACTTGTTATTAAGTTTTGACTTCAGCAGCTTTAATAACTGAAGCTACCAGATGCTCTAGTGTGCCACGGCACAGTGGTTGAAAAACATTGTACTAATAAACGAAAAAACGAAAATCAATAATCGAGAATTGTTAATAATCGAAAATCGGTTGGTAATCGAATTGGGACCTCAATAATCGTAATCGAATCGGGAAATCGGACAGATTAACCACCCCTAGTCAACAGCCTGACCTCTTGCATGAGTAGCACGAGTTGACCTCTTACACAAGTAGCACAAGGTCGTCATTCGGTCATAAACATATAGGATAAGTCACAAGATCATGAGCATAAAGGATAATAATAATTTCTCCAACATTAACCCACTTCTTTTTCAGACCAACAAGGACAACATACACTGGACTAAACAGATGGCCAAGATGCTGTTCAGATACTGGAAACCGCAATTAAACTTGTAAGTGGGGAGAATTGTCAATCCACAACTCCCCAACTGTCCAACATCACCAATCTCTGCACCGTTTTCTCCCTCACAGCCGCACAGACTCCTTTACTGGAAAAAGGACTCACATTCATCCCTACAGCCAACCTCCCAACCCGGCCGTGACTCAGGGTGGACCTCCATGCCTTCCACAGGAGGCTCAAATTATTAGATCACTTCCGGGGGGGGGAGGCAGAGGCCTGTGCTGTTTACTGGGCCGTCCTCAGGCTACTGTGGCAAGTGCTGTTCCCTCTGTTGTCCCGTTTGTCCCTTACCAGTGAACATCCAGGGAATGGACATCGAGATGGTGACATCTTATAAGTACCTGGGTGTTCACCTCAACAACAGAATGGACTGGACTCATAACACTGCTGCACTTTACAAGAAAGGTCAGAGCAGACTCTACCTGCTCAGGAGACTGAGGTCTTTTGGAGTGCAAGGGGCGCTCCTGAAGACCTTCTATGACACTGTTGTGGCATCAGCCATTTTTTATGGAGTTACTTGCTGGGGCAGCAGCATTTCGGCTGCAGACAGGAATAGACTGGACAAGTTGATCAAGAAGGCCAGCTCTGTACTGGGTTGCCCTCTGGACCCAGTGGGGGTGGTGGGAGAGAGGAGGATGATGGCTAAGCTGTCATCCATGTTGGAGAATGACTCCCACCCCTTCAGAACACTTTAACAGCACTAGAGAGCTCCTTCAGCGATAGACTGCTTCACCCGAAGTGTGTGAAGGAGCGATATCGCAGGTCTTTTCTTCCTGCAGCTGTCAGACTGTACAACCAGCACTGCTCCCTATAGGCAATACACCACCATGTCTGTATCTGTGCAATATCTGTATATTTATTCCAGATTTCATTTACTGGGCAACACTCCATTCAAAAATTCAAGTGCAATATTCATATTGATATTTAATTATTGGGCATCTGTGCATTACTCTTTTTGTGCAATACTCCACTCCATCATAGTCAAGCCAAGCATTTCATTAACATTTCATATTTTATCCTTCTGTACTGGTCATATATATCATATCATATTCATCTTCTCATGTACATCTGTAAATAATCCCGTTTAAATTTGTAAATTTGGTAAATTTGTAAATACTTTTTTTAGCCTGTTTATTTTCATTCTTGTTCTATCACCTTGCTGCTGTGCACTGCAAATTTCCCCACTGTGGGACGAATAAAGGTTTATCTTATCTTATCTTTGGCTGCCCCATTGTCAGTGACTGTGGTTCAGAGACATACAGGATTACGGAATACATAGATAATTTCATCAACCCACTTTCTAAACTTCACCCCAGCTACATCAAAGACACATACGACTCTGTAAATAAAGTAAAAAACCTTCAGGTACCCAGCCACACTCTTCTTTTTTCCAAACTGGAAGAGGAAAGAAGAAGTGGCACAGGTAGGTTCTCTAATGCCAACACTCACACCTGGGATCAACTCATTTCAAATCAAAACTGGACAACACTGAACATATTTGGAGTTGGGAGGGTTCATTTACTGTTAACATTCAAGAGATTCAAAAAACCTTTATTGTCCACAGACGCTCAATGCACAGACAAGTCCAAGTGGAGGAGGGGATAAAGAGAGAAGGCGCAGGCGGCGAGGCTGGCAGATGTAGGGAGGTTCTCAACATGTCAATCTGCTGTTTTCACACTCAGCTCTGATTTGAATTATCAACAAGCTGTTTGTCTCTGAAAAACCTGTCAATGTTTCTGCTTTACTAACTAAATAAATCATGGTCACACAGGTCACTATCCAACAACTGAGGAACACACAGACTGCTGATACCTGCCACCCCAGCCGGCCGTCATGTTCCACCTCAGCAAGGAGGCCAAGGAACCCCGAGGATCAGCTGAGCTTAAGACTAAAAGCCAAATAAAACGCCTTCAACTGATTCATGACTTAACGGTTCAATGATTTCAATGGAATATGTTGTTGTTCCTTCACTAATGTGTCTTCTTACATAGTGACTGAAAAGATAATAGACTTTTGGGATTTTGAAGGATATATTCTTTATTTTCTTCCTGCTTCCAGTCTTTGTGCACTTTGTGTGCTGGAGAGACAATCTTCTCTTCTGAAAGCAGCTTTGATGGGAAACAAGCTTATTACACAAAATGAGTGTCCTTTAAAGGCTCCTGGAGTGGAACAACTTCCATCATACCCCAATTCACCTGCTTATATCAAAGATACTGGAGGTGACACAGATTACATTATTATTATTATTATTATTATTATTCTTTACATTTGATTATTTCTGAAAAGAGTGACTCAATACTAAAATACTAAATCAACTTTTTTTAGTTATTGAATCCTATGTACAGTCACTTGAATTGAAATTGAAAAGACATTTTGACTTGTCACAGCCAAAAAACCACATGTAACTAATGACATAAATGGTAGTACTAACAATCATAACAGTGCAGCAGTTAATAATGGTATTAGTTACACAGGTGTCTTTCATTTGACATGTAAGGGACATGCAACAAGGGTCTCTAAGTGGAATCAAACCAGGGAGATTGTGTTTATGTCTCTTTGGATTTGTTATGTTTCCATCTTTCTGATTGAGTAGATGTGTGGCAGCAGGACATCAAACTTTTTTCACTCAGGGCCACATACAGAAAAATACAGGAAGGACTGGGCCACTCACTAGAGGTCAGGTATATCACCTCACCTCTACTGTATTAAAGTGATCAATCAATCAAATGTAGGCATCATGCTTGATAATTGAATATGCTTAAAGGAACAGCCTACATCACAGCTTTCCATTAATGTGTTTTCATTGATTTTGTTACAAAAAGGGTTGACTGAATTTATGAAGTAATTTGTCATATTAACACATGAATACTGTGTAATATATGTTGAACTCACCTATAATGGGTGTAGCTACACCGGTCCAATGAAATCATGGGCACGCTTCATACTGATGTATTTGAAGTTTTATTTACACTCTTTCTGGGAACACCGAGTTATCACCTCTCTGGAAACACCGTGAAAACTACAATGAAACAAAAGACATAAAAAACTGACAAACACACTCCTGTCAAAAAGTCCCTCAAGTTAGTGTCTGTTAGTGTCTAAGTCCAACATGCTAGCACATCATGAACGCGCCAAAACCAATGGAACCGTCCGTACATACACCATCAATGTACATAAAGGCACAATAATATTACAGAAATAAACAAAGAAATATGAATGTTACAATTAGCAACAGGTCTGCTAACCTAGCATGGCATGGTTTCACTATATTACCGCAAAACTATTCCATTCTAAACATTACACGTTTTCACCAAGGATTCACCACACTCTTGTCCCTTATCCTGGGGTACATGCATAGGTTTTAGAGGAATATTAACCCACCTATACGTATAAACAAAGAGGCAGAAACTTTAGCTTGCGTTCAGCTCGACTGCAGGATTTATTCTGCAGAGCGTGCCTCTGTAGGGTTTTAGGGTTCCTCACAAGCGATATGCGCCCTCTGCTGACCTGTTTCAGTATCGCTCTAATACTGTAACAAGTGGTACAACAATGAAGTTGGCATTTTAATCACTATTTAAGACACAATTAAGTTTAAGAAAAATTACAGGGGTTTCACATTTAACTTCTTTTAGCAAAGAACTGTACCGTAGTACCACAATGAACAGCACTATTGTTCTAGTAGTTTTTCAATAATTTTCTAACATTTTTAACAAACTACAGATATTTATCTTTTTAACCATTTTAAAACCTTTTTCACGCTGCATATTTATGTCTCGTACACACATTATTTAGCCCTTTACAACAATAAAAGAAATTTACCGCGTGCATCTATAGGACCAATGTAGAACAGCCTTATTCTGGATGCGTGCTCTCCACGTTTCCTGCCATGTTGGCGCCGTACCGTAAAACTAATGACCCATTACCTCGCCGCATGGCATCATATTTCCCATCATGCTCTCTACTGTAGTCCTGCATTAAACCATAATTTACATGAACGTTGCTCCCATTTAAGTCCCATCTTGTCAATCGCATCTGACACAGCTTCAAAAATGTCCTTGACCCGTTGTTGTGTCCTTCAGACTCCTAAGATCAAGCAGCTCCTCCGGAAAAAAGTTGTCAACTCCAACAGTGATGAGTCTGTGGCATCTGAGTTCTCATCACATGCAGTCGAGTAAAAATCAAAAGCACAAACTTTGTCTGACACTTGATGTTTGAAGTTCGCTGACAAGTCTTCGATTCGCCACAACTGCGCTTGTGGACAAGCTAACATTGTTGAATTGGTGCATTTTCTCCGCCACATTATTCCTGTGACTTTAGAGAGACACTGTTTTATGAAGTCACCATCTGAGAAAGGTTTCCCGTGTCGGACAATGAGTTGAGCGTCCTTATAACTGGCTACTGTGGCATTTTCTTGTGTTTTGTTAGCGTGGAAAAAAATCCTGTTGCTCCACTTTCTGTTCCCGCTCGGCTCCAGTGTAGGACGTGTAGGTCTGATGTTTGCTTTCATAGTCAGACATTATAGTCTTTCATCACTGCTACAGTTTCAGTGCAAATCAAACAGACACATTCCCCTTGACTTCTGTGAAGAAACATTCATTTCACCTTGTCTGAGACTTTCTACACTCGCTTGCTATCTCGCGTTTCTTTGCTGCCATTTGAGGTCACGAGGGGCAACATTTTTCTTTGACTGCTATTGTTTTGTAGAGAAGCTGCCTCGTTCAAGTCAGTAGCTCCACCTAGTGTTAAAATGAAGAAGTACAACACAGTCAAGCGCAAGTCTCATGTGTGGTTTCATGTGGTGGCCATATTCCATTATATTTGTAGAATTTGCTGCGGCCCCTTAAAATTAGACCATGGGAGAACCATAGGCTGTATAAATGTAAGTAAGAACTAAGAGAAGCATCTCCTCTGACCTACTTCCTCAAGTGTCAGAATAGTTTGACTCTCTGTCTCCATCTTGTGGCACTTCAACAAAGGAAAGGGGAAGCATCACAACAGAGCTGAGGTAAATACTTTTTATTTCATATCAGACTATTAAAACCATTAAATACCATCATCAGAATAAGACCCAGGAGAATTCTGTTAATCAAACATTCAGCTACGTCCCTGGTCAGCTGAGCAGGATTCTGGCATTTCATCTGTTTTGAGGATGTGGATTCAAAATGATGAGTGGTGAGGATGTTGGAAAAAGCTGTCAACACAACGACAGACCTGCTGCAGCTAGAACCTGTAATAATACAATTGTGATCATGGTCTCACACAGCATTAATCAGGTCAGTATGAGAGTGAATAGGCAAAGAGAATAAGACTACTGAACCCCAGAGCCTTCATTTTATACTGTACCTAATAATTAACAGCAGAACAATTGAACTGTACCATTTTAGAATTAAACGGTCTGGGTTTATGATTAGCAACAGAAAATATGAATGTCATAAAGCATTAAATAAATAGCCTCTAAAAGAACAGATACTTTAATTAACACATTGGTTAAAGGCTATTGCAAATATACAGTACATATAGGTGAGAATATGTTGACTATTTACAGTTCATCATGGGAATTATTTTGACCCCTTTGAAGCTAAACTGGTGCTGCAACAGCAGAGAGAAGTGGGAAGTAAGACAACATTTTCCAGGTATAAGCTGTAATTGTGAGGGCCTATTAGTTGACATGGGTCCGACAGGGGGAACCATGGAGGGACTGTAAATGATCTCTCTCAGCTGGTTGGCTGGAAGAGCCCAATCCTCCAACACTAGAAGTGTGGGAATAGACCTTTAACATCTGACCCTGGTGGTTTGTTTATTGAATCAAAGTACCAAAGCCATACATTTAAATTGCATTATTTCTAGAGTTAAAAGTTAGAGAAAAATGAACATGATTGGTTAAAAAAGGCTGACAATACTTCACAGCACAAATGTACAAATCTACAATTTCGTGTTATCTTCCCCTCTAAGGACTACACATTTCTGTTGAGCAGAAAAACCTCATAACTGCAATTGCTGTGTCATATTCAGGTTTGACGTTGTACTATTGAATAGTACAAACCTCTCCTCAAACACAAGCCCTCAAAACCAACAAAGAGTTGATAACATTATTTTCAAAAGAACTAAAGCAGTGCCTACTGTATACATTCAATGAACTATCTGACAATTTAAACTGAATTTGTAACACAATGTAGCTTTTCATTCAATATATTGACCTAATATTGTTACAGATTGGTGATTGGTGCATTTATCCAATGTCAGCAACACAAAATGGTCAAAACTGTTTCCTGATTTCCTGTGGACACTGCATTTTTCATCTTTTTAACTATATAAACTGTCCTTTGTAAAAAGGTGCACAGAAGTGATAACACTCAAGACAAACATGATGTCGAGTAAGAGGCTGGGGAAATCGACATCATTTCCATCTACACACTTTGAAGTAACTTTCTGTTTGTCAAGATGAAATAACTGTTGGTGGCGAAACAGTTAAACTGATGAGGTGGTATGAAGCATCCTTTGAGAACAGTGACAGTGTATTTTGCTGCTGTCGAGTGAAGACCTCAGACCTTCCACAGACTGTTGTTTAATTTCTCACAAATTCACAATTGGCTAAGCTGGAATTTGTGTTTTCAAAGGGTTTCAAAAGATTATGTGTCATTTCAGTTTCTCAAACCAAAGCATGAAGTCATTGAGTTCCAATATAAGTAAGAAAGTTACCAGTACAAACTAAGTAATAAAGGTTTCACCAGACAGCAGTGATTTGCTTGAGTCTATATATTATTTTGGTATACTGTGCAATAGGAATGTGTTTGTCTATGATTTAATTATGTCTATATGTACATTGTGTGTTTATGGTTTGGAGGTGGGAGTGACAGAAGGCACAGGGGAACTGACAGGGATGACTCCAGTAGCCAGGAGGACGATGATGAGGACGATGACGAGGACGATCACTACTATGACCACGATTAGCTTGACGTTTTTCCACCAGTAGGAGCGAGCCACTTTCTGAGATGTCTGTTTGAAGTGCTGAGCCTAAGCATGGAGAGAGAGAGAGATGAGAGACAATCCTCTGAAGCAATGCATCATGTATTTTTGGCAAAGTGGTTCAACTCTCCAGTTAGGGTTTGGGTTACTAACCCTCCCTTACACAGTACATACAGTAGACACCTCCATAATGGCTCCTTTGTTCGTGCTGGCTCACTGGCATGGCTTACTGGCACAGCTAAATGGAACAGAGCCATTTTTACTTTTATCAGAGCAGCTGAACTTTACGGCTCTGATGAGCCCTAATGTCTGCTGTGACAAAGGTCAGCTGTGTGAGACAGCAGGATGTTGTACATTTTGTCTAAGTGCTTCAGATAATGAAGTTATCGTGATAAATTCATGTATAAATTGAAAGAGTACAGATATATTACCTGGATGATAAAACAAAAATTAAAGGTTGTGTATTTTTACAGAAAACGGTCACTTCATTCCCTATGATAAGCAGTAGGTCTCTTTCATGGCAGACATTTTGACGTATAATTGAAGGAAAAAAAACACAGGTGTACATTAATAATGACTGCACTCAATTTATCTTTGCCAGTTGCAGGCTCCTCGCTTTGTGAATAATGGCTCATTAATATGGCTTTCTGGGACACATCAGTGGAGCAGAGCCACAGTAAATGTCATCAGTTCCACCTGTGTTTTTCCTGCTGTGACAAAATCAAAATGTCTTCCAGGAAGAAGCTCTATAGAGCCTGTGCAGTGAGGCATTTGAACCTCAGACAAAAGACTGTTGGGTGAGTGAGCTTAGTCACCTAATGAGGTGCAACTGGAGCAACGCCTCACTAAAAAGGGCTTAATTCAAAGTTTAGCAAGGAAAAAGGCCACACTTAGTTAGAATCACTTGTGTTAATGTCTTGATGTGAGATGGCCTCTACTGACTTGTCATACTCGGCCACATCTCAACCTTCACACAGATAAAGGATAAAGTCCTGTGGTAAGACTGACCCCTGCTTGCAGGTCCTCTGACTTGTCCATGAGGTCATCCAGTCTCTCTCCTCGGGCCAGGATCCGGTCCACATTCTGTGTCATGATGTTTTTCACTCCATCTACCTGATCCCTCAAAGCCTGCACCTTGTCTTGTGGCTCCGGCTGTGCCGCCGCTCCTCCTCGCTCCTGGGATTAAAAAGAAAATTAGTTAAAGAACAAAGTAAACTAAATGTACGCTTCAATTCATGTTCTAGTTTGAATGAAGGGAAAAAAAAGGAAAAGCAAAACACTCTGGATTTTAGCTGACAAAATAATGTTTTGTAAGATGTTTTTGCTGTAAGTGATATTAGATGTGACGACATTTTTGAAAGTTTCCCTCAGCAGTGAAATTACTTTGTCAGGGCTATAAATGGCATTTTATTGAACTCTCCTGCTGCAAAGTTCTTTAGTTCTTTTGTCCCCTTTATGGCATGTGGAGTACCTCATGGGTCAGTCATTGGATCGGTTCCTCACACAATCATAACATATTAATCAAAGTGATCGGACTGTGCATCTTGCTGCTCTCATCTTTATAATTGAACACAGAGCTTAGGTTTCCATCACAGGAAGATTGCAAAAGTAGATCAATTCTAGTATTTAGTGTCTCAGAAAGAATTCTAAATGTATTCATATTATCACATCTGACTGACTACTGTAATGCTTAAGATTGCATGAATATGTGCAAGAAAGTGTTTTACAAGATGTAAAAGATAAAACCATGAGGGTTGGTTTTAGCAGCATTCATTGGTTTCCTGTTGGTTGTAAAGTTGAACAACTTTACTGTACTTTGTACTTTTGAGAGGTTTTAAAGGACAAAGTGGGCATTTAAGTTGTGTATTTTCAGACAACAATGAGCATGGCAACTGGTGGTGGCTTCTCAATTCCCTCGGGGTGCTGCATGTGACAGCGCGTTGTCAAATGATTTTTACATCTCCGGGAACGCCTTCTACAGCATGCATGCATTTAACAGGAAGATAAGTTGTGAACTCACACATCGGTATGTGCGATTTCAAAGCAGAACTGTTTAATGTAGTGTGGTGTTTGGGTGTGAGTCTGCATACAGTGGCTTCCATGTCCCACGAGTCGGCACCAGACCGTAAACAAAACTGTCTCTAGGAGACGGAGCAGGTTTTGCTGCGTCACCTGCTGTCTGCCTTCTCTGCTGTCACCCTCCCTTACCTTCTTTTGCTATTCCTGTCCTCCCTCTTTCCTATGTTCCTTTCCTCATTTTTGATTGCATTTTGCCTTCTCGTTCATTATCTCCCTTCCTTCATTCTTGTCTTCTTTATTCTGTTCACTTCACCTCTCAAAACAACACTTTTGCAGACTTCTTTACAGTATGTAGCTGTTTTTGATCATGCATGATTCTATTGTTCCTTGTGTGTTTCATTTTTTAAAAATTCTGTTCTTTATCTCCCCATCTTGCTGGGCGTGCTGTTTAACTGTGCTGTAATTTACCTGGCATATGAACCAGGTTTTTCCTCTGTCTCCCTTTTCTGTATCAGTGTTAGTACTTGGGTGAGGCCCACTGAATGGCCGACAGCTACCAAGTATCAGCATTCACAGAAAGAGGGAGACAGAAACAAGACGTTCATGCACTGACAGCTACATTAAGTGTCCTACTTCAATATTTGAACTAAGCCTTGTAGAGGAATTCAACCAAAATGTGTTCCCCTGCTGTGCATTGAAAGTGACTCCGGTCTTCTAGTAATACTTGTTAATTCAAACAGATGAGACACCTTGTAAATATTGAGCCGACACATGAGGAATAAGGATGAAACATAAGAAAGTGCTCTCTAAAATGTGAATCAATCAAATGTTCCCTGTTGAATGTTTGACCGCTGCTGTAAATGCAAAGGATGGATTTCATTTGTCTTGGTAGGCCACATGAAATCCTCACTCCTAATCTAGTCAAATGTGAAAACCCTAATCTGTGAGTGCGCGTGGCAAGGTTTGAATAGACTACACGTAGACATTAAACAGGCAGTGAGACTTCTTCTATCAAAGCACCCCAATAAATGCTGACATAAAACCAACACTAATACATGCTGCAGGCTACAGGAAAGTGCTGCTTGTTGCTTTGGTTGAAAGGCTTGCCTGGACCTTCAAAGAGAGGGAAGGCCATGTTTGAATACCACAGAAGTCAGATTTTGAACTATTTAGCAGAGGCTTCATGACAACAGCCTCCAACAGATATTCATCAGACCCCATGGATCCTCACTGGATGAACCTTTGTTACTGATGAGAATACCTATGTTAGATATGAGTTAAAAAAAAATCACATAGTTGTTTATAGCACAGGAGGGAGTGAATGTAGAAAGAAAGACACTACATACAGAATACAGATTTATAATATCTCTTGTCATTTTGCAAGTTGTCATGAATTAATCCTTGAAGATCCCGGGACTTCCTGGGAGTCTTTCAAGGACCTTAACTTAACAATGTCAAGCTAAATTTAGCAAAACTAGCAATTTCTACCATGACACAAAATTTAAAGCAGGTATAAAACTAGATACAGAGGATTTTCAGAAGCCTCTCTTCAATTCAGATTAATACATGAGTGAATCATGACTTCACTCAATAAAATGACAACGTTCACAACTGCTTCTCTTAGCACAGTTTTGTCAATACAAAATGTTAGCATTAGCATGTCAGCATTGCATTTCAATGTGACAAAATAGATGTTAGCAAGCAGCGAGCTCAAGCTGTAAAAGTTTACATTTCATTATTTTATTTAAGTATTGTCTGGTTGCTGATATCCATTCCGACTTAATAAGACGGGCTTGGAAGGAACTGTGGTGATTAAGAAATGACACTCTTGTCCGGGTTTTACCTCTATCTGTTGCCATTAAATGAAGACATATTTGAGTGGAGTTTGGTTGCGGGCGCTGTTGAAAAATATGCGGAAATGTTTAATCAGCTAGTGACCCAGATGAAAACCTGATAATATTCAATAGCATATAGTGTCATTAGTTTAACTCCATGAAATTCCACCTTAAGACTACATGGTTTGAGCTGTAGGTACAATCAGGCCATTTTGTTAGGATACTCAGGACTTCTTCTCTCGACAATGAAAAGTTAAAGCGCTCACTTAAATAACTTATTTCCAGACAAAGTGAAATCATTGTTATTCTAACTTCTTCTAAACGGAATGCACCTGTTGCATGTCGGGTCTGACGTTCAATATGGTGACGGCTTCCTAAGTTAACACAAACCAAACACAAGCCTCGACCATCATCACCTACCGGATCAATGTCCATCTTGTTGGAACAGCAAACCCGAGGGATGGACTTTGTTGTAAGTTGACGCTGTTTTTTAAAACCTTGATAAAACCCTCTGCAAAGACTTGAGAGTTTGATGCTCCGCCGAAGCGAATACGTTTCCTCCTCTGTTTAACTTCCTGGTTGTTGTTTTTTTCCCTTCAAACTGAATTCCTCCGCTTCAAGTGTCAAGTAGACCCAAACACAACAACAGCTTCCTGACCGCGCTTTAAAAATAAAAGACTAGTACTAACTTTTTTTAGAGCACTTCAGCAGTGTTAGCATAATTATCAAAAAGCCTCGACATTAAAAGTGAAAATTAGATAGTTTTAAATTTTGTTTTAAATTTTATCCCTCTCCATATTTAACCGCAATATCAAAAATATATTTCAAATTACAATGTGAAAACACATTTTAACAAAAGACATTTGCCTAAAATTGTATGTAGCCTTCAGAATGAAAGCTCTCAAAGATAATGTAGATATAGCCCAAACGTTTTTTGTTTTATTTTACACTTTGTTTTTATACATCAATATTATTTGCTATCTTCACGTTATAATAAATCAAATAACTTTTTGTATTTTAATAACCTTTATCCCCGCCGAACATGACAATTGAATGCTTTTGTTTTGAAGGCTCTTCCCCCAATTTCCTTTATTGTTGCATAATTCAACTAGTTTTGTGACTCTTCCTAGTTTATCCTCAGGATGGCGTCATATCGAGGTGTTGCCATCATGAGTTGGCTGAGTAATAGTTACTGAATCATTAAGGTAAACCTCTTAAACAGTTTCATAACAATTTGTATTTCTCTTAACTGAACTAAAGGATCTGAGATGTGGGGTTGGTAGGTTTTATTTGACATCTTCTATGTTTGTGATCAAACAAAAGGACTGAGGCATGAAGGTGTGTTAAGAAAGCCAGACTAACACCACTAGAGCAAACATAGACCTGCATCCAATAGATCTTCATTTACAGCAGCTGAGCAAAGTAGATGCTAAGGAACTAAAACAATAGTTTAATTGGTTTAAAATGAAATTGGTAACAGGGAGAAGTGTATTTCTTATAACACTGGCATTTGAATTTACAGCTTTTTGGTCACAGCTACAGATGGGTGACAAATTCAAGCAGACCCAGTTGATTCTGATTTTGTATCACGATGGCAGAAGGAAAAGATCTAAGTGACTTTGAAAGAGGGTTCATTGTTGGGGTACAGATGGCAGGAGCTTCAGTCACAAAGATGCTCAACTGGCTAGTTTTTCAATTACTGTGACTTAAGTGACATCTGCATTTCGATCTATGGGAAATACATGAGTAACTGGGGCTGGACATTGTGGTTGACAGCGCACATTTGATGACTGTGATGCTCGTGCATGAGTGTGAATATAAGGAAAAAATAAGAGCAACTCTTCCTCTGGTGACTGACTGAATGCAAGGTCAGACAAGAACAGACAGCAGAAACAGTCTGTCAACAATTACACCGAGAGGGACGTTATAGTAGGTCTGTAGTGCATTAAGCTCTCATTACAAAGATGAATGCACAGTAGAGTTCAGAGACTTGTACGATCAATGCCAAGGTGCATTGAAGCTGTTCTGGTGGCACTTGGAGGCCCAACACCTTACCAAGATGATTTATGTTGATTTTCCCTTTAATTGGTCACCTTAAAAAAATTATGTACGCAATTATGTTTTTAACTATGGGAATTACATCTCTTTTTAGTGAACCAGATCATTTGCTCAGCTCAGCAATAAGACCTGGCTGACTTAGTACCACTTGACTGACTTTACTGACTTTCATAATTCAGACAAATTTAGCAATGTTTTGACCTATGATTGGCATTTGTGCATATCACTTAAATTATTCAGTGTAAATATACTAAACCTTATAATTTCCAGAATAGCCTCATTTCACAACATGCTTGGTATAAAAACCTTAAATAATGTAAAAACCTCAAAAACTATTCTCATCTGTATATTGAACATTTTATTTGTATTTAACCATGTTTTGTATGGTGGCAAATGGTGCAACAGACAAAAGTCTCACCATGCTTAGGTCTTAATGAAATCAGCTTAACTTAAAGGAGTCAGAGATCACTCATTCATGACTGACACATCACTATTTTCAACAAAAACAGAAACCAGAAGTGAGGATAACATAAACATGCAATTTTATGTCATATTTCATTTCAGTGTTCACCAAGCTCATGTTGTAATCTTCTCCAGCAGCAGTGGCTATTTTCCACTTGGTTCATCATGTACTCTCAGGCTGAAAATGCATTTGTTCCTCGCAGGAAAATAGCATTATTAATTCTAATTTCCTAATTGCCTTGAGAAGTTCAGTCATTTCTCATTATGTTGTACTGCTGATGGCAGCTGTGCAATATGGAAGATTCAAACTCATTCCTTATCACAGTAACCTAGTGTCTGTATGTCAGCAGCAATGTTCCATGTCACAGATCCCATTCGATTAGATAAAGATGTTTCAGTGAAGAAAATAACCCACATTAGGAAGTGATAATGGTGAGAATCAAGAATTATCATGAGTCATAGCTATTACTTTTCTAAAATAAATTAATGAGTGAAACTCTGCTAAAGACTATAGAACTATAAGGCGATTGGTGTCATTCTCAGCTAAGTGGCTCCTCCCAGCTCTGTAGCTGCTTGACATACTGATGTCATACTGAGTCCCACCCAGCCAGCAGCCCCAGCCCTGACCAACCGGTTTCATCTCTATCTAGGAAGACAGCAGTGACGCCTAAATGCTGTTCATTACCTGCCGTCACGTCATACTGCTGCTGCAGGCCACTCTGAATCACAAGCAGCTAAAAATAACCCAAACCATTATGTCCATTTTGGAAAACAATTTGCATGACAGGCATTAGCAAGTGAACTAAAATACCATCTCATTCTTGGAAATATGAAAAGTAGGGGAAAAAATGTTTTGGAATTAACCTGTACAACGTGGCTTAGAAAAAAGGTTTTTATTTCTTTTGACAATATACATTTTTTGTGTGGTGTTTGGAGAAGTTAAATATCTACACACAATACGCATCAATAGTAAAGAATAAAAGCAAAGACAAACAGTATGTCTTCCAAGGAATAAAGACATTTGATGTTTGAAGCAGATCCTGATTACATACTGCATTTACTAGAAAATGAATAAAAACATCATAAAATCTAAACAAGAGAGTGTCACAGGGGAACATCAGATATTATACAAAGTAAAGAGATGAAGAAGTAGAGAATAGCATGGAAGAATAACAGCGATTCTTCACACAACACCCCACTCATTTGTCCTCAGTGGCCTTGTCTGATGATGATATCTGACATGTCATCAACCTTTACAAGCTCCAAATTCTGTGAAGAACAAAACATATTTCATATTGCACACAACAATGAATGGATATGAACACTTTTCAATAAGTGGCCAATAAAACTGATAAATTGAAGGTGAACAACACATGTGGCAGAATTCATTATAGTAATGGATTAATCAATTACAATATTGTTGATAGGAGACAATTTCAAGCATTTCGATGTTAGAGGAATAATAAGACAAAAACACACTTAAAAAACAGTTAGATGGTAGATGAGAAGACACTACTCTCATGTCTGTAAGCCAAATAAGAAGCTACAGCCAGCAGCCACTTAACTAACAGCTAGCCTGCCTCTGTTGAAAGGAAACAAATCTGCCCACCTTCTAAAATTCACTAATTGTGTGTTGATGTTCCGAACCATTTCTTGGCTGGCTGCGTTTTCATATTTAACAGACATGAGATATATGAGAGTGGCATCAATCTTCTCATCCAACTCTCAGCAAGAAAGTGGAAACATATTTCCCCAAAATGCCAATAAGAACAATCCAGTTTCCTTTTTGCCTAATAAACCCCCAGCCATAATGTTAATTAAAAATTTCTGTCTTTTTTAAAAAACTCACCTTTTCATTGGCAAGATGAAGCAGAGCAACAAAAGCCAGAGGCACTGACAGGTTCGAGGCCATTGTGTTTGGCAACCTGGATGACCACAAAGAATGAAAAGAGAAAGAGAGAGGAGGATACACAGTCAATTTTATGTTCCATCAATCATGCTGTTCAAAACAAACCTAGTGCCTTTAAGTAAGCTGTAGTTTTTAGTTCTGCTAACTGGTTCACAGCAGGGTCCAAATGATGCATATCTGCCAGGATAACTGGAAAAACATATCCACCCACACAAGTGTTTTGGTTGACTGATCACCGGGAACACAGTGTTACTACATGAATGTACCCCGATCAAACCTGTTTGCCCTCAGGATTTGAAGACTGTGGTCAGTTGTTATATACTATATATCAAACAAGGCAATGTATTTTACATTTACATTCATCATTACAGATGAAAATCATTCTTCACAAGAATGTAGACATATTGGAAAAGACACTGTTTAAATCTATCGAAGTAGAAACCCTGCACAACAGTGGAAATAAGTCAAAGATACATATATTGCATGCACTGCCCTTTGGCGCATTATTATTTCTCATAAGTGCTGTGCCACAGCAGGGGGTCTGCGGGTACCTTTGAAGCAGTGTCTTTGTGGTCTGACTGAAGACTTTCTCCCCAGACACCTCTGGTTTCTCCACAGTCGCCACCTCCTGCTGGGATCATTAAGGCATAACTCATGAAACAGATGTATACAAACGGAGGCACACATATTTCTTTGACTGGCTGCGTGTCACATCAAATGTGAGCAATGACCCAAGACTAGAGTTTCAAAAAACCTAAAACTGATAAGTTTACCACCTTATATTTCCTGCAAACAGAAAAAGTAAGTTACCTCTGTGGGTTTTTCTGGGCTTTCGGTTAGAAGAGTCCACATGCTGTTCTTGAGTCTCTTCATGTCCATTTTCTTTGCTGTCTTAGCATAGTTGATCTCAATTTTGTTGACCTTCAAAACCAAGCAATAATGCAAGTACAAGTATGTAAAACCACAAAGCAAAAACTTCAATCATAATCAGTCCAATTCAAGAGGAGTAGAATATCTGTGTAAAATGTGCCCACAGCACGAGTGCATTATTGACCGTAATTGAATCCTGTGTTACTCACCCTGTGTGGTTCAGGTACCAGATCATCCTCCCCATATGTTGAGATGCCCTCTAGATCTTGTGAGGGCGGAGGTAAACTGTCACCTGAAGGCTGGGTGTCGTCTGAACCGGCAAACCCTTCAACATCGTCATCACTGTCACCACCCTGAAGAGGAAAATGGACAGAGGAGAGATGCCAAAAGGATGAAAATGTGAAATGTGATGACTTTTCCAGGTCTTCAGTTTCTCTCTCAGTAATGTTGGTGTCCCCTATCTTTAAAAAAAAAAAAAAAAAAAAAAATTGTCAATGCTGACACCATCTGTTCACATTCTCTGTGGATTACTGCAGTAGTTGAATAGGGCTATTTGTTGTATATCAATACTACCTCAGCACAACACAACTGAAAAAAAATCCACTAATTATCTTCTGATAAGGCAGAACTGTTAATTGAAAACCATTCAAAAGTGACTCCCTCATGATGCTGGTTAAGATAACATCAATACTGTGCAGCTGTCATCAAGGCAAACAGTGGCCATTTGAAGAATCTAAAATCTAAAACATATTTCACTTTAACACGTTTCTTTACCACATACAGCAACATGCATTCTTTCATCATTTTGATGTATTCAGTGTTAATCTACAATGTTGAAAATCATGAAAATAAAGAAAACTATTGAATGACAAGGTGTGTCCAAACGCCTGACTGGCACTGTATACATATACAGTACATACAGCAGTCTTTTAAGGCCATATCACCCTACTCCTACAATAAAGAAAGTCTATTAAA
The DNA here is from genome assembly GCA_025331565.1 of Holacanthus passer. Classification (NCBI taxonomy): domain Eukaryota; kingdom Metazoa; phylum Chordata; class Actinopteri; family Pomacanthidae; genus Holacanthus; species Holacanthus passer. The sequence goes on along the minus strand of JAFREQ010000218.1, from coordinate 190,971 downwards.
ATGTGGATCTAAAGAAATAAACAAACAAAAACCAGTTAAACAGCACATTAAAAAGGTGGAGTTCAGACCTGAAGACCTGGACAGAAGTTGGCTGTGTCGTTGGCGTTGTTGTAGTCATAGTCTCCAATTCCTTCTCCAAGCTCTCCAGACAGCCTCTTCTGGCCTTCTTGACTCAACTAGAGTAAACAAAAGCAAATACATCCTTCTGAATACAACACAAATGAAAAGCTGATGACCGTGAGAATTATGTGATTGCTCTACATTTTTCTGACTTTCTGTGAACCAAATTGATAATGATGTCATACTCCATCCAACATCTGACTCATATGGGATATCAGTGGTGAAGGGGATCTCAGATGCTACAATCTGACCCCAGAGATCCACGTGTAACCTGTTAAATAATCCATCAGTCAGACTATTTTCTATGTGTGCACTCATAGCAGAATTCTAGACCTCTACAAGGCTAAAGGGAACAGGATTTCATTTACAGTCTGTGACCTCTAACTCCCTTTGTAAAAAGTAACCGATCACTGGTGCTCTGATTCCACAAACAAAAAACTGTATGTCTGTGTTTGTTTGTCTCTCCTTTCAAACTCTTCCACCAGCCCTTTCAGCTGACAGGAGTAGTGAAGACATACCGAGCTGGAGGGTTTGAGGCTGAGCTGGGAGAGTGTCTCTGGTGGAAACTGGAAGTCTGCTGGTAGAGTTGTTTTCTTATTGCTGGCATTGAGGGCAGACTTGTTGTTGGTCGTGGCAGCCTGTGAAGGGAAAACAGACAACGTCAGGTTCAGTTTCAGGTTCATAAGCTCTTCATTTTGACTGGATTTAGAGATTTGGTCAGTGTCTTAAATCCCTACAGACAGTGATATTACTTTTTATCTGATCTTTATCTTGTATCATATGTGTTGTGGAGATATGCCAAGCCATCACCCAACAGCTTGTGCTCACAGATGATTTGAAACAATATGAAATAGAGAGAGTACTTAAAATTCTAAAATGTTGTCAGGTCCAGCTCACAAGCAACACCCATTGATCCTTTATGTCTACTCTGAAAAGCTGGAATAGTTCTATGATCCTATGGTCTTATATGCAAACAAATATTAAAAAGTCCCAGGAATAAATGCACTTTTTGTTATTATGCAGAACTGAATTTTTTTATTTTTTAAAAAATCAGCTATACTTGATCTGAACTTAGTTGAAAGTATTTATACTGGTTCACCAACAACTAAAACCATATTTCCTGAATGTCAGGCTGAAACATGTGACACTAGCTGCATCAAAAATGATTCCCAGAGTGCTGAATGCTTCGTTGCTATGGATACTACAGAAAAAGTGCCACATTATAGCCTTAATGTCTGCACATATTGATAGATGCAATATGTTGAGACAGACCACCTCTAACTCTGTTAGGTGTGAAAGCTGTGGGCCCTGTTCTTCATACATGGATAAGTGAGTTATCCAGATTAGAATGTTGATGATTTGACATGAGTCAGATTTTTTGGTTCTTTGAAACTGCTATAAGTTCATCTGGAAAGCAACATGTCCTTAATGACACACTTTCTTACTATAGTAATGAAAGAATGTTGTTATGATTTCAGATGAGAACATGCAGGTTATTGATAAGTCATGATGGTTGGTTAAATTATCACAATTTAATTTTCATAACAAAGAATGTATTTTACAGTACAGATGAGAGTGGTATCAATTTTCTCATCTAACTCTGGTCATGAAAGCAAATAGGCATGAATCTCCAAATGTTGCACTATTCCTTTAATACTCAACAATTAACATGATTTGTAACTGGCAACATTTATAACAGATGACGGGGAATGTGTTGTGTTCAAAATCACAAACGCAGTAAGGGTTCTTACTCTTGTGGTGCGGAAGTAGGTGTCAAAATTGACATCATCACTGAAGTCTATTTCAAAGGTCTTCTTGGGCTTCCTTTTACGCGTCTCCTTGTCAGGCAAATGGTCCACTATAGAAGATGAAATACATGAAAACAGAAATGACAGATGAGACAGATATTCAGCAGGGGGGTACAATCAGTCTAATTTATCCAAACATTTCTCAAAACACAAACATAAGGGAAATGTGTGTGTATAATGCTGTCAGTATAACACAGCATCCGAATACATTTCTGGAATGAAACATAATGGGATGGCCATTGACCAAAACTAGACACACCCTGGCAAGCTCCACATGAAGACAGCACAAAGAGAAGAATTATTTGTTACAATGTTATAGAACAAGTCTGCCAACATTAATCAAGTACATGCATAAATAATAAAAAGTAACTTGTCTTGCTCAAAGGTACTTACGTCTCTAATTTATACTCTGACACCACAATTATCTCTAATTATATGTTAAATTATGGTGAATTTCTCTCACACTTGTGCTTTGGCTTGAACTGCCAGTAGCCGGGTCCAGCCCATGTGGCCATGGTCCTGGGGCTGAAGTATGAATACTCCCTGGGCTGAGAGGACAGCTGCAGACACATGGTGGCGATGTCTCCCTCTCCGATTGGAATCACGTCCCTGTACAACCATCACACCAGCGCGAGAAAGCAATCAAACCAGGACACACACACAGACACAAATTAGCCTTCTGTTAATAGTGCCTGTAAGAGTTGTGTTTGACTCAGTTCCCCTCAGTCAGAAGGTCTGACAATCCATGATCTCACCTTCCTTTGCCGGAGCCAGAGGCTTCACAACCCTCCTTGTGCTCCTTGGATCTCTCATCACAGTCACCCAGTCCCTCCTCATAGTCTGCGTCAAAGTCAGGGCAGTCATCTTCTTCAGGCTCAGGCTCGGGCTCAGCGTTCACATCAAACACATGTTCGCCCTGCTTCATCTTCTCCAAGAGCTGATTCATTGTCTGAAAGAAGATGCAGAGTCAGACAGCATGCTGGGATCAGTCTCTGCAAATAAGACTTGTATAGCTGATTTAAGACCATATGGATATAAGGAAGTAGGTCCTGAACTGCAAGACTCTTGGATGTTACATTGGTTGCTATGTAGTCTTTTTTAGTCATTTATAGATAACAAATGGCTTGGTCAAATGATTGCACTGATGTGCCACAAAAATGTATGTCCAAGAACAAATCTCAAACTATTGGCATAGTTTTTTTTCCCCGACCTCAAAGATCGTAAACCTTTAAGAGGAGCTGCTGGTTCTACTACCACTTAATCTAAGAAATATGAAAGAATTTCTTCATAATAATTTATAATATTTGGTTTGGTGGTTATATGATTTCGCTGACCTGCTCAGGGTTCCAGCTTGTGAAGGAGAAGTCCTGCAGCGAGGGGCAGATGGAGCTTTTCTCCTGGGAACGCTGCAGTCCGGCTGGCAGAAACACATTACAGATAGATGGGGTTTAGCATTTCTATTGAGTAACAGCTCAGAAGATGAGACAGAGTTAGGTGACAGTAAGATTCAGACAAAGTTTAATGGCTACCTAACATGTAAATGAAAGTAAAGAAATTTTGGATTTTGGAATGTTTCTTACACATGAATGGGGATGCAGGGACTCCTTGTGGAGGTGGAGGAGAGTAAGAAGGTTGGGACTGAAGGAGGGTCATGTAGGAGGGAAACAGCAGCTCACAGCGACTGTTCTCACTGAAGAGAACTGACAGGAAGACGCCAGCTGTGCTGCTCTCATCGAAGGACGAGGCCATCCGCTGAAACATGGGGTCCACCTGGGTGGGCAAGAACAGTCGTATAATGTACTGAAACAGACTTCAGAGTAAAATGTCCTTGATTTATACTGAGGATCAACTGGGTATGAAAAGGTGATGCAGTCATAATGGAGACCAAAGATTAAAAAATCAGCAGAAATCTCTCAATGTCCCTTCTAAAATGACAGCTTAGTGTCCTGTGTCGAATGATTTGATCTTAATCATTAAATAAGAACCTATCATCCATCAGCCTGACATTGAGTGGATATAAGGAGATTATGAAATTTTACTTAATTATAGAAAAATATGCTGAAACGGCAGATATGTTGCCACCGCTTACACTTCAGTAAAGTGACCTTTGTACAGGAGTGCATACAAAACACAAAGTATAGGACCTCAGAAAAAGTGAAAAAAAATACTGATACATTGATCTGATACACTAAGTCATTAAAAACTTGTGTGGCATTTGAAATGCAAAAAATCCACACAAGAGGAAACAATAACACAGTGTTACATTGTTGTTCGTTGTATCATGACTCGAATGTTTGAATTACATGTAATGAAAGGATGAAAAGGAGAGATAGTGGTGGAAAGGGAGAGTGAAAACTCCAGAGTGCCTGTCTCTACAGTGCGGATGATTATTTGGCGGTTATTTATTTCTGCTTTACAACAGAACTATAAATTAATTCATTTTCTTCATTCACTTTGATCTCTCATCATGACCCCTCTCTCTTGTTCTCTCACTGGTTCTTTCAACTGTGCTCTCCTGCTCTCTCTAGTTCGCACTCTCTCTCTTTACCTAACTCTTTTCCTTAAACTTGCCAGGAAGCAGACAACATAACTTTTATACTTCATTTTCATAAACTTAAATACATGTCCACCACTTGTCCTATTATTGATACTTGTGGTGCACTAGTACTAGTACACTAGTTGAAGCAGTTGTGGCGCCTATGTCTGATATTCAGCACTGCAAACTTTTGCTCCAGGAACTAAATTTAATCCCCAGTTACACAAAAGGCTCATGTGGATGTAGCAGCTTTTACGCACATGAATAACTGTGGAATGTTTTTTTATTCAAGCACCACAGATTAAATGACAAAGATAGCAATTAGCATTATTATACTCGTAATTGGCATACTGTCCAACAGCATACTATCATCCTTTCAGAATTGGGCTGAGTGTCATTTAAGCTTATATTGTTCTGGAATGACACCATACCTCACACTTCCTCTCAGACTCGGCGCTATTGATGTTGCTCAGGTTCTGCTCTACTGTCCTCTTAGGAGGCCTCTTTTTCTTTGGCTGCTTAGCAGTCCCTTCACCTCCTGCGACCCCTTCATCTCGGTCCTCCTCCTTTGGCCCATGGTCTGTACATGAACAAAAAAGGAGAGGGAAAAAAAGCAGACAACATCAAAAAATGATCAAAAAATGGAGCGATGTGGGTAGACCAAGTTTTACATTCTATAGGCCTGGGAACACCTGATAAACTGCATTCTAGCTCCAGTGTAATTCTGCATTTAAGTGAAAATTCAATGACACGTATGAAAATAAACAAATCACACTGCTGAGGCTCTCACCCTCTCCAGGTTTCGTCTCAGCCCCTAGGCCACCCAGCACCCTGTAGGCATCAGCATGAACGGCATCCACTCTCACAGCATAGATCTTTGTACTAGCATCCAAAGTGCCAGCTGCCACCTTTAAGACACACGCACACACAAGAAATAGATGCAAACATCATACACACTGCTATTGAAAATAATCTGACCCCACTATTTCATGGCACAGTTACCTCAAATAACACCATTCATGATTTTTAAAAAAAAAAAGATAATTACAACAATTCCTTGTGACTTTTGTGACACTATGTGTGCAGCTTTCATTTGGTTAACTCCTAAGACCTTTAAAATGAATTTAAAAACTGATTGTTCTACTTCAATAGATTCAAGCCCATTTAATTGGATCAATGTTTCTTCAAAGTAAATGTGCCCGATGGTTATCAGAAAAAATTCCAAGATAATCTTTTACACAATTTTTAATGGCTGACTACAAATTCTGTTCCAGGTTTTTAATGACTAAGCGTAAACTGGGAAATAGTTAAACAGATAAGGTGTCATAACTTCAACCTCAACTTCATTAAATTATTCAAAAGTAATAGATAAAAAACCCCTCAAACCTTGAAGTTTGTGAGTTCAGAATCCTTCTGTTTGAGAATGTCAGCCATGTAGTCAATCAGATGCAGACCAAAGGCATTTTTAGTGGTGATTTTCTGCCCAAAAGAAAAAAGAATCACATTAGCAAATTTTTCCTTTCAGTGCTTAACCTTGTCCTTTTAAAAGTAGTAGATACACATTTTAAACTCAGAGAAAATGCAAAATACAAAGAGAAATTACATTCATTCCTAGTGTCCATTGAAACACTTCAAAATGCACACTGTGCGATTGAATGATTTCTCTCTACACAGTATAGTGCATATATGCTAATATAGTGCATATACATACTTACATTCTCAGTGGACAGTTTTATGCAGGTGGAGTAATGCTCTGAGATCTGTGCATTTGACAACTTGGGCACGGCAGCAGGGGTCCCTGCGGCACTGCATACAAAAATGAGATTATCTTTAAGCTCTCAAGATACATATTAGGAGGGCAGCCAGAAATTCGCTGATAAAGCCATGACTGAACATGTTGTTGGAAATCAAAGTCAGCTCAACTTTACACTATAAGCTTTACATGACAGCATGTCACCAAAGTTTTGTTCAAAACACAGATAAAGGCATGGTTTGCCAAAAACTTTATATGTACAGCTTACCTATGAGATGCAGAGTCATTGAAGGAGGAGTCAGTGGCTGTTTGGAGGTCAATGACTCTTGACCTTCTGCGCTGGCGTCGTTCCTGCTCGTCATCGTTGCCAGGGAAGGCTGCCAGCAGTGGGGTGCTGCAAGCCGCAGGGGACAGACCCTTGTTTAAGGAGGATGACGTCCATGCTGTACGTACCCGGGAGACGGGTGTGGAGGCTGCACTCATCTTAGCTGGAGACAAACAAATATACAGACACAGAGGCTACATGTTGACACAGGTCCAAGTTTCACCTTTAAGAAAAATAGCTGGGATCATGTTTCAATGTTTGGAAAGATAATAATGAAATAGGTAGAATAATGGTACTGAAAAGTATTCGATTTCACTTGTACTGTATTGTATAACAAATGAAAAGTTGATATAATAATGTAAATTAGGACATACTGCATTGACCAAAATTCCTCATATGCTGCAATTGCAGCCAAGTTGTGATCTGAGCCTGGAATTGGGAGGAAAGGGGAATTGTTTGTTTGTGACTACTAGTCTTAGAAAAGTGGAAATCGTGCACGGTGTTCAGCTCCTATTGTCCAGTTGAATTTTAAAAGCAAAGTTTGACAGCTATGACTCCACAGTGAGCTGACATACAATAGTTGGCCATACGTAATCATGAGTATTCAAGTGGGAAATGCAAGAGAATCTCATATGAGAAGAATCATGACACGTGATAAAAACAAAATACGCAGTTAGACAAAAGACAGAAATAAGCATTAACGTTACGTTATTTTGTTTTAGAAAGTGCTGCTTTGTGGGTTGTATCTATATGGTTAGATCCAGTCCTTTCCCATTTGAGTTTGCTAAAACTTAGCTAGAACCACACTCATATAAACAAAAGACATATAAGCAGCACGTAAGTACTCCAGCAACATCATATCGTCAACTTTAAGTTATCTGAGAAGTGGTTGAAATTAACGCTAATAGGCTAAAATGTTTGAGAACGCAAACCATTATCTTATCTTAAGACACTAAGAAGCTAACCAAACAAAACCAAAAGACAAACGCTGCTCGAGCTCAATGAGCTGATACCTACGCTCACATAGCATAACAACGCTAGCTTCGGTTAGCATTTGCTAAAATGAACGTGTCTTCCCTGTCATTGTTAGCTGACTGGCTTACTGACACACAAGAGTTGTGCAACAAATCTTCCTTGGCTCACTTAACGTACCTCACAACGTTTAAAATCCGATATATGTTCTTGCGACTGCTTATAGTTTGTAATGTGGCACACAAGAACAGAGCAAGCCAGAGTTCTTCTTCCTGCTCAGCGTTTGAATTTTTGCGCCGAACGGTTTACGTAACACCAACGTACGTCATGACGTTAAACCACGCCCATGAAGTTTTTGGAACGACTCACGAGCAAGAAAAAAAGAAAACCCAGTCACTGTTTTAGAAAACTAAACTACTAACAATTTAAAACAACCCTTTGCAGTTTTAATGTCTTTTAATTATTTATTTGTTTGTTTGTTTGTTTGTTTGTTTGTTTATCAATTTATATATTTAATGGCTAAAAAAGAATGAGACATTACCTCGAAGCAGGTTCATTTTCATAAATTATTATTATTATTATTACTTGTAGTAGTAGAACTAGCAGTAGTAGTATAATAGTTGTAGTAGTAATATAGTAGTAGAAGTAGTAGTGTATTCACATTCTGTTCTTTGATAATGTGATTTGTTCATTTAAAAAGAATTTCCCAGTTTGGGACAAATAAAGTACATCTATCTATCTATCTATCTATCTATCTATCTGCTCAGTATTTTGTTACACCAGTGCTGAATGTTGTACTCGGCTGAAAATAAACATGTGCTTCCACTTCCAGGCAGCGATGTGCCTTGTTGCTGCAGCTGTTCTTGCACACAACTCACAACTGGTAACGAAAGCCTTGATAGCTCTTGTAAACACTTGATACTGACATTGTATTGCTATGACACAATAACAACATATGCATTCAGATTTCCCCCCTCTTTTTAGCTCTGGATTCTTTTTTTTGCCATGAACTGACTCATGATCGCTGACAATTTGATGAGCCATGTGATTGTCTGAGTGGTTTGTTCCTTCACCGGCACAATTTTTAGGACAGTGATCGGATGCAATGAGCATCTTTTTTATGGGAAAACATTTACTGAGTGGTCCTTATAATCGTGCCAGATCAGGCAAGGAGAGTCTGGGGGGTTGGAGGGCACTCAGCAGTGACTTAGTCACTAAGACAAATATTGTAGTTCATATCACAGTAAAATAAAACACACATCACATCATATTGAAATGCCCCTCTAAAACATCAATGTAATTTTGAATTTGCCAATATGGAGATCCAGTCACATGTTGTAGCTATAGCATTCCTTTTCATTGACCTTTAGAGATTTCCTCTTAATGTCTGTCACTTGACATTTAGTGAAACAGTTTTTCTTCCATCAGTATAAAGGTTTTTATTATTTTTTTTATTTGAATAATACACACCATTTACACTCACCTACCCACTGGCTGACCAGCTGTTTCTTAGGGACTTCCTTGTTCCATTAAACAACATAAATTCAAGTGGCAATCTGCAGATCTGATTCTCATCATTGAGTCGTATGATGACGTCTCTTTCAAGCTTTTATAGTTATTCAATGAATCTTATGCAAAGTGGGAAAGATATGTGAATTTCTTTATAATGCCTTAATAATAACTACAGACTGAAATAACAGTATATAGCCCTAATTTGTCTAATTAGTTTACCTAATAGGCTATTAAATCAGATGAAATGGTGGCCCAATGTGGGTAAAATGTGTTTGCTCCTATTTGCCCTGATTTTGCTCAGTTCTGCTTACAAATGTATTTCCCAGCCAACTAAAATATGTGTTGAAAATAGAATAGAGCGGACAAGTTGAAAACAGTGAGAAAGCAATAACTGCTCACTAGATGGCAGTAAAAAGTAGGGCTTCAAGTTACAGCAGGCTACAGACTACAACACTGGTGTGACACTGGAGTATAACACTCTCTTTAGCATTTTGCTGTGAAACAAAAATTAATTCCTCCGGACAAACTCTCCAATTCCCTTCTTGACTTTGCAGTCTACATTTGATTTAGCCTAGGGGCTGTCTGGTTTACTGCCGTCACTGAGTTGTGGTCATGTCAGCCTTGTTTCAGTCAAGACTGAGACCAACAGGATCCAGACTGTGAACCATGAGGATGGCAGCTGCCGTTACCGATTCGCCTTACCATGTATTTGCATAAATAATCATTTTCACAGTTTAATTTTTCCAGGTGAGTGCCTTGGATCTTTTTGGATCTAAGTTGCTCTATATTTTTGCACTATCTTGCACATCACCTCTACTTCTGTTACTCTACACTACTACTTATAGAGTCACTGGTTTTTAAGTACTTGTTAATTTTGCACTGTATGGTGTTTTATGTCATGTCTTGTTATTCAATGTGATATGTGTATCTATCTATATAAACTGGCTGGCCTTCCAAAGGGAACCTATTGCTCCCGGTGTCTTGAACAATATAGTGATCCTTCTTTTTAAAACATTTTTTAACTCCGATGGCATTGCACTGTAATAATTTACATAAAGTCATTCATTCATGTGATGAAGTCTCAAGTCTGTGAAATTTTGACTTCAGTCCAAATCATGTGAAACAAATCATCATCCAGTTCAGAGTCTGTACTTGCCAAGTACTACTTGCCTATTTTTCTTTTAAGCTGACTTTTCACAGAGCAAAGTATAACACCACAGAGCAAGAGATTAATGTAAGCCCATTGAATGGACTTCTGTGCTGAAAGCTCTTGGGACTGGAATTATATGTATGATGGTGAACAAACTGAAGCATCATTTGTCCTCTGACACCACTGTAAGCTATACTGCATACACATCCTGACCAGCAAGAGCAGGAACACAAATACCTTTCTACTATGCAGTTAATATAGTGATTTCTAGAAATCCACACCCTATTCGTCTCCTGGTGGACGACTGCCATAGTATTAGGTTGTGGTTGTGATTTAAACTATAACATAAGCAAATCCACTGTGTGTATCTGTACGTGTGTGTGCGCGTGTATTTGTGTGTGTGTGTGTGTGTGTGTGTGTGTATGTGCTGTGAAATCTCTAACGCCTCTAAAGAGAAGCAGTTCAGTGTGATATATTGTTATGGCATTAAAACTGAAAAGACAGATATGTGTAATACATGCATGCACTGCATTCAAACCTCATATACAACACATGAACATAAGAACACACACATGCACACATATTCATGTCAATGTGTAACAGTGCTTAACAAATGAAAAGCATTTATCTCTTCAGCAGAAGAAATCTCGGCTTGTTTTCACCAGCCATGGCCATTTGATTGATTTTCTACGTCTGGTCATTGATGGGAGATGATGAGGATTATTAAATGAATCTTTCTCTGCCCTCTCTCCTTCTCTATAATCTTCATACTTTTTATTTCATAGTCATCAACACAGAACATTTCTTGCCCAAAGTCATCTTTAATAATGAACCATGGTTAGGTCCTGTTCGTCTTAGTTTACCCCCTGGTTTACACAAGCACACACTTGCTCAGGACTCCACGCTCTTTTTAGCTCAGGGTTAATGAGGCACTTAACTCTTAGCACGCTCCAACAATATGCAGTGCAATGAGGGCCAATACTAGATTGTGTTGTTAACTTACGTCTGCCTGGCAGAGGTGAGAACGGGCTGATGTCCAAGCCGATGAAGGAGATATATGTGCTGTAGCGGTCCAATGATTTTAATGGAATTACAAAGCAGAGGAGTGCTGTGAATGGGTACACAGGGTTGTTAAAACAAGGGCAGACTAAAGAAGTACACCAGGGTCAAAGACTAGAGTTTTGGCCATTTGTTTTAACATGCGTTAGATGGTTCAGGGTCAGGAAGAGGGGGTGTAAAAGAGAATAACATTATAACGATTTTCAAATGGAACATCAGAATATATAGTCATTTTACAAATGAAATAAACCTGTTTGTTGTATCGAATGTCCTAAACTTTGTGGTAATAACAGCCTCATATACAGTACTTCTAACAAGTACAACTTGGCGTCCGAGCAAAAGTAATTTAAAATGTAATTAATATGCTGTTTTGATCAGGAAATGAATACTTGCCCTCCAGTGCATCTGTATATGTGTTGATAATGTGTCTACTTTCTCTTCTAAGGCTACAGGCTAAGACTTCTAAGGCTTCTTGCTGTAGTATGAAGACACCACTGTCATATGAGCACATTCGATTTTCATGCTATTGAACTCAGGCCTATCTAGCAGCTGCAACCGCCCATACAGCCCCATTATCACTCCATACATACTCCATGATTTGGATTTCCTATGCAAGCCTGAGGGGAAAAATCTCAGTATCATTTATGGCATATGTCTTCTACTGTCTGCCCAAAATGAGAAAATAAATTCAATTTATATCCAATATTCCCATGGCCAGGATACTTAAAGGTACCCTGCAGAGATTTTGACCACAAATAGTGCCATCTCTTTTCAAATTCAAGTATCTGTTCTTATATATGCCAATGGTCATCCCAGTCTCATCAATCTGCATACATATGACAGGATTTTACACTTTAAAATAGCATGCAGTGCATATACCAGTGTCCAATTTTGTGTTGAGATCATACACTAATCTTTACCATTAGCTTTTCTGGAGAGCTGATCCATAGTCAGATGATCTTCGTCATCTCGGTAACAAAGGAAATAAAAGAGTCAATAAGAGCATTTGTAGGCATTATAAAATAAATCTCATTTAAAGGTAAGATAGGAGAGATAAGATAAACCTTTATTCGTCCCTCAGTGGGGAAATTCGCAATGCACAGCAGCAAAGACAATAGGACAGTTAAATAGTAAAAAATGAAAACATAAACAAGCTAAAAAGTATTTACAAATTTATCAAATATACACGAGATTATATACAGATATACATGAGAATATGGGTATGAGAAATATGACCAGTAAAGAAATATGACCAATAAAATTAGATCTTGCATAGAAGTATCAAATATGAAATATTGCACTTGACTATAACAAAATGAAATATTACACAGCAAATGGAATCTGGAATAAATATAAATATGCAGGCATGAAAATATACAGGCATGAAAAAAAGAGTATTGCACAGATGGTGGTGTATAGTCTGTTGGGAGCAGTGCTGGTTGTACAACCTTAACCTTAACCTTCAGTCCAAAACTTTTCACAAAAGATAGAGTAGTCTATCTTGTGACAGACAGATTGGTTGGTTTCAGGAAGGCTGCAGTAGCCCAGTAGTAGAGTAATGGGTTAGTGAAAAAATGGATACAGATGTACAAACGGCTTAAGACATTGAAAATGGACGCGTTTACAGAGTATTCTTTTTTTTATAATAACAAGGTATCAAATGGCGTTGTGACAATGTGGCAATGTGAAAAGAGTTGCTTGTGGTGGTAAACCTACACAGAATTACCATCAGAATCTGCAGCTCCTCTCTGCTTTATGAAGCCTACAGAGTCTTTAAACTTGTTATTTAGCCATCCAGCCTGCAACTTTACTGTTCACTTCTGTCAGCTGATATGATATATCGACTTAAAAGGCCATGATATGTCGATGTTCTCCTCAAAACATGCTTCTGCTGCCTCCAAGTGGCCAAAACAATCTTCAAAAAATGGACTGGGTTTGCTTTGTGTGTGTGCCTCGTAGAAACATATAAAGCATTTCAGTGAGAAACACTGCCTGCAACATAACTTTCCAAGAAAATCTCAGGGTGTCCTTAACATGCTGAACTCAGAGAATTCAAGAGAATTTCAGATGATGTTTTTGAAGCACAACCCTGTAGTGACCGTTTCCCCATTTTGCCCATCGTTTCCCAATTGTATTATACTTGTGTGAGAGGCTGCTGATGCCTCTGGGAAAGCTGCTGAGATGCCTTTCATGTGAAAGAGCCGCGGCTTGTGATTGTCAAATAACCAGCTCAGGAAGGTTGGTTGACCCAGAGAGATGGAAACGTTGCCAATGCACGTCTGTCTCTCTGTTTTTGTTCGTGTGTCTTCCTCTTACACACACGCATGAACAAAAAATACATACACACAAACACACAAAGGACTCAGATGTGAGCAAACATCCATTAGTATTTATATTGTGTTTACTTGGAAGGCAGCCTTAATCTATGAAAACTAAATGACTTCTACCAAATTCATAACATCCTTTCAACCATTTTGCTGTATACCAAAGGGAAGTTGAAGATAAATCAAACACCATCTGTAATGGCCCCATAGAGCTTCCATCACCTACATCTAAATAACCCCAAAGCGATTCCATGAATACTGATGGCTCATATGAGGTAAGCAGGCGGCAGCAGTCCAAATATTGATTTGATTTCTCGATCTACTGATTAGAGGTAAAAAAAAATGTGATTAGCAAGACTGACATGAGCTTATTTACTGTCCAACGCAGGATTTCGCTTTATGGACTCGCCCGCGGCAGATCACACAGGAAATCCGACTCTGAGCACGGTCGATCTTCATGACAGTCATGTGGTCAGAATCAATGACGTTTCTGTGTGCATTATGAATCTCTGTACATTGGGCCAATGCTGCCTGGGATTTATTGACGATGCCATTTATCTTTTCTTCCGAGGTATCTGACAGAAAACACATGCTACAGACATTATATGTAAGCACCTCAATCCTGGACTGTGTTTAGGAAATGTGCTTGTGCTTTGTTGTCATCCAAAGAATCAGGCTCGCGCTATTATTGCAGTTACTTATGGTCACTCTGAAAAGGAGGAATGGAAAAAAACGCCTCAAGCGTAAAATAAAATAAAGGTAAATTACATCTCGCGTACAGGTCTTCCATCAATGTAGTGTGTAAAAGAGGGAAGATTTAGTTCTCTGGCAATAGAGCAAGATGAATAAAGGCCAGGGATGACGCGCCGACAATTTCACATCAGAGGGTGAAGGAGGGAGATAAAGAGGAGCCCTATAGCCACTGTCTTGGGCGTAATGATGCAGAGAGAGAATAGAGAGAGAGAGAGAGAGAGAGAGAGAGCAGTAAACACAGGTTTGTGCAGCCTCTCACAGAAGAAGCTGTTAAAAACCTGTCTAAGACCTTTATACTATTCATCTACTGCGACATTATTTGCCCCTGAGGAATAAGGCAACCTTGCAGTGCAGTCCTTTTAATTTAAAGATGAGATGTAGCACAATAAAGAATTGCACTGTCCACTGATTAAGACAAGTATGCATTAAATCATCCAGGTGTGACTCTATCGCCCGGCTCTCTCTCTCTCCCATCGTGGTTGTTGTGTGCTAATCTCCCACCCTCTGTGGGGGAGCTGACATTGGCATTTTCGGGCTGATAGGATTGTATGGAGTGAAAGCGAACAGGGGATGGAGGAGAGAGGACGCAGCAGCCGTGAGACAAAAGCGGAAATAAATAAAGCAACAATGATCAGTGAACCGAAGGTGCCAATGACGAGCAGTGCACGCTTTTCATATGCTTGTTATTGTAATGACAGGGAAATATGTTCAAGGAAACAGGGGGTGCAGGCCTGCAGAGGACCCCTGCCATTATGATGACATGATGACATGAAATACAGCTCAAGCTGTGTTTCTGTTTTTCATGCTTGGTTTCCTCAAATTTGTTTGCAGCAGCATAGGTGACAAGCAAACTACATGGGGCTTGTTGGATTAAAAATACTGTACATGTAGAATAACGATGAAAAGCATTTTCATAGAACTGGTGTTTGTAATTCAACAACAGCAGAGGTTTGCAGAAGATGATAAGGGCTGAGCAAGATAAACCTACCTTTGTGACTTATCATAAAATAAGAGGTCTCATATATAAATTCCTGTGTGTGTGTTTGTATGTCTCTCTCTCTCTCTCTCTCTCTCTCTCTCTCTCTCTCTGTGTGTCTCTCTGTGTGTGTGCTTTATCTCTATGCACTAGGTATTATGCATTGGTCAAGTCTCCTCATTAAAACTGAGATTACATTCAGCACTGAAAGGTAGCCTTGGTCGACATTCACACACACTTCAGCTGATTCACAATTCTTTTTCTTCAACAGACAGAGGACTTTCGCTTTTGAGATTGGAGCACATTCCTGCACGCCCAAGTCTGATAAATAACTTTAATATCATAATACATGCTGTTTTTTAAAAATCATTAAAGGAATAATTCCACATTTTGGTAAATACTCTTATTTGCTTTCTACTAGAGTGTTAGATGAGAAGATGGATACAACTCTCACGTTTGAATGCTCGTGCGCGTTATCTGAAATTAGCATAAAGACTGAAGTAATGGTTTTTTGGGGGGACTATTTCTTGGCTAGGTGTGCTAACTTCCTTTTACACATGCACCACGACCCTTAACTTACCTAGACATGACACAGAGGAGCTGTATGTGTATCTTTGGTTTCTGTACAGATTAAAGAATAATTTAAAGTTGCTGGTCGGCAGATTCCTCGTGTTTCCAGTCTTCATGCTAATCTAGGTTAACCATCTTCTGACTCCATCTTAATATTTAAGATAAGACAGATATCAGAGTGGTGTCAATCTTCTTACCTAACTCTCAGCCAGAATAAGCCTATTTCCTGAAATGTCAAACACTTAAGACCTTTAACAGCATCTAACAAAGTGGAGCCAGAGCAAGGTCAAAACTTTAAATTATTTGGGTTTTTGTCATCATTTTAAAAGAACAGCAGAAGGCCAGAAGCTTTGTTTGATGCCAGCAGGATTATTGCATAGACTTAAGCATAGGTGACACTGATGTGTAGAAGTAACACTTTATGTTGTTATTTGTACATACAAATACATTTCAAATTGATTCCAAATTAGGACCACTTGACTCTGTATGCTCATCATGTTTGTCTGCAAACTCAGGTTCAGATAAAATTTGCAATTCTAAGCATGGATATGTATTGCAACTACTTGTGGCATTAAATGCACAGTGCACATGAAGTCATTCGCCAGTTAAGAGGAATAGGTTTTATACATATTTCAACATTGTTATGCTCTTCTGCGATGTTTGCTGTCTGCAGCTGACTCTGAACAATCAGCTACAATCGCTATCTAACCGTTTCACAATTCGAAACAAATGCAGGAAAGTCAGAGGTCAGACATTTGTGTATTTAATGTGTCATCCCAGCTGGTTTGATTGTTCTCAGTCCTTCTTTATTGCTGCATTCCAGCCGACGTAATGAATGGCTCTTATCTCCCTTCATAAAAAACACAGATCATGTGTCATACTTTGAATGTGCTCTCTGTTTAAATCGTGAGATGTTGATAATTATGCCACGCTACACGCAGGATTAATTGATGCACTTAGGGATTGCACGATGGGAGGGGAAAAATGTTATGCATCTCTCGCTCTCGCTGCTAGAATCAAGGTGCAATTTGTGCCAATCATTCGTTCCACCATTGATTGTGAGGCTCACAATTAGACAAAGACAGTTGTAGGACTGTGCCATCCTTGCTGAAATATTCACCTTCTCCTCCTGCATCTGGCGCCTTTGTCATGTTGGTGTGTTCAGGTTTCTTTCCGAATATGACTGGAGAGAAATTTTCCAATGCTTTTTGATTCCAGAGGGTGAAGACATATAGTCAAATGTGTGTAAGTTAGACTAATGGAATACATTGATACATTTGAGAGGCAGGGATCTTATGTCATAGAAATCAGGTGATAACAATCATCACTGTCTGTCAAGCTGGCCTTCATACTACCAAGGCAGTGGGAGAACCATGAAAAAATCAAGAGCGCCACTGGGGTTGAGACAAGTGGAGGAATGAAGGACAAGTGATTGAATGTGTAAGTGTCTGACATTCTTTATATTTTGATATCAGGTCATAACCTGTTGTATCACATTGTTCAGAGGATAACCAGTGAAGAAGGGAGGATGATTTTAACAGGCCTCCAGACAATCTAGCAGATTTACTATCTGCCAGTCAGAGTAGATACACCTAAATATTTTAAGCCAATGTGCAGGAGTGAGGTCAAAGGCCAAGGCTTGATACTTTTTTGTTACTTTTTCAAAGTCTGCCTAAAACTGGTGCTCCATTTAACAGAAAATCACATTCAAGTTGCTGATAAGAAGGTCAGCTGGATCTAAAACATCAACCCTTTTTCTTAAAGGTTCACTTCACTCAATTTACAGATTGTGGTGTGACTTGGAATTCTAAAAATGGAAAAAGTGCCAATTGACTGCAGATCCGTGCATGCATCTTGATATCATTTCTGTGATTGCTTACATGATGGTGATAATTTTTCATTTTTTGAGCATCTGCCAAGGATCGCAGTCGAATCCTCACATTTGTTGTTGTTAGAGTAAGGCAGCTGCTTTTTGCAAGTCAAAAAAACTAAAAGTTTTGTTGGTAATTTTGCCATCTCCAATGAAGAACCCAAAATGCTTCCACACACTGCTTCTCAGATGTTCTGGTGTTGTGTTTATCTCATCAGCAGGACTTTGCTCATTATGTGGCCTACTCCATTTCATATATTAGCTTAGTTTACTGATAGGTCAATTGGTTTGAATAGTCTGTTTTTTTTCCCCATGTTTGAACAAATGTTCGGCTTTCAAATAAAAAAGGTAGGGGCCAAGTGCTAAGCTCACAGTTGATGGCTGCTTGTTTAATCACAAGGTTTTGTTTCTTATTTCTATGCGTTAAATACAGTAGATGTGTAAGTGAAGCATTTGGAGTTGTAAAGTTTAAAGGCAGCTCTGACAGAACTGGGCTGAAAATAATGTCATGAGTTATGTAACAAATGACTTTTGCTGTTGAGTAATTAGTGATTTATTTTTCAATGAGTAATATGTAATGAGTAATTATTACATTATTAAAGTAACTTTGCCCCACACTTGAATGTTGAATGAGGATATTATTGCCATGCGACAACATACAAACAAAGAATAGCAGTGGCCCAAGCACTGGTCCTTGGAGCATCCCAGATCCTACAGTAGAGATATTATATGTGATGGGGTATCATTACAGATAACAAGCTGTGTTTTGTCTGAGACTGGAGAGTAAGGGCCGACTCCTGAACACCTGCATAGACTCTGAGTCAAGATTCATGGTCGAGCAGCGAGAGACTTAACAGCAGACCTGGCAGACTGAAAGTGAACCACATGAGCTCTCCACTTTCTCATCAACTACTGCTAAAAATAGCAACAAAGAGCAGTGACCACCTTGTTGCTCCAGTGGAGTTGCTCTGGAAAACTCTGTTTATAATCCTCTCTATCCCCCTGCAACAATGCTTAAGTTAAGTTAACGTAAATGAAAAATCTTCTTAGTCACTCTGACTGGCTTTATAAGTGTGAAATTACCATTGTTGATGCGCTGATGTTTTCCCTATCTTCTTCCTCACCTAATCCTCCTAGTGTTATCTGCTTCTTGCCACTTGTATCCTCCATTTATCAGTGTTTTGCAGATACACATTGTGCTCATGTTATTAATTGGAGGATATTGTGCTCCTCCCTTCTGACATTTAAGCAAGCTTTGCGAGAGCAAAATCATTATCCATCAAGGTCCCTTTTCCTCCCTCCTTGTCACCGAGCCGCTCCCCAACACTTGTGAGAGGCTTTTATTGTCTATATCCGTCTGGGACTCCTTTTATTATTAGTGGAAGACTCTTTTAGGCTTGGTGCACAGTCACATCACGTCCTCTGGTTGAGATGGAGGCAAGATACTGGCCCCCCACTATGAAATGAAGTATCCCACTTGTGTCTCGTATGATGGAGCGTCATATAATTGTGTCCTTACTCTTGCTCACTTGTCTCTCCAAAAGGATTTAAGCTTATGTGCTATAGACCAGTACATCACATGGATCACTTATCAGGCTGATATCAACATTTTATTAGAGAATCCTGGAACGAAATTTAAAGAGCTGCTAAGTATATTGGCGTCAGTGAAGTTAAGTAATTACCTGAATTATTGCAAATATCATGATTTTGTAAATTTTGCATTAAACACATTGGAAAAGCAATACATGTATTCACAATAATTTCTGCTTACAAAATACTGTTCCTGTGGACGTCATCACACTGAAAATCTCTCATTCAACAACTAAATGCATTATATTTGTATAAAACACATTGTCACGTAATCCAAAAGTATTCACAATAGACAAAATTCACCAACAATTTGATGTCTCTCTGTCAGTATTGGATGACTTTACTACATTTTCCAGGAAGCTGAATGCCAGAGAAATCAGTCTCTCCTCTGATGAGGTGGACAAGCGCTGAGCAGCAGATGCAGGTGGTGCTAATAATGATAGATGTTGAGGCTGGTTGTCAGTTTATTCTTACAAAACAGGCCTTCGTCTCCGTCTGACTCCTCTTCACAGCCCGGCGAGTGAGATTATAGCTAACAACTAGAGCTCCTAGATGTAATGTCACAATCGAAAGAGAGTCAAAAGATCTACACTGCAGCATACATTGTTCATCTTTGTAAGTCGCAGTGTTATATGTTCATCTTTTACTTTCAAAAACTGAACACTGACACTAAAGCTTTTCTATTAAAAAAAATGGATAAAGTTATTAATTTAGCCAATGCAAATCAGTTTTTAATCGACGACATTTTCCTCATATATCTGACACTTGTGTTTGGTTTCTTCTAAGAAATAGAACTGCACTGAAAACCTTTCAGTTAAAATAAGTTGCACGGTGCACTAATCAATATTTTTATGTTAACAATGACTAGCGGTTGTCCTTGGTGATTAATCCACAGAGAATTATCACCTGACTTTGCAGTTCCCCTCAGCTCTAAAGAGCTCTTTATTGTCTTTTAGCTAATTGTAAGGATGTCCTGATCAAGTGTGTTTGGCTGTGATCCAATACTTTACCTAAATGTTGAAATATGTATTGACTGGCTGTACACTACTAAATCTGACCCACCTTATTTTTCAAGATTTGATTCAAATACCAAAGGTCCTGATTCAAAACTATTAAGCTGATAAGCTTACATTACTAATATGATATAAATGAAAGATTAACTGGAAGAATGTAACTCCTGAAACTGATGTGAAGTGATCCACTAGAAAGGAGATGTATAACTATGTTGTATTTACTGGAACTACAAAAAGACTCAGACCACACAAGTAGTGTTACAGAGTCAAGCTTCATCCATTGCAAATGCACTTTGGTTGAGTACAGACACTGACTTCAGAGAACACTTTAATCGGAAAACAGATTTTGGCCAAATGGTTCACAGAAATAACATTGATTAGCGTCAGGGTGAAAGTGATGGTAAGCATTGGGTAAAAATGAGAAGCTGCTATATGAAAGCTGTCTACACTGCTGCTCTTTGGTAATGAGAAAGAGAGTCACAGTCAGAGCTCAGCAACTCACTTTATTTTGTCAGGACTCAGTCAGTCACACAAATACATTCACATTTGCACACTCAAATTTTCACTCTCATATGCAGTGAAATTGAATTTTGGGGTTATAAATAGAACTGAGCCATCATTAGTGGCACCTAGAAGTGTCTCAATGTCCCCTGAATTTTATATGTAGGTTTTACAATACATCTACACTTTTGTCATCCTGATTGTTCATGCTGTAACTTTACTATGTTGGTGTATTCTGGACATCTATGTCTGTCCATCCTGGAAGACAGATCCCTCTGCAGTTGTTCTTCCTGGGGTTTCTTCCATTTTTTTCTCCATGAAAGAGGTTTCTGGTTGCCCGATATCAGACAGAACTCTCAACTCATTACAATCTGTTTCCATTTTCAATTTGACTCTAGCTGATTTCCGTGCAGGAGGGGGATTCGATTCAACCAACATACAAGCATCTGTCTTTCTGATGCACAGCCATGCCAATATACTGTTGTTTCCTGTTGCGCTGATTGGCTGATAGCGTCCCCCTGCTGTGTTCATTGGATCGATTGCTTTATCAACCAAGAAAATGCTGTTTCGACAAACGGTGGAGTGAGTGGATTCAAAGGTCTGGACCCAGGCAAGGTTTCTGGGATTGAATATACAGGGTGATGCATAGATTGTAAAGCCCCTTTGAGAAAGTTTGTGTTTTGAGATATTGGGATATATAAATAAATTAAAACTGACTTGACTGGTGTTATTGGTTCCACTTGTGCTTTTCCCGTGAAACTGTCTGCCCAGTTAACAAGGTCTGTACATGAAGTTTAATTGAACTGTGGTGATCCTGTCCTTGACAGCACACAGACACAAGGCTGTGCTTCTCCTCCCGAGGCACTGAGATTTGAGAAAGGAAACGTTCAATCAAGACGTCCTTGAGTCCATCAGTCCAGTTTACTGACAGCCATCCTCCTCCTTTCACCTTAGAGGAAGTAAAGAGCAGGAGCAGGTCTAAACCAGCCTTCAGCCACATCATGAACCTAGACAGAAAAAAATCCTGTCTATTTCAGCTTTGTTTGATATATGCAAATGTGAGAGACTTTCATTCACTTTCATTTTGGTTTCACCTGTTTTGCATTGGTAACAAGAGGAATTCAGTACACATTATTTTTTAAAGAATTCTAATATTTCAAAAGTAAATACTATGCCAACTGAAAGAATAGGGCTTAAACTTTTGTTTTGGTCATTCTTCTCTCTGAAATGTTGAAATGAACAAACAAGGCAAAGAACACCACACCAAAGAAGACTAAAGGACTTGCAGTGATGGACAATGCCCTGTGTTCACTCAACAACTAAATCCATCCCTAATCATACAGGGCCCAAGTGGTGTTAAGCTTTGTGCTGCTGCATTTCCGTGCAGTTGAGATTGAGAGAAGCTGTGGCCCTGACCCTCCATCACTTGTCTCATGTGAACCCGTGGACCTCAAGTCAAGTGCATGCGTGCTTCAGTTTTGCCTTGGGTGACTGAGATGTAATTAACAGGCACTTCATGACATTGTGACCTTCACTAGAGAAGTGCGCTGCAAAAATGCACACATCTTGACGAGACACTTGAAAGGAAGGATGAGCTCTTAAAAAATTTACTTTGAAGAGAAAATAATTTAAAATTCTACTAAAAAATGATAAAATCAAACAGGGTGAAACCAGTGGAGAGAGAAAGACTGTCTGAATTCCACAGACACAGAGTTGTAAGTTTATACTGTCGGGGGTAATCAGGCAGTCCGGGTGTGCTCAGCTCATGTTCATGCAAGAAGAAATTGTCCAGTGGATTGTCACAACACTATCAGCCTCATTCAGGCAAAAAAGTTAACAACCAACAATTAATATTGGCCTTTTTTAAACCAAGACCCCGATCTTTATCTTCCTCATGTTTTAGTTGCCTGTGTTCTCCAGTAGAATCAGATCCCAGTCTGGGTTCGGGAGGCAGACACCCTTTCCACATTTAAGAGTAGGCTTAAAACCTTCCTCTTTGACAAAGCTTATAGTTAGAGTTGGTCCAGGTGAGCCCTGTGCCATCCCTTAGTGATGCTGCTGTAGGCCTAGACTGCCAGGGGACTTCCCATGATGCACTGAGCCTAACTCTTCTTCTCTCTCTCCTCCTCCTGTATCCATTCACAACCCATCGATGCATCTTACTAATGCAACTTCTTCCCTCTCTTGTAGTTTTGGGCTCTCTCGTTTCTCTCCCCCCTCTTCCTGTGGCTTTCTGCAGGTACATCTGTCTCTGGAGCTGGAGAGTCTGGATCTGAAACTGAAGCCACCCACTGCCCACATGTTTCTGTTGAACACTGCTATTATTATTATTATTATTATTATTATTATTAAATAATAATAATAATAATAATACATTTGTGGATTGTATTACTACATGTTCTCCCCTTCTCTCTCTCTCACCCAACCAGTCAAGACAGATAGCCACCCATCTAGATTCTGAGGTTTCTGCCTGTTAAAAGGAAGTTTTTCCTCGCAGCTGTCACCAAGTGCTTGCTCATGATGGGATTTGTTGAGTCTCTATCAATAATATCATAAAGACTACGGTCTAGACCTGCTCTGTATGAAAAGATGACTATAGATGACTATACAAATACAATTGAATTGAACTGAATTGAATATGTTCTAGCAACTATGAAAATATTGTAGAAAAATATTAATATTCATAATGAATCACAATAACTGTAATTTTGACCTGATGGTGACACTAGATGAAAAGTCAGGTCAAGTTATTGCAAGTGTATTCTGAGGAGAAACTTGCCATAGCTGTTGTGATATTTCACTCAAAACCACAAATGTCTACATCATAGTGGCAGAGAAGGAAAATTCAAGGTGTCACCATGGTCATTAGGAATGAACCCAATGGACAAACAGGTATGGTTAAATATCTAGTTATTTATTTTTAGCTGGCAGGAATGGTGAGGTGGTGACAGGCTGGCTGGTTTGGGCTGAGGTGAGGAGGAAGGGATCCAGGGGGAGGCTTGGCAGAGGGCATCCTGGGAATGACAGCTGGTGGGTGGGACTGGCAAGGTGTAGTCAGGTTTACAGGTGTAAATCTCACTGGCAGGCAGGCAGACAAACTAACAATGGGCAAGAGAGGCGGACAAACTAGGCTGGCTATAGAGCTGGAAGTGTGGCGCATAAACAAACCACAACAATCCAGCAGCTGGCAGAACTGGCTGCTGGTCCAGGGTTCTCATAGGGCGATAGTGAATGCTTGATGACAGGTAGGTGTGTTGATCCCAGATGATGGACAGGTGCACAGAGACAGGGAGACAGAAAGGAAGGAGGGTGGGGAAACAGACAGACAGACCAAACCAAAACACACCGAGCACCCATCACTCATACTGAAAAGGCTGGAAATACCAAAGACATACACTCACATCAGCCAAGCAGGTGTCACAGAGGAGGGGTCATGCCTGAATAAATGGTGGAACCAGATTTTGTGCCATTCCATCCAGTAGATGTTGAGATATTTCACAGCATATGTTGAATCTTTGATTGCTGGTGGTGCTAGAGAAAGTTCACGGCAATCCATCCAAAAGTTGTTGACATATGTCATCATAAGCTAAGGACCCCTTAGCTGATAGAGAGACAAACCTGGGAACCCCTACTACATATATTATAAGAAATTCTTTTGCATTAAACCAAGTCTGCAATAATGTGTAGAGTGCCTATAGTTTTATGGTGAATGCAATATTAAACTATTAAAATAATGATTATGGACAGATTCATATATTTGTACACTATGTTTAAAGTTTAAACATTCCTGTGGAAGGGACAATGAATCCTGAAGCTTAACTTTATCTGCTGATACCTTAGTGAGATGTCTAACCCTGGTGAGCGGCACACAGCTTGTCTATCCTTAGGCGGATGGAGGTTGTCAAACAGAGAGCCACATCAGCCTCAGGCTGCAGCCTTGACCTGGATGTGCTTTGTAGATAGTTGAGGGAGGAAGATCCACTTCCACAAAGATATGTTGTTGCAAAAGTCAAAAGGCTCATCATTGCTTTTGCTGTCAACTGTGGGAAGTCTTTCTGACAAGAGATGCAGAACTGTTGTGTCACATATATTTCTTTTTGTACTGTCAGTGGATAGTTTGATGAGCCGATCCTCCTCTGTTACTGTCAAGCTCATGTCATCTGGTGCGCTGTCTTCGAATGGAAACTGGATCCATGTCTCATCCCTGTGCCAGAGTCAGCCTCAGAAAAGTAGTTCACAAATTTAGTTGAGTTCCTCCATGCGCTCAACACTTGTGCTTGTTACGTGAGATGCGAGCACTGTGGACCCCCCAGGTCATCTACTGATGGAAACATGGAAAAAGTTTCAATTTTTTTAACATACTCATCATTCCTGAATGTTATTTTGCACATATCAATTGCTGCCAGCAATATTAAATCCCCTGCAATTGTGTATAGCTTTTTATTATTCTGAGTAATCCGAAGAGCTCGATTAGATAAGAAGCATTCAAAGCTAGCTCATTGACTTTAGCTGATTGTCTCATGAATGTCTGCTGGCCTCTGAGAGATATGAGACGAGCTTGGAAATGCAACACTGGTTTTTCTTTTAAGTGGCTGTGGGCTGTCTTCAAGTGATGCTGCAGCTTTGATGGCTTCATAGCTTTGTTTGACAGAGCAGATGTCACACACGGGCAATTCAACGCCCTCGGTCATTCACTTTTATTTTTATTTAAAAATTATTATTAAACTGGTTGCCCTGCAGGAACTTTGAGAGCCTGCTAGTGGTCGTGGAGCCCCTCTTGATAACCCAGGTGCTAGAGGGAAAAGTCAGAGGATCACCAAAATAAGTAGGACTCATGCTCTGGGGACTGTGATCAAATTTAATCCATCCAATAGTTGTTGAGATATTTCAGTCTGGACCAAAGTGGTGGACTGACTGACAGACAGACAGACTGACACCCCTTGAGCCATGCCGCCAGTATGGATAAAAACGTGATTGAACTTAATCCAGAATTTAGCTGAATTGACTAATATTCTCGTCCAGCCCAGAACAACTCTCAGCAGCTATGGGGTTTTTTACTGGTTAATTAGTACGTTTAAAAACATTACAAACTGTACATGTGGAGAGAGACAATATTAAAGCAGTTATAATGGATATTTTAATAAAAAGAATGTATAAAATGATAATGTGAAAACGACGTGACTGTGAAAGGAGGCGATGATCCTACAGAGAATTATGGCCTGAATCTGCAGCTCCACTCGGCTTTATGGAGCTTTATAGTGAGTTTCAGCTCATTGTTAGACTGTCTGGCTGCAACTTTACCCTTTTGTACTCTCACTGCTCCCATAGTGTCTCTTTCAGCCACAGCAGACAACGGTTTTCAGTGAAAAAGCTCTATAAACCCACTGTACACGACCTGCCCAGCATCAAACAGCAGACGGACACAGACTTGATGGTGAACATTGGGGAGCATTTAGGAACAAAGGCTTATTCTGAGCTGGCACCACAATCACAGAAACCTGTTTACTGTCAACTACATCCCCTCAAAACCACAGTTTCTTATGCATGAAAACATAAAATATGAGTGGAAAATCAGCTGAAGCCAATTTGTCCCTAAGAGAATTCTTTAGTCAGTGAATCAGTAAGACAGAAAATCAGTGA
The DNA here is from genome assembly GCA_025331565.1 of Holacanthus passer. Classification (NCBI taxonomy): domain Eukaryota; kingdom Metazoa; phylum Chordata; class Actinopteri; family Pomacanthidae; genus Holacanthus; species Holacanthus passer. Next base: position 164,499 of record JAFREQ010000218.1, on the reverse strand, counting down.
AGATGGATGGATGGATTTACTTTAAATTTACTGAAAAGTATATATGGTCCTATTCACGCACACACACAGACTCCTCCACCTGAGCACCACACTGGTATATAACGTGCTCATTTTCAGCTGTTGTAAAAACCTGCCATGTTCCTTTAAATCTTGCCAGACATGGCTAATTCAAACAGATAATTGTCACCCTGTATGGGGCTCCAGTAGGATCTCCCTCCCTCACATATACACATCCCATGTTCTGACACACAGTGCAAGCGACTCCTGCTAACAATGCAAGAATGCATGATGTGTGTTTGTAAAAAATGCATGGCCCTCCATCCTGCCAACCCAATCAGTGTTTAATAGGCTTTACCTCCACCTGGTCAGCTGACCTGGCGCTCCATGTGGGCCCGGAGAGCCTCCTCTCATTAAGCAGAGGCCTGCAGAGCTGTGGCAATTAACTTCAGCATGCTGACTGATAATGACTGGCGGAGCTTTGGTGACATCTCCAGTTGGGGGGTGGTGTGTGTATGCGTGTGGACGTTGTTTACCGTCGGACGCTGTTTACACGCTAACCAGCAGCCCCTCGGAGTCATAATCAGTGGTGTAGTGAATGCCACGGAGAATAAAACCCCACCATGATAATATCACTGGGGGTGAGAGTTATGTGGTATGTCACAGCATGGTGCTTTCCATTCAGCACTGATGAGAGATAAAGAGGAAAGTGGGCGCTGTGTCCTTCAGGCCTGCTTTAGGATGAGTTTAAGTGAACATGACCTGTCCTGCAGTGACCTGGCACACTCTGAGGGAAAGTTTCTGAATTTCTCTGAGTTGTTACCAAACAGACTCACTCTCCAAATCCAGTTTTCATTTTTGGACTCTGGGGCTAGAAGACCCTAGAAGGGTCATTATTTAGCAGCTAGCTGTGTGTCAGAACAGGAGCTGGGCAGATACACTATAGAGAACAGACCGTCTTTCAGGGGTCAACTACGTTTGTCCAAGGGCCTGAATTTTTCAAAGGACTGGATTAAAAAATACATTTGTTTAGGCCTAATTAGCCCATTATTGTTTAATAGCTCTATTTTCTCTTTCTTACAAAATGAATGTTATTTTTATTAGCCTGTATCAGTGTGAACATGATGATAATGAGATACTTAACTAGAAAATGCTCTCAGCTCTGCCGTGGGTGCTCATTACAAAACAAAAAATGAAAATGAACCCGAGTGATGCTTCTTGCATCTATCTGGCCAGCATGATTTTTTTTTTTTATTCTGAAAAGCTGAAACATACCTGGGGATTGGTGGAGATACATAATGAAACATTTCCCATTGTCTTGTAATAACACTCATGGTTCTATGCCACTGCCATATCACTTCCCATGGAGGAGGAGGTAGTTCATAATCATGGATGTATTATGACAGATGGATACCAGACTCCAAGGTGGTGGCTTTTCAGTTCAATTAAATTTGCTCATTCAGTGCATGCGCCAAAAAAAAGGTTTTGTCTTTTATTAGTTTGCTTCAGCATCCACTTCCAACTATGCATACACATTAGCGTCTCTCCTCACCCATAGACTTAACATTGGGATGTTGAGGCTTTTTAGGCTGCAGGGGATTTTTTTGTGTCAGCAAATTGGCAGCAAAACTGACTGTCTGCCTCCCTGGGCCCATAGACTACATCCAGCTGTAGTAATACTTCCATGTTCATAAAGTACAAGAACATTTTGCAGGGAAATGTTGTGACCTTCATCACCAGCTGAGCCGATGAAAGATTAACAGATATCACTTTGCTATGCACATCATGTGGTTTAGGTTTATGAACAATCGTGGCCGCGCTTAGAAAATCAACTTTGCTTAGGAAATTGAATATAAATGACTGTCTCCTGTGCACAGGCAAAACCTTCAGTCAGACTTTTGGGGGGTGTCAATAGGTCATTTTACTCATCCGGGAGGCTGACCTCCCTGTGTCTGGACTAGTTCCTATTTGTAATTGTTTCTAGTTTTTCTAAAGCTTCCCATTATGTTCTTGATGTCAGATAATATTGTTTACATTTTACTTTTCCCTCTTTCGTAGCTCAGATGTTTCCCGGTTCCCTGTGGCAATTATGTTCATGTTCCGATGTAATGTTAACCCATCCACCCCGACCCCCTGGACTTTGTTAATACAAACATTTATCATAAAACTATCTTCGCTTGATTTCTTCCTTTCCTCTGCACATAATTACTACGGCCACCTGAAGGCTTTGCCACTTGAATGTAAACAGATGTCGTTGTAGGACACTAAGAGAAATTACTGATTATTTTACTTTTCTTTGGATGTGTGTCTCATATGTAATATGGACACACAGTGTTTCCCACAAGATTTTGCACTACTGAGGTGGTGGACCATTTTGTACATTTTGAAATTAAATGCATCAATCTGGTGCACAAAATTAAGAGGCAATTAGGCAATTTAGACAATTTGGTGCTCTTGTAAACAATTTTACCATAAACACACTGTATAGATAGATATGAATGATGATGACACATAGAGGTGTAGTGCTATTAGACTAAGTAGGAGCCGAGCATGCGATCATGCATGTGTGCACACACACCGTTAAACAAACATGTAGCTAAGCTGTTGGCCTGTTAGGTGACATCATGGATGGAGCAGGTTGGAATCGCATGGCATTAAGCAATACAGGCAAATTAACACAATAGTTTGTGTTTGAATGATTTCATTTACTTAAGCTGCAGGCAGAGGTCAAGCTCATCTAATAGTCCGATGAAAACGTAGTGAAGCAAGCTTTCATTTCCTGCAGCCATTGTGGTTACAGCACAAGATGGCGAGGTTTGACAATCTGACTTTGTAATGTTTCTTTGCAAATGTATGACAAATAAAGTCAAAAGAGTGAGTGTTGAATGAAAGGATATTTTGCTGGGGCTGACTGACATGAAGTGAGAAATGCTTTATTGAAGCAACAGTTCAAAACGCGGCATTAGAGAGTGTAAAAATATTTCCGCTTCATTATGAAACCGTGTCATGACAAATTAGATTGTGGCAGGTTGCCAAAGTCTTGGCAACAAATGGGAAACACTGGACACACTTTAAAATATTTGTAAATAATGGGATAAAAATTACATAGCATTGTAGCAAATACCATTTTCCACACTAGTTTTCCATTAGTCTTATTGAGTCCAAGGTTGAGCTTGATTGTCCCCTTCCCCCCTCACACAGCTGCTCTCACACTTGTTTGCTGTTGTACTGATCAGTGACACATTTGCATGAATTTCATCATCAAAGTGCAGCTGTTCGCCAACATTGCCAGGAAATAAAGTTGGCAATGTGCCCTCTGCCCATAGATCAATGAGACATGTCATGTTTTTTCCCTTTGCCTACAACAATCCACTGCTACTCCTGGATAACAATACAAAAATGTCACTAATGATCATGTTGACATCATCTCCTATTTTTTCTTCTTGGAACATAGATAATGTTCTGACTACGTACAAACAGTACAACAGCTGACAGGTTACTTACTCTGGCAAGTTAGGGACTGTATGAAAATGATTTACATAGAGGAGGAGAGTCAGAAAATGCGAGACTCAAGGCCCTCAGCAACCTCAAGTGTGCACCTGGGCCTAGTTTACTTATTTAGTGACAGTGGTAATAACTGTTTATTGAGTAACTCATAGTTCAAAAATAAAGAGTGGCTGGAATATACAGTCAAAGAGTATTTTCTGTTTACATAGATTTGGCAAGTGCTAATTCCACTTCTAATGTATGATTTGATGTGAAAACTATTGTTCCTTCAACATATTAAGGCGGTTCCAAAAAAGTTGGGACGCTGTGTAAAACATAAATAAAACAGAATGTGATAATTTGCAAATCCTTTTTGACATATACTCAATTGAAAACAGAACAAAGACAATATATTTAATGTTTGACCTCATCAACATCATTGATTTTTGTAAATATCTGCTTATTCTGAATTTGATGGCAGCAACATGTAACAAGTTGTTACAGGAGCAACAAAAGACTGTGAAAGTTGTGGACTGATTGAAAACACCTGTTTGGATCATTCCACAGGTAAACAGGTTCATTGGTAACAGGTGATAGTATCATGATTGGCTATGAAAGGTTCATCCTGGAAAGACTCAGTCATTCACAAGCAAGGATGGAGAGAGGTTCAACACTTTGTCAAACACAGGATTGGATAAAGGAGATTAATACATGGGCTCATAGGCTTTTTAAATCTGGGTTGTACTTTAAGCTATTAATCACAAAATGGATTGCATCAATGTGTGAATGTTTCCTTAGTTGAAGTAATGCTTCTAAAAATATGTTGTTTTATCTCTTGTAAGTATGGACAGAAAAACTCATTTTTCAGCTACTCAGAAACTAATGACACCTAGGTCACAGACACATTGTGATATGAAACCTGACTTGATTTGACTTTTATCTTCCATTGATATCACTTTTGTATATTTGGGGGACTGAATGAATGGTGGGAACAGACAACTCAACAAATCAGTTGTCTGTGACACTGGAGAACTTTCACATCACTCTTATATAGTAGGTGCAGCAGGATATTGCTTTGTTTCCTACTTGTGCCATTAGACAAAAAAATCAACTGATTTATAACAACTGCCATCTGTGTGCACCAGCAAAGGCAAGATATTTTCCAGCATGCTGTGAAAAGCCCTAAATTTAGTGTCACTTGAATTATTTGGATGATGCAGCCAATCAGAGACAAAACTCATGGGATCTATCAGACAGGACCCTGCTCTACAAACACACACACAAAGGACCAAAACGCACATGTTCACATGTGATCATTTGTGATGCTACCTGCTGCCTTTGAGAATTTCCCACCATGCTGGTTTTTCCCCGGCTGTGTAATTCATAATTGAGTAGGTCTTGAGAGAGTTGGTGGGGGGAGCTTGCTGAAGGTGGCTGCCCCACAGCATTTCATTTCAAACCGGCATGATTCATACTGAGGGAAATGACTGTCAAACACAGCACTCAGTACTAATAAAGCACCGATAGACAGGAATACATCCTGGTTTGTTTCCAATCTGGTGACAGAGATGAATATGAAGGTGGATAATTAATGACAATTCCTCATTATAAATGGTGGCTGCAAACAGAAACAGCCAGCACAAAAATACAAACAGACATACAACTATAGGACCGAATGTAGGGCACTGATTGAAGACTGTGCTTAAATCTGGTTGCAGGTGAGTGTTTTCCATGTGTTCTACATCTGGAAGTATACTATATATACTACTGTAAGATATCCCAACTATGTCTAACCTGCATCCTTCCTCTTAGCCTACGTCATAGAAGAAAAAAGGAAAGGAAAACAAACAAGCTGAAACACTAAGGATGGATGTCGTGCTACATCCAGATACTGCCCTTACCAATATGAAGGAAATAATGATAAACATGACATGATAAAATAAATCTCATTTTAACCACCAGTTCAAAACCTCTCATGAAGGATGGGTTAGCCTTGACTTTGGCAGATTAATGTCCACCTATGTCTAATTGGTTAGTGTATTTTCAGTATCAGCATCTTCTCTTATGTTAGCATTATAAAATGAATCTAAGTAAGTCCCACTGACAGGACTGATCCACTCGTGGTCCATCTGCTATTTCAGATCTGTTATTTGACAGCCTCTGCCTTTTTAGACTGGGAGGCATTCACCGCCATTAAGACAAAAAAAAAAAACACGTCACAGTTTCTGTCACCTGGGCGACAAGGATGTTGAATGACAGACAACACACGGATGTCGGCACAGGGGCACACTTGAGCAAAATGTCATCACGAATTGACCTTTAGTCTCGACTCTTGTACAAGATACTGTTTGTTTTCCTATCAAAGCTGGACACCTTCATAGCAGCTGCACTTTGGTTGTTGTTTGTGCATCCAAAGTGGAAGCAATGAATTACATTTAGTCTCAATCCTGGAGTAGTGAACTGGACAAAAATGTATATCAATGCAATAAAAGGATCAAGACATTATAGGGGTACAGTTATGGCATTATTGTACCTCGTTATAGTTGGTTGTTATAAAAATGGTTGCATCCACCTTAATTAATGACTGCTTTAATGTACCACCCAGTGAGCTCGCCAAGTAACCCAAATCAAGCAAGCTGGGTCTGGTGAAATACTAAATGCTAAAATCCTCCAGCGGTGACTTCTGAGTCCAGCATTGTCTGCTTTGGTGATGTTTCATTCTGCAGTTGCTTCTATAAGAACTGTCAGGCTATTTAATTTATGTGGTTTAATCAGAGTTGCCAACTTTGGCTTGGATCACAGACGCTGAGTTATGTTTTTGCCAGTGGGTTGCAAATTTGAGTGAAAACCACCAAGGTAGGCTAATGTCATCTATTAGACATGTGACTCTACAATTTCTAACAGGCTACACCATAGCAGGGGATATGATTTATATACACATTGGCCACAACATAACACTTCGTCACTCGCGAGTATTATACAATCAATAGCAATACCTAGGCAAAAAAATACCTTCACATATTTACGGACACATTGACCATATTCACAAAGATGCAGTTTTATTTATTTTTGATTGGCCTTTTTATTTGGTAATATACAGTATATTGGTGCAAATGGCCTGGAGTAGGATTTCTTCCCGGGGTAATTTGTTCTCTGTAACTGGATCTGGGGAAATGTTACGCTCAATTTGGCGGCTTTAGGCTGGATTATGTTGTTGACTATTTGCCGGGGCAAGTTAACAAAATTTTTCCCTGGTTTGTCATAATGCAGATGTTTTTCCTTTTTTTCAATATTAATATTCTTGCCTGGCTGATAATGACATTTTTGAACCTACCTGGGCAGAGAGCGTCAGACTGAAGGTGAGTGAATGCTTAATAATGCTTGTTGCACCTGCCATGATGTCCATATTTTATTTTCCATATTTATTGTTGGTTTGGACATGAGCGGAGTGATGTTGTTCTACTAGTGTATGCATTGATGTTTAATGTAACACAGTAACATTTACTCACAGTACATTTTATCTGACTTACTTATCTAAGCACATTTTTACATAAGTACTTTTACTTGTCCTTGAGTATAATATTTGAGTACTCGTTCCATCACCCCTAGTATCACATAAAACAAAGTGACATACATGCATGTTCTACAATTCTACAATTTCATTTAGCATTTATCCAAAGCGACATACATTCACATGCAGATGGAACAGCCAGGGGCAATTTGGGGTTCAGTATCTTGCCCAAGGACACTTCGACACAGAGACTGCAGGGGCCAGGGATCGAACCACCAACCTTCCAAATGGTGGACAAGGTTACATAGTCAAGTCGTGGTAAATGAGACAATACCCACACACCACACCCTTGTAAGTCAAAAAATCTATTTGAGCAGACAATTTTGTCAGGAAACTTTTAATCAGCTTCACATAATGTCAGCAATCTAAAATCAGGGAAATTGTTGTGTGGCGTCACATGGTCAGACATGTTGGTGTGTTTGCCCTCAGGCCAGGACTAAAGTGAAAATTAAGTTCCACAGGACCCTTTTCCAGGATGTGATTTTCCATTATGTAATTTTCTATTTCTATGCAAACGTGCATTATAGAGAGCGGGAGTAACTTTTCCCACAAAAATGATTCAGATGTTAAACTGTGGAGCAAATAAATGAGATTTAAATGAACCCATTAAAATGGAAAATAGCAATATGCACAAAGCCAGTTTATACAAACTGCTGTGGTTGGGCGGTAACAGGTAGTTACACAGAATTGATGTCTATTTGCATAATAAGCAAAATCAGCCGATCAAAAACGTTTTGTGCTTTGTTTTTTTATTTGTGGCATAATTGTGTTGACAGATTTTGTGATCCTTTACTGCCCTTCCTGATTTCTGAAAGACAGTTGGTGCAGGCTGTGGTGATGATGCTTGTACAAGTTATCATACAATGTGTAGTGTTTAACATTAACATCAATAATCAATATTAACTTGATCACATGTGCATATATACCTTTCAACTCTCCCATTTTAGCTTTCTACCTTTCCTCAACAGCAGATTAACATATCAACCAATCAAGTGGTCTTCGGTTGACTGACAAGGGAAATTACCAGATTAAATTGTCTAACTTCTCAATATAACCTGGAAACCAAAGAGTTGCTCTATTCAAAGAAAGTAAGACTTTTCAAATCTCTCTTTCACTTATCAAACTTAGTTCATAGTCATTCAGGATGGCTTCTCCAGGCCTGACTTTCTCATGTCATCCTTCCTCTAAGCCGTACAGCAGCCTGTTGCACTTCACTTTTTAGTGACATGTTTTTCCTGGGAGCTGTCGGTCTCTCTTTGCATCACTGCATCAGCTCCTGCACTGCATATGACTCAATCATATCTTAATTAAGACAAGATGAAAACAATCTATTAGAAGGAGTGAACTAATTTCATTTGTCCCTGAGAAAGTCAGAGCATTTTCTTGTCAGTCAAATAAACATGTAAAAATGGTTAAAAATAGGCTTTTGAATCCTGGAACTCACTTTGAAAATGTGGGTGAGGACAGTGAATGAGTAATAATTTTCTGTTTTTTTTAAGGAGTGCAGTTTGGCTGCCCTTGAGCATGGTGCCCATCCAGCCAGTGCAGCTGGTCTGTGGCCAACCAGTAATGTGATTAAATGGTTTCAGCTTGATGTGAATGTGTGAAAATTTAAAAATCAAGCACGGCCCAGTTTATTGAAAAGACTTACATTCTGCATTTTTTAAAATTGGGATTTTAGTCTTTTAATCAATTAAATTGGATTTATATGGTTAGAGCTGCACTAAGCAATACTTTTATATTAAAGCCACTATTAATTTATTCTTAAATAAATCAAATATTAAATAAGCAAAAATCAAAGTGAATGTTTCAAACAAGCATCCCTTTCTCGAGACTTACTGGAGTGCAGGACTTTTACATATAAATGAATGTCCTGTTCACACAATGCGGATTGAGTCTATCATAAATATCACAGAGCTCATTGTATTTTGTAATATACTTTTAAATCTGGTGTTTGTGGTGTTACTTTCGCTAATTCACAGTAAAATAATGTACCAGCTTTGACTTCAATTCTCACTTTCTACAATATTCCCACGTTCGTAACCCAAACCTGCAAAAACAAATTATTTACCTTGAATCAAACATTTCAATGGTCATTTGAGTGTTGACAATGATCATCTGTTGGGACCTTTAAAATGTACTTTTAAACTAATTGGTAGACGCCTCTGAAGCAGCAAAGCAATCTCTCTCTTTTTCTCTGCATTCCTAAATATTTTTCATTTTTGTAGATCCAGAGTTGTTTGTCACAGGCAGACAGAAAATGGAGAGCAGGGTGGTCACCAGCAAATAAACACACACTAGCATGACTGAAACGACACCGGCTAATCTGTTGGATATCACTTTTATGAAATGCTTGCTATTCAGGAAAAACGGCACAAAGACGGGACATCAAATGTGTCTAAAAATGTGTATGGAGCCAAGCAATCACACACATACATATTAATGTAATGATGCATAGAAGAAGATAGTATGTTTGCTGCACATTAAAACTTTTCTTCCTAATTAGATTAATGGACATGTTTACGACACAGGAATAGATTTTATGCATAATTTAACTGCATTGTTTTGAAATGGTGAAAATTAGGCTTGGGTGGAGAGATGCCCACACTCAATACCTGCATAGAAAACAGTTTGATTATCTTAATGAACTGCTGCTGAACACAGACTGAAATACTATTAATTGCTTTTCTTGGCTAATTTGAATAGATTTCCTGGCAGACAAGACAAAATGTGGAGGAGACATGAAGCAGCTCATTTACCTCTCACCGACTTGCACCACAGCTGTCTGATATATTTTTGTGAGTCCGGTGATCAATGAATGCAAAGTATGGATTATTATCTTTGTTTATATCTCATTTGTGCAAAATTAACATCGACAATCTCGAAATCCCTTCTCACTTTCTATGACTCCAAATCAATTTCATTAGTCCTAGTCTTTTCATTTAATCCTTCTCAGTGTATTTGAGAGTGTGGATCACGGGGTTTGGCCTTGTTTAGCCGACACAAGGCGCAGAACCCCAGACTCATTTTCTGATTAGACGATACGTGTGTGCTGGAGCAAATCGGCACTTGATGTGAGGCTGATAAAATAGTAATAATAGGCAAACAGACAAAAGACATTTCAGTGACTCTGAAATCATTAACCCTTATTTGATTTGGCAGGTTGAAGAGCACATTTTCAATTACAACACACAAAGAGGGTCGGCCGCTAGCAGCAGGAGGACCGCTTGAATCCATAAATTAACATGAATCATAACACTGAATATTACATGTGTGTTGCTCATTTGCTAAAACAGTCATCTTGTGCTTTGATTAAAAAGGTCAGTCACTGGGGAAAACTCCTTAATGACGGGAAGAACATCCATCTTAAGATGCCACTTTATCTAATTTTGCATTCCAACATCTTTCTGCGACACAACAAGAAGAATCATGATGACTCCATTAGCCATGAGGTCATTCATCTTGTTTTAAGATCGCTCTTGAAATACATTTGTTCGACGATGCAATCGGCTAAAGCCTTGCCCTGTCGGCAGTGTGGAAAATACATGTATGAATGTAATTATGCAATGAATAACACATTGCAATTGACGTATTGGGGCTGAATTTCACAGTGATTTTAGGTGGATTGAAGAGGAGAAGAGAAGCAAGCAATCAACGTTCATCTAATGCTTGATTCTTCTAACTTTTTCTCTCTAACTGTGAACAGTTTAAGTCATTAATTGTAGATCTGTGACTTTTACACATCCCAGTGGTGGTAACACGAAGGACACTGTGGCAGGCAATTCCCGCTGAATCCTAAAAAACAGGAAAAACACTTACTGAGGTAAAAGCAGAAAAGACAAATTGAAAGAAATTGAGTACAAGAGACTATCAGAGGGAAGATTTTCCTTTTACATGAATATCCCTTTTCAATCAGCGTCACAACAGGTGCTTTCAATCATTTTGCGTGGTTAGACCTCATCTCAAGGGTGCAAGTAATGTTCATGTACAGTCTGTGCTTGCACCTCTTAAACTATGGTCACATTGGCCCTTCAGAGAAACTGTTAGGGAGCGGAGTGCTTTGTAGTCTGGCAGTGTAGTGTGGTACAAACTGGCAAAATGTGAGAATAACATGTTAGAATAATGATGAGACTTATTCATCTCCAAACACAGTGCACCACTGTTTCTACTGGCCAGCCATGCAAATTTGCACAGTCAAAGTTAAACTATGAACCGTGACCACAGATTGCATTGAAACACATTGAATGTATCAGTGGTGCAGGCCTCAGTTAAAGTAAAGGAGACAGAATATTCAGAGATTGGTGCAAGTGCTGGTGTAACTGCATATCTAAAGGTGCCCTGTGGCGTTTTCTGATACACAAACAAAACTTGTTCATATTAAGCATTACTGCCCAAAATGCACTGTGTATATTGAGGTCCTTGATATCAAATGCATTTCCTTCCTCCCCCCATTTTGTTTATATCACCAGTGACACAATACAAATTCCTGCCAATAACGGTTTCACACTATTCCACTGATCCACACACAGAGATATGCTGCAGTGTGCCAGTGAAGGCAGAGAGAAGGTGAACACGGATGAGCAAGACTGAGCGACACTGATTGTAAATATCACTTTTGTTTGTTTACAAGAAAACCTTAAGAATGATGAAGGTGTAATTTGTCTCATCTTAACAGGTACAGGAGAGGGAAGTCTCGCCACACACAATCTGGAAGAGAGCTCACATTGAGGAAAATGAGTGAAAACACCTGCGTGGGACATGTGGAGCCCGTAAGGTTGGACAACATGCATTTTTATTGGTAAGGTTTATGACCTCATGTAATTCCCTGTATACCTGCTCCCAATGTCACTGAGCGGAGGTCTAATGAGTCAGAAAACCACCGGTGTTTTCAATGATTTTATCTTCTCATGACTGTCCGGGTACATACATGTCGGCCTCAGTAGAAATATCTGTCTCTCTTTGCATTTGTTTCAACTATTGTATCAGGACTCACCTTTATAATTGTTACCAGCATGTGGACTCATATCTTGGTGACCTCATATAACACCCAGGATATTTATTTTGTCTGAATTGAAAAATCTGCTAGAATGCAGCAGGTTGGCCAGGAGATAAGCGGAAGGATCCACCGGTGTGTCTCTGAAATCCAATGCTGTAGAAAATAACAATCACCTCCTCAAAATTGTTTTACAGTATCTGCTTTGAGGGAGGAATTATGTTTAGGAACATAAACAACAATGATACAGACAGAACTGTTGTTATTCACGTATGTGGAGGCTCTTTTGTCATCATTTGAAAAAAAGCCCACTGTGCTTTTGTGTGCCAGAACTATATGAATTATCAATGTAGTGTAAATGACACATGAATTATAAACCACTGCCTTAAGACACGATGACATAATCCGGTAGACCCATCTGTCAGCACTGTATTTGTTCACTACAGCTTTCAAATTCTCATTTTGTGTGTGTGTACATGATCCTACCTTTACGTAATAATCTGATTTGGAAAATGTAAAATGGTTGATCAATATAACGTCTGTTCCTATGTGCTCTTCCCTGCTGTCTTTGGCCTGAATGTAGTTGATTTTTTCTTTGTGCAAGATGTTGACATTTGGATCCAGCTGCTCATCTGGTGACGAAGGAATCAGAAGCAGCTGGAACAAAGGAAATTACTATGGCGAGAAACAATAAAAAGCTTGTGTTTTGACAAGGCTTCCAGGGGAGCTCTGACTTACTCTGCGGCGCAGAGACCCGGGTTTTCAACAGATGCTCTCTGAATTCTGAAAAGGGGGAGATGTGCAAAAACTGAGCACAGATCAGAAGAGCGGCTCCTTCTGACAATAGGCTGAAAATGCGAGAGAAAAAGAAAGAAAGAAAAGAAATATTTGCATCTGTCACGTCGGGCATGCAGAGCCCCTTGCTGCTCTCTAATCTGAGCTTGGAGGTGGCGGAGGATGGAGGGATGTGGAGAAAACAAGGAGATGACAAGAGAATGTGTGATGGGTAAAGAGTCAGCGGCCATGTGGCTTCGCTGTCTCTGCCTCTCCCTTTGTTATTCCTCTTTAAAAAATCGCCTGCTTGGCTTTGCGCCTGCTAACCCTCGCCACCTGTCCCCCGTGCCAGCTACGACTTTATTCAGCCGAGCATAGACGCCAAACCGAGGCTGTCACGTCTTTAAACAGAGCCTCTGCCAAAGCGTGGCTGCAGGAATGCATCTTTAATTCTTTCAGTTTAAAAGAACTTTTAAAAGAACTAGGCCAAGTCACTGGATTAGTTTAGCCAACATGAACTGAGTCACAATTGATTATTAGCTAATCCAAGCCCACTTCACTAATGTTGCTTCACCTGTCAAGCTTTCCAGTCTTTTTTAAATAATGGAGCTTCGATTTCACACACAAGTCAACAATAAAAGGTTTCTCAGTTCTAGCTGCTGGTCTTGGATTTTGTCAGCTGAAATAATGACTGTTGGCCAGCTATGGCCAGTGTAACATAATACTAATACTAAAACTCCGACTTGAATACTCCATCTCCTTTTGACTTTTCTGTGTTTCCGGTTGAATCGCTAAAACAGAAGTGAAAACAGAAAAGGGACTTTAATATGCATAATGCGGCTGCGCGCGTCATATGGTGCAAAAAGACAATTGTTGATCTATGCAGAGGACATGGACACTGTGCAGCCAGGTTTTTAACACGCACTAAGAGAAGTGACTACATTACACCATACCTTGCTGCCCTTCACTGATGGAGTTTTAGAATTGATTTTAAGGTTCTACTACTTGTTTTTCAAGCCTTGAACGGTCTTTCTCCTGCCTATATCTGTGATTTGTTGACTCCCTATGAGCCAGATCGATGCTTGCGATCCTCTGACAGGGCCCGGCTAATGTTTCCAAAATCGAGACTTATCACCGTAGGCAACAGGGCCTTTGCTGCACGGGCCCCTCTGGTTTTTATTCTTATATATTTCTTATCTGTTTATTATTTATTGATTATTATTTATCATTATTATTATCCAGGTAATGATATTCAACTAGACTTCTAGACTAGATTCTTGAAGACGTTTTACTTCTCATCCAAGCTTCTTCAGTTTTTCAATGTAGTTGGCAATATTATCACTGTACAGAAAAACACAGTAAACATACTTGGACGAGCAACATTGCTTTGTTGTTTGTGGTTACAAACAGTATCCTACAAAACAAATGGATTGGATGATGAGGTAAAACTGATGAGTTTGGCAAACATAACATTACCTAATGCAAGTTCGGCTTGGGTTGCAGAAGTGTTCCCCACATTAAAGAAAGAGAAGGACACAGCAAATGTTACTGTAAAAACTATGTAAACTATGATATACTAGCATTTTGGTCATTTTGTCCTGAGCATGGATTTTTACATACCTTGTAACCCCACAAAATATTTTACTATTTGATGACAGGCCCTTTTGCCTTTGGAAATAAGGCAAGGTTACGTCTGTAGCTACTGTCAGTATCTTATTAGAGCTGCATGCACACTGTCTCTTTGTCAATGCTGGGTTTAACTTTGCAAATAGTTAATTAATACTTAGTGTTTGGTCCAGTTAAATATGTAGGTTGTGAGTCTTTTTTCTCATCTATATCCATTCTTGGTTGGAAAATCTCATATCTAGCAGCTACAGGCACAAAACAAAACAAAAAAAAAAAAAAAAAAAGGAGAAAGGGTTTTTTCAAATATTTAGTGTTGTAGGCCTGGATATTTACTGCGGGATATCTCCTGGCTCACAGTCGCACATTTTCAGCAGCATGGCAAAGTGCTTTCTCCAAGGCCGGCGTAAAAATATTTATAAAATATTTATGGCAGGAGATTAAGAGCATTCTGTTTGTTTGACATTATAGCCGGCTGATAAATGGTCTGTTATGGCAATATAATTCACCAACAATGAGAGGAATATTTCTATGAGTGACGCACTGTGAAATGAATTATGAAGCCTGGCTCGGCTCCACCCCCTCACTGCTGCCCCCCTAACCCTAACCCTTTCTCTGCTAGAAGCTGACTTCGTCTCCCTCCTTGACTCTTGCATGATGGATTGAGATGTGTAGGTAGGAGTCGCAGGTGGAGCTTATATGATAATAAAATTGGACTGAATCTTCTTTTACCTGAACAGGACTTATCACACATTGACAGTGCAGAGAAAATAGAGTTGGTGCAAATACGTACCACCTGCAGTAGGTGAATTTGTATGGTTCAGCTCCAAACGTTTAAAGTCACAACACAAAGCTCCTGTTCTCAGTTTATCATACAACATGCTTTATAGGAGGGCATGTGTGGGACATGTGGTCTCTGGTGTCAAAGTCCTGTGCTTTGTACACCCAGCAAGCTGCGCAGACCATCTATAACACCTGTCCGCTTTAGACTTTAGTGCAGTAATAGAATGTCACATTTCAAGGAATGTGTTCCTACTTAACACAATCCAGCAAATTAGTAGCATATAAAGACATTTTACAGGGGATAGAGTTTAATACAGGATACTGACAAGAATGAAAATATCAAACTGAAGTGAAGATTTCCTTAAGCATAGGGATAAAACATGTATATCTTTTACATTAGATACTGAATTCTTGCTTGCTGCCCTTTTACTTCACTGGTAACTTTACCACATACACCATCAGTCCACATAATATGTGATGAATAAATGACATCAAAGGAAAATCTGTGACTTACTTTTCTATGAGAGATGAAAGCAAACTGAGTCAGTATGGAACATTATGCACTCTTGGGTCATGGAGAAGAAACTTTTTAGGTTGCTGTATATGTAATGACTTGCTCATAGTGTGAAATCGTGCTGATAAAGAGAAAATACTGCCTGTTTAAAGGATCTGCTGAGCTACAAGCCAGGTTCCAATGTGCCTCTTGTAATCTAGACCTGGACCATCACCTTCTCTGCACTCTAGCGTACTGATCACTGACACTCAGCATGAGCATCTGATTCATCTTTTCCATACTACATCGGCACTTACTGTAGGAACATGAGAAAGGATGGGATGACCTGGTCTACATAATGCACAGGAATCAAGAACTTGACTGGCGTCAACATGGGTTTGATCGTACTTTTACTTGTCCTTGAGTGTAATATTTGAGTACTCTTTCCATCACCCCTAGTATCACATAAAACAAGGTGACATGCATGCATGTTCTACAATTCTACAATTTCATTCAGCAGACGTTTTTATCCAAAGCGACGTACATTCACATACTGATGGAACAATTTGGGTTCAGTATCTTGCCCAAGGACACTTCGACAGATAGACTGCAGGAGCCAGGGATCGAACCACCAACCTGGTGGACAACCACTCTACCTCCTGAGCTACAGCCGCCCGCTCGTCTGAAGCTTCTTCCTGGGCAGATTCTATCAGTTGTGGGTTCAGCAAATCTTTTTCTCTCTGATTTCCTTACCCCGATATTCATAGCCTAACCCTAACCAGTCTCACTCCTCATGCATTAACGTAACCAGCCCAACTTGGCAAAAAATAAAAAATAAAAAGCAGCTTTGACGGGATCACATTCTGACAGAGACAATGTTGTACAGGCAAGTTTTGTAGTGAGTGAGTTAATATTATTCAGTTTAGCTAAGAAACTGAAAGCTCATCCAGAAGAGGAATTTGTAAAGGAATGCCTTGTTGATGCTGCAGAGCTGCGAGCACCATGTAAAACAGTTCCAAGGTTAACAAAAGTCTGCAAAGTGTGCAAAACTCCTTCAAGACATAAAAAATGAAGACAAAGAACTGAACATATTTGCTGCACCGTTTAATGTGGAACCAGCTGTTGTGCCAGACAACCTACAACACGAAGCCATTGAGCTGCAAAGCAAGGATGAACTCAAAGCTGAGTACAACAACCTCCCTCTGCTTGACTTCCATAAACTGGATGTATGTCCTGTGGATTTTCCCATTTTGAGGAGACATGCACTGAAGTTTGAGTCTCTGTTTGGGACAACCTACTACTGTGAGCAGTTCTTCTCTAAACTCACTCTTGCAAAGACTGACTGACCGAAACCTGGAAAACCAAATATCTTCATCAGCTAAATTTCAAGCCTCATAGCAAGGGTGTGAATACTTATGTCAATGTGACATCTGTTGATGTTTTCACTTTTTCATTACGGGGTTTTGTGAGTAGAAAAATGAGGGAAAAAATGAATTTGAATATATGGCTGCAACATAAAATGTGAAAAAACTGAAGGGGTCTGAATACTTTCTAAATGCCCTTTGAAGGTGTGTGTGTGTGTGTGTATGTATGTGTGTGTGACAGTGGGAACAGATTGGTGCACTTGTCTGCTAAAGTGACCTAAGTAGTTTTGAGGGTGCCACACACAGCGAGTCGTTCAGCATCCTCAGATTCACCGATGCATCACTCACTTCAATGAGAAAAATATATATGGTTTATAAGAATGTGTACACAGATGATGCTTCATCCAAAGTGAATGACATTATGAGCGTCAGTATATGAAGAGAAACCACAAATATCAGCTGGCTGAACGGCAGTGAAGATCAGCCTCTGTGGCCTATAATCGATGTGAAAATGTGTGCTGCTGCTGTTCGGCTCGGCATTGTTGCTTTGTGAAAACAGTCTAACAACCTTTTCTCTGGTTTTCTTCATCTTGCACAAACCTTTCCAGTCGTCTCTTTTGTGAATCTGCTGTACTTTTGAATGTGACGTTTTGATCATGGGCTGAAAGGAGAGCTCACCTCGAACCATGAGAAAGAGAGTGTGTGTGTGTGTGTGTGTAGAATCTATTTTTTCATTGACAACAGTTTACAATATAAATATGTTTTATTCCCATTTTGATTTCATATATATTTCAAACTTGACACACCATTTGAGCAGAAGTTGCAGTGCCCCTGGTAATCAGAGTGAAATGCTTGGTTTAGTTTTGTTAAATTCTCACGACCAATATTAGTAGTTTCACACTGGATTAGTGACTGTAATTTGATTGATAACATCTACCCACATCCAAAAATCACATTGATATAATGATGAATGCAATTTCCACAAATATACAATTGAATGAAATTAGATTTATCACATTGAGGTACATTGTTCCTTAAACCCTCTGAAATTAAACTACATAAAAAAAAATTATTACATTTGAAAACGCCAGCTGAAAAGATCCCTACATACTTCTGAGCGCTACAGATGATCAGTCAAGTTAAATACAACACATTTTTCAATAACTCATAATGTTCTTTCACCAAACATCTGAGAACTTTTACTTGTAGTGGAGCGTTTTTACATTGTTGTACTGATATTTTCGCTCACCGAGCTTCTTCCCATTCACCTCTCCCAGCTGATGCATCAGATATGACCTTTACCATCCTGGTACACACTGTGTTCCCTTTACTTCCAAACTCGCCCCAACCTTCTGAATTGTTAAAAGCATTACCCACGAGTGTATAAGCCCTGAGCCTGGCTCTTTAAGAGGTGCTTCTGCTGAACACCTCATATCTGCAGTCGGCCTCATAAACCCGGGCCTGTGCGTTTTCTCTTCTCATGGAGCACCGTGTAATCCCTGGAATTACAATGCAAATGAACAAAAGAATCACCGAAATATGCGACCTGTGGGCTCCGTGTGACAGCAGCAGGAGATGGCCTCCTCTCAGGCTGCTTCTGCACAGTTAAGTGCTGTGTTGCATTAGTCACAGTGGTAACTGTCAGCGGGCGCGATGCATTTCCATAAATCCACTGAAAGCTTTTGATTAATGTAATTGGCTTGGCTTCAGTCACTGCACTTTTATGAATTTATAATTGTATCAAGGAGACAGCTGCTGTTTTTCCCCCATTCCTTTACAAGCCTTTATCGTGGATAATTTAATGTATGCAGTTGTTTCTATAATGAGGTATTTAATGTTTTTGTCTGTATTAAACAATAGATCATTGGGAGGTACAGGAAGTAAGATGGGACTTACATCACAAGCCACGAGCTGAATTTCAAGGAATAGTTTCACATGTTATATGAATGTTAAATATACATTTGCTTTTGTACTAAGACTTAAATAAGCACATTTATACAGTTCTCATGAGATGACGATGAAGCTACTGTACACTTTGGTACTTGTACAGATTAAATATTAAATAACTTAAATATTAAAGGTATCCTACTTCAGGATGTTTTGCATGTTGTCATGTGGAAAAACATTTGTCATGTCAACTGGGGGATTCAACTCAAAATCAAAATCAGAAGAGTGTCATCAGGCTAAACAAAAAAAAAAAAAAAAAATTTCCAGCGATGATATTTCAAGTCTGCATCTTTGTTGTTGCCTTTGCACCATGTTAATCACAGACGCTTGGGTGGTGTCACTGAACGTGCCGCAGTTTGTCTTCCTGACATTTAGCTCCATTCTCCTCTATTCTCTATCAGCGCAGCCGCCTCTCCAGGGAATTCCCTCTGTTATTTGTCACTGCTCGGTACACCGAGCCGAAACTAACCGCTAACCATCATTGTCAAACAACATTGTTTTTCTTAAATTCCTTGAACACTAGCAGTATACCATTTACCCTTCATAACATGAAAATTCACCTTTGTTGTATGGGTCTATAGGGAGCGAGGATGGGGCCTTTAAATTGGTGAATCGGTGGCTTGACTCTCATTATGATCACTGGAGTAGGATAATAAATCTGGTGCCCATCTGCTCTGAAATAATAATTATAAAAAACGTCACTGTAAATGTCAGGGCCAGGACTTGTCTCTGGGAAGGTGCTAAAGTCACTTATATACTTTTTTTTGCCACAAAGATTAATTGGAAATTAAGGCATTTAATTTTTTTTTAATCTAAGGTGATTTAAAATACAAATGTACAACATATTGTATACATTCAAAACCCACATCAGTATTAAGTTGCCTACTCTGAGGAGAAGAACATGCTACAGTGAAATTCCATGTAATATCATACAAAATACAGCTTCATAGTTTTAGCCATGAACCAAAGTTCTGGACAGTCTTGAAAGATGACCTGATCGTGGTGCTTGAGGAAAAATCACCAATGTGATTACAGTTCATTAGGACAGGGACATGTATGTGTGTACCAAATGCCATGATAATCCATCCAGTAGTTGTGGAGACATTTCATCCAAAGTCACAAATGTCAACGTCATGGTGGTGGTATAGAAAATGTCAGGGGATCACCAAAGTCATTTGCCGTCATTGCATTGAAGGTTCTTTAGGTTGTTTAGTAAAATCCTCCCACATCAGGCTGGAGAGATTTGTTCACCATTCAGGAAGGAACCTCCATCCTGCTGGAAGTGGACAGCACTGGCTGGCTGATGGCTGATATCTTATCTAATAAAAAATGTCAATATCAGCCTGAGATATCAGCAAATCTGAATGTATATATATATATATGTTTTGTGAACAGTGTGTGTGTGTGTGCAGAGGAGAGTGGAGGGTGGTGGCGGTGGTGCTCCTAGCTGGTTATTATGTCCCTGAAGTGCGAGGCAGCGATGTTGATGACATTGAAGTGAAATGATAGTCCTTCAGTTTGTCTCTGGAGAGACGCCTCCCAGCATCCAAGGCTCTGCTCAGCCCTCCACCACCTGCCTCAGCTCTCACACACACTTCAATCACACACACGCATTACCAGAGAGAGAGAGCATACAAAATCACTTACTCATGGATATTAACTCACTCACAGCAGCATTAATGCACAGACATACTTAATAATCTCACACAAATGTCAATGCATATACACACATTTGTAATACTTGTCTTCATTGACTGAATGACTTCAGGCCTGGTCACTCCAGACATTTTGCAGCAATTTATTCATTTCAATGGAAGCTCAGCTTTGGCGAACCTCCACCAATGAGGAATAGTTTGACATTTGTGAGGCAGAAGTCAATTGCACAAATATGACTTTTGAATAATACAAACTGGAAGTGTTGTACCTGATCTGAAGAGCCACACTGGACAGAGTAGAGAAAAGTTGGCTGCCATCGAGGGGTGAGACACTGTTTTTACTATTAAAATTAAACTGCTCACACAAAAAAATCGAAATGAAACAAAATGAAAAAGGGGCTAGAGAGACAAATTCAAACCCTGCTTATTTCCTCCCCACTGCAGAGAGTGACAGAAATGGTCAGCCACAGACCCCCTGAGCTGACATAGGAAAGGTGTGGGGGGAGTGGGTTCCTGAAGTTATTTGACCATCCAACCAGCAGCAAGCATATTGACCCCAATTTCAAGCTCAGTAGGGCTGAGAGTTTTTTTAATTTTACAATATCTCTTGAATGACGGACAGTGTAATAAAATATGAGAATAAAATGGTGGGTGGGGTAAATGGCCAAGTACAGAGAAAGTAGATTGAAACTGTTCCAGAGTCCATGTATTAATCTCCTTTATCCAATCCTGTGTTTGACAAAGTGTTGAACCTCTCTCCATCTTTGCTTGTGAATGAGTCTTTCCAGGATGAACCTTTCACACCCAATCACGATACTATCTAACTAGTCCACAACTTTCACAGTCTTTTGTTGCTCCTGTCTCAACTTGCTTGAAACATGTTGCTGCCATCAAATTCAGAATAAGCAGATATTTACAAAAATCAATGAAGTTGATGAGGTTAAACATTAAATATATTGTCTTTGTCCTGTTGGTTGATTAGCAAATGATCACATTCTGTTTTGTATGTTTTGTTCTGTAAGTAAATTCTCTGCAGCACTGATGAGTGTTCAAGGGATCTGTAATTCTCTGGATGCCCACAGGTGTTGTTTTATTTTGTTCAAATGAGGGTTTTTACATGCTGCATGCCAATCTGTCTCAGAAAAGAGTAAACCCTCAGGTACATGCTTGGTGAAAGAAAGGCTGAGGGAGAGATTACATTGATTACACTTCAGCTTTCTCTCTCTCTTTTGCGAGGTTTTCCCCATGTCTCCATCCTTATGGTCCTCATGCAAATCACACACACTAAACAGATTCAAGACAAAACCAGTGACAATCATGCAGCAGTTTTTTTTTTTTTTTTTGCCTCTTTCTGTCAAATCTCATACCCATCACCAAATGTGGAATAGGGCTGGTTGAGGAGATTCACAATATATTATGAGGAGCTGCCGGGCTGCAGGTGCTACCCAGGGACTGATGGAGCACCTGAGATGTGATAATCAGCCTCCAGGAAAACTCCCCAGGCTCATTCTCTGTCCCCGTCCTCCTCCCTTGTATTCCCAGCACCTTTCTCTCTCTCAGTCTCTCTCCCCTCCATCCTCTCCCACTCTCTGTCTCTTTTTCTCCTCCCACAGTATTGCTCCCTCATGTCCCCTTCCACCAACTCACTCTCTTTCTCTCACTCACATCTTAGCTTTGATTCTTCTGCTCCCCGCTCCCGTAGAGTTCCATGTTGTCATTAATAGTTTGGATCTCCCGTCATTCTCCTGCCATTATCTTATTTTGCTGCTCTTCGTTTCATATTCTGTCCACTTTAACTGTCCCTCAGTGCATCTGTCACGCAGACTTGGCCGAAAGCCCGGCGCAGACATCGAATTACCGTCTAAATGCTGATCAATGTCAGTTGTTAATGACAGAATTTTTCAATAACTGAAATGGTATTGCTGTCATAAATTAAAATGTAAGTCGATGTAAAAGTTAATGTCGCTGACTTCATGATTTCTGTAGAAGCTGGTGTTTTTCATTGGAGTATATATTCCACTGTGCAGATTTTGATGTCAAAGCGATGTCAAGTGTTGGTTTGGGGCTGAAGCCTACAAGTTTGAAAATGACAAAAATCTGGAGTTAGACAGAGTTGAACTTGACCCCTGTGGCTCACTCCTCATCTCTGTTTGAGGCTGGTGGCGTGAGGATACATGAGCTGCCACTGACCTAACACAACTCCAACATCTCAGACCGAACTGTCAGCGGCTGAGTTGTTGCTAAATGAGGTGCCATATCTTGACCAGGAGGGAGATGGAGTACAACTTTAACGTCGGTGTGAATGTGAGGAAGTGGGAAAATGACATCAAGTTCCTAGATGTGCCCAGTGGTGTGGTTGCTGACACCTTGATTTCATGATATCAAGCGTTGGTCATTTGTGATGTGAAGCATTTGAACTACTTCAAGCTGTCAACTTGGTGTTCTCACCGCAACACATATCCAATGCATCTTTTTAATCATGGTGCTGTACTTAAGCCTTCAGCGCTTTGCTCACCTTTTTGCTGCACGCCTGCCGCCACACCATTCACCTGTATAGCACTTCAGAAGCCACTCAAGCAGCCATTTGAGTCTACCCTCTCCGTGGGGTGGAATTTATTATTGCCACTCCCTGCTGTGCTGAGTTTCCTTGTGGGGAGCGATGAGGTCAGAGCCTAGGCACCAATTATCAACTCTGTACATATCCTCCATCAACATAATGATCCCTTCTGAAAATAACTGTCTGAAAAAACTTTACCATACTTTACCTGCAAACAACCTGATTTACATTGAATTCTGCCTGTACTTACCTCAGTGCAAAGTAGACAGAAATAATTTTGACTCAGATTGGATGTTCATTTTCTCTCTTTAAAATGCTCAGTGATATAATAGCGGTGTATTCTTTTTGAATTAAAGCAGATTCTCATTGTAACGAGGAAAATGCATGTGCGTATTTTTGCCATATGGCTAAGCTCTGCTCTAACGCTTTATTATGAACCTTGATCGAAAATAATCACATATGTGGTTTTGCACTTGTTCTCCCAATAATCCCCACCTTTTTAGCAAAGCGTTTATCCTGGAATAAGGATAATGAAGAGAAGCACAGATGGTGCTACCTGGAGTTTCTGGCTCCTCTGACAGACTTCAGACGTTCGCTCACAGAATCTCTCTCCACTGGTTTGGAAAATGACAGGAACCAGATGCAGCGCAGGGCTGAGCTTCCCAAAGGCCGACAGCACGCCTGATTATTATGACCTTTTATTAACAATCACACATTGGCTGTGGTTTATCTGTCCTGTGGGTGGAGGGACTCCCTGATCTGCTGGTCAGGGGAGGCTATTTCTGTATCATGTGTCTGCCCATCATTTCTATCCATAATACCTGCAATAAAACATCCCTCACCGTGTCCTAATGAGCTGCTGGCTTTCAGTGGAGACGTTTACAGTCCCGAGGTGGTCTGGACTCAGTTTTAGAGGCTTTTCTATCCCAATAATAACACTATTCGAGGCAAAATGCTGAATACTAAAAATTACTAAACGTAATTATGTCAAACATGAACAAAAAATGAATCAGCAGCTTAAAGAATCATACCACTGTTTTGCATGTTTCAGCTATTTTGCTTCACATCACATCTACATTTTTTTTACTTAAACCATGCTGCTGTGTTTTGGATATTTGAATTTGTTTATTCTGGTTTACCAGCGACAGCCATTGGTTTTCATTCATTTTAAATTCAATTACCCTTTACATGCTTGAGATGTTTCATCCGTCACACTGAACATTAAGTCTGCATTAGTAGGAAATTTATAGTTTAGACGTAACACAATGAAGACTTTTCAAATCAATCTTAATGGAATATTTTGAGATCTGGAAATGCACTTATTTACTTATTTACAGGAGGAAACAGTTAACCTGACTCAGTCCAAATCTAAGAGAATCCTCTAACCAGCACTTCTAAATCTCACTAATTAGAATCGCTGCTCTTGGCAAAAAGAGTATTACCAAAAAACTTTTCCTTTAAACTACACCATACCACGATAATTACATGAATATATGAATGAAGGTCTGATGTTCACTGTGATGGATAACACAGCTTGAGCAAGTTGAATTTGCTAATTGATTTTCATCCTGTGCGGAAGCGAATGGAAACTGCTGGCAAAATGTATCAATGTAAAACTTATTTGAAAATGTATTCAAAAGTTGTGGTTTTGTGGAGGGTTATGTGCTGGATTATTTCTTGGCTGGGTGCAGTGACTTTTGACAAAGCCAGGCTAACTGTTTCCCCTTGTTTTTAGTCTTTATGCTAAGCTAAGCTAACTGGCTGCTGTCTTTATTTTTAGTATACAGATGTGAGATTAATTCACTCATCTAACTCTCAGCAAGAAAGCAAATAAGTGCATTTTCCAAAATGTTGAACTATTCCTTTAATCTAAGCATCCAATTTCAAAAACACTGATTTGCATAATGTTACTTAAAACTGTAAAATACTACCATACGTTCATTGCATGTGATGTAATTTGCAACAAAAATAAATTAATCACCACTGACTAATGACCGACGTGTATTAGTCAGTGTAACAAATTACATGTTGCAGGTCATTAAACAAGTGACCTTAGAACACTGGTGCTGATTCTATCTACGTTTTTCAAATTCCCCATTTTTTTATGAAATTGTTAACAAGATCAAATTTAATCTTGTCGTCACACATACAGAACAGAGAGTCTCTGGGTATTAAAACTGACAGAAGGTTGAGGCCCATGAACAGCTCAGCTGTTTATTATGCATGCAGCGTGCTCTGTCTAAAGGACCATTGCAGTACAGGACATGTTTTTATCTGACGCCAGAAACACACTCAGCCTCTGTTGTTTTTCGCCTGTTCAAACACACACACACACACACACACACACACACACACACACACTGAGCCTCCTGTCCTCCTTCTTCCTAGTCCTCCTCTCTCTCATCTCTGTGCACCCTTTCTCGCAGGTCAGGATTCACAAAGACTGAGAGTGAGCGACGCCATATCTACAAAGTAAATTGTTTTTTGGCTTATTCCCTCTCTGAACATCACTGAAGCTGTACAGCACTTTCTTTGCCAGATGCTTGTTTCCATCCCTCAGTCACAACTACTGTTTGATCTGGAGGAAAAAAACCCCCCACACACTCACTTGTACACCTTTTGTTGCTTGAAATGAACACAAACCCGACATTGTGAACTGTATATCAATACTGTAATGACTGTTTTCTTTAATAGAATACATTAAAATTGATATTCCGATTTTGTCAAAGAGCACAGATAAAAACACCCACTGTACAGTAAATGTGACTCCACATATGACAGGTAACAATGGAGGCAGTAACAGATACACACCTGTACTTGCATTGAAAGGATACACAACTCTTTTCTTCTTTTCATATGGCAAAAGCATGACTGAATTGGAGAAACAGCCATTTAAAATGCTGTCTCAACCTAAATCTCTTTCAGGAATAAGTAAGCATGATAGAAACAAGCAAAACATCAATACAGTATAGAAGTCCGACTGGCACACATGGCTGTGTCTGAAAAAATAACTACACGTTACATCTTTCAGATTTATATCTCTTATCCATGTTTTCAGTCATACATATGATCACATACTGCACAGTATCAGCTCTATATTCCAGCACATTGGACTTCCAATAAAACGCTGACTGTGAGGTTGAAGTGCTGACTTTCAGCTTAAAGGGTATTTGAGGGATTAAAAAAAAATCTTGGGGGGGGAACAGTAGGATTTATAGCCATATGTCCTCGGGGGGATATGCATTTAAAGGGCTACAGGTTCTGTGAGGTTGATGGGATGCGAATGTAATGGCCCTCAATTAAAGAGGAGGGTCAGCATTTTAAAGGATAAGGCTGTGGTATAGTTGTCTTATTGTCAACAAATCCAGAGAAAACAACAAGACATTAATCCTTCTTGCAATACTTTTGTCTTCCCTAACCTGTCTGAGGCACTCCCTCAGCCCATTTCTTACAACTGAAGACTTAAATCTTTAAATTCTGGTGAAAAATATACAGTTTCATTTTCTTCAAAGTCTTTACTAAAACACCAGAGCACTGTAGTTTTCAGCCAACGTTACTCAAACAGCAGTGTATCTGTTGGGGACTATTTTATCTTCAGATTAATACACACTTGTGAGTATTTCCAGCAGCAGGGTGAGTGTGTGGAATTACTTCAAGATGAACTACGGTTTGTGTGTTCATTGTAATAAAGGAACATGTCACCCAGAGCAACGGTGTGACTCATTGATGTGCTTTTAATTCATTTTCCTCATTTCCACTGCCTGGTACAGCTCGGATCGACTCGACCTAACTCCTGTGGAACTGCTATTGTCTGATTTTCCATTCGAAAAAGTTGTGGATGGTATCTGAGGTTCCAAACAAGCTGAGCCAATATTACAAGGTGGAGTGGAAATACTACAGACCATTGACAGCTCAGAGAGAACCGTCACTAGAATTGTGTTGTCTGTACTCTGACATGGGATTTCCCATTTTTTTCAGCAGTCTTTTGTCGTGCTGCATTCAGTCTTTTCTGAAAATTTTCTTCTTGCTGTGACAAACAGCATCATACCACGAAATCAAGAACACCATCCCTTCAATATCCTCTATTGTTCCTGTTTGTGTCACACTGAAGATGATGTCACGGATGATCAGCACATCGAAGGGGTATCTGCTATCTGCAGTGGAAAGCGATATCAAGAAAAGTGCCTGGTGCCAAAAGTGAGTTGAGCCGAGCCGTACCATGCCGTGCAAATGAGGCTATTGTTGGTTTTTGTCTTTTTATGGATTTTTTTTTAGCCTGAGTCCAAACCTTTGAATTGCCATCCAAATCTCTGATTAGTTTAGCAATTCAAATGAGTCTGGTGTTATGCCCATTGCTGTTTCCACCTGTTGAAGAGACGGTCGGCCAATCAGAGTTTAGTGGACATCATCTTTCCACTAAGCCTCCAGCAACAATGCTGTGCTGTGAGGTGATTTTGGCATAGCAAGTGATGTACACTGCACATTGTCTGCAAAACAACACATTTTCGGAGTGACCCAACGGGCCTGTAATGACAAGAGTTTGATCCATAAGGTTTAATAACATTTTAAAACAGCCCTATCGGGGAACCAGAGCTGCTGCTTCGACCAGAGAAAGTCCCTATCATGCAAGCCCTGGAGGGACTAGAGTGCATGCTCTATGAACCCAAAAATGAGAAAGGCTGCAGAAGCCTGAAAAACCTTTTCATGCACCCAGTGAGCAGCTTAAGTTGTAATGAATAGGCACCGTACCGAACCCAGTTCTTGTAATACATCCATGATACACACTAAGCCATTGAAAAGAGCATCAGAAAAATTGCGAACAACAAGTGTGAATGAGATTGATGCAACTGCACAGGTTGCTGTAAGTGAACTAACAGAGACGGCAACTCTCCCAACAATAAAATCAAATAACAAGAACATGACTTCAGGCATGAAACAAAATGGCAATTTGTTGGGATTTGTTGACAATAAGAAAACCATAGAATCTTGTCAGCCTCATCCTTTAACAAATTGACTTCACAGGAGTACAGAGCAAAAACAAAACTGTACTTACTTCCCCCAACCCTCGACCTTCTGATTAAATTTAGGACATCTAATTCCACAAAAACATGAACTTGTCCCCCCAATAAATTATTTATAAAAAGATTATGTAATTGAAAATATGTATTCAATAGAAGCTGACTCAATTTTTTGAAATAATTCTCACATTAACACAACACCTTTTGAAGGTTTTGTCCCCCTGTGGATCCTGCTCTGTGACTGCACATACCAAACTAACTGAATTTCAAACAGTTTACTTCAATGTAATGCCTTTGCTTGCTATTGGACTACATTTCCCAGATTACATCTCTGGTGTCTGGTGTTTGCCAGGACCAGAGGCTGATCCTGTGACAGATGCCTTATGAGTAGAGATAGTTTCCCCATAAACAGAGTCAAAGATTTAAAAACACCACCTCAAGTGAATTCATTAATGAGCCCCAGCCAGATCCATATTTACCCACCTCTAAACATGGATGTGGGTGTGTATTTGTTTGAACAGGGTAGTGCACCTGGCCTTTTTTCTCATGTCTGTGGTCCCCTCCAAGTTGTAATGAGATGCCACTGCACCAAGGCTGAAGTGAGGCTAATGCATGCTGATGTAAATAAACTAAGAGAGAGAAAGAGGGTCACCTTGTCTGGAGCAAAAATTCCCTGATGTGACAGGTTCAGTAAAAGCAGTGCTATTTAGTTTTCAGGTACAGCCAATAGCATGGTGAGGGAGAGGTATATGGCCATTCATATTGGAACAGTCACTACTATTAGAAGATGTTACTTCATGACGCAGTTGGCATCCAATCACTTTTTCTCCCAGGACACCCAGTCCCATGTGCTGTGATACTGTACAGTACATCTTTCCATGAATTCATTATTTTTTACAACACAACACAGATACAGACATTTCTATATCACTGTTCGAGGTGAGTTCTCTTTTCAGCCCATGATCAAAACATCACATTCAAAAGTACAGCAGATTCACAAAAGAGACGACTGGAAAGGTTTGTGCAAGATGAAGAAAACCAGAGAAAAGGTTGTTAGACTGTTTTCACAAAGCAACGATGCCGAGCCGAACAGCAGCAGCACACATTTTCACATCGATTATAGGCCGCAGAGGCTGATCTTCACTGCTGTTCAACCAGCTGATATTTGTGGTTTCTCTTTATATACTGAGGCTCATAATGTCATTCACTTTGGATGAAGCATCATCTGTGTACACATTCTTATAAACCATATATATTTTTCTCATTGAAGTGAGTGATGCATCGGTGAATCTGAGGATGCTGAACGACTCGCTGTGTGTGGCACCCTCAAAACTACTTAGGTCACTTTAGCAGACAAGTGCACCAATCTGTTCCCACTGTCACACACACACACACACACACACACACTTAAGAATGCACCCATGTCACTGGCACTGTGCGTGTGCCTGTGTATGCTTCTGCTTGTGTTCGGCTGGCTGCCCTCTCCTCTTCTCTGCTGTAATTAACATGATTGGAGAGCGAGGGATGGATAGAAACACAGGAAGAGATGGTGCTGATGAGGCTATTCACCCCGCTGTGTAGCCTGCCTGGCGCCTCTCCTCAGCAACAAGCTGGCATCTTTTGTCTCCATCGCTACAGCTCTCATCACTGATGGCTGTGAGAGTGTGTGTGTGTGTGTGTGTGTGGATAGGCAGAGAGAAAGAGAGAGCCTGCCGTACGCTCATTTAAGGAGCACTCGCTCCAAAGTTGATTACACATTCATTAAAGTCCCAGCCTCTTGTTCACCCGCTCCACTTGACCCATCCAAGTGATGGGCGGACGAGGGAACGTACTCTGCATTCAGGACACAGGGCGTGGATTACCCCTGGCTCGCTGCTATGATGAAGGTACCGTGGTCCAATTTAAAGTAAATAAATAAAAGAGATAAGACGGGTTTTTGGAGTGTACATTCATAGTGCTCCCTGCACTTCTACATTCCTCTCACTGGCTCAGACAGCTGATGCCACATTTTAATGCAGACTCTGGATGTTATAATAATAGGTCTGTAATTTGCCCCTATAATTAAATTTGACGGGCTCGGTTGGGAATCACATTCTGTTTGAATTTTTAACCTTGTACTGACAAATTACATCAAGATTCACTTCACTTTGACATGGTTGGTTCAACCTTGTTTGTGTGGCTGCATCATATTCTGTACCCACAGGTTAAAAGGAAACTGCTGCTTAACACTTACAGTAAACACACACAAATATCCATATTACTATCCTTGAGAGGACCTGCCATCAATTACAGCCCCGAATGCCCAACACAAGCCTAATTCTAACTTTTGTTTCTCCTCTGGCAAAGGCTCTATGAGAAATCCAAATCTGAGCTTTAGGACCTGTCGAGATACGTCTGCACATTTCATCCATTTTTATCCCAAATTTAATCTGAGAGGTCACCAGATTATTACTGGGGTAGGAAAAAAAATCTCCTATGCAATATTGTTTTATTTTTTTGATATTTTCTCTAATCTTTGCTTTTTTCTTTTAACACTAGTTTTACCTCTTCAGACCTCTAATAAATATTCAAATGAGCAGCTCCCAGCACATGCCTCACGAGACGACAGGTCGCACAAGGATATCACTTTGTATTAATGGTTCACAAGCAGGTTGGGAGCCATTGTCACCAATTAGTCACCAATAGCCAGTTGTCACCAGACCCCAGCTGGGCCGAGCTCCGACCGCAGCCGCGAGTACGAGTGAGGGAGCCCGGTGCTGTGGCCGGCTGTGGGGATGGGCGCAGGTGGTGCACTGAAACAAAACTAAACCGGATTCATAGCAGTTGGCATGTGCGAGGTAAAGGCGACACTGCAGCAGTCGTGTAAACCTAAAGGTTGATTTAAGCTCTGCAGTTAGCTACACAGGAATGTGGAAGAAGTCATTTCATGACTGACTGCTGCCGTGGCTGTGATGGCGACAAGCTGTGGTTGTAGCTCCGATTAGTTTTGACCGTGCACATGGCTGTATAGCAATGGTAATAGTTATGGCTTTTACACATCCGTTTTTAATGTTGGAACACTTATAATATACTGGTGCAGTGAATTGAAATGGTTGGCTGGGTCTGTTGGTCCTCATAAGGAAACACAGCCGGAGACGCTCATTTGAACTCTCGCACACTTACTGTAACAGCTAATTTACTCGGAGGAACACATGCAGACGAGGAACATTTCCCTATCCAACTCACTGACTCCAAATCATCACATCAGAGCAGGAGACATGAAGGGTGCAGGTCTCCTGACTGTAACTGGATAACTGTGTTTTAATGACATCAACCGTAATGCTCTCGTTCTCTGCCGGCTCACTCTCTTTAGGGCTCTGCGGTTGAAATGTGATGACACTGAGGAGATCGGCTGCCTTTCCCACTCTCGCTCAATCCACCATTTAGTTATACAATATCGTTTTATGACGGGATTCCACATGAACATTTTCTGCTTCTGGTTATTTCACAAATAGATTTCCGTATTTTCGTTTCCGTGCTCTCCTGTGCTTCTGTGCGTCACTCAGGATTTAACAGTGTTTCAGTCAACATCCGATGAGAGTTGTGGGTTGTTTGCTTATGTTGCCAGGACACTGTCAATCAAATGTCATCAAATCACATTCATACAGTCCCGATAAAGCAGATGAACTGAGTTTGCAAGTATAAAAACCAAAGTCACTGTCAACTATGGAATCAAGAGTGAATGAGTGCTGCTTATTTCCTCATTCATATTTCATGTTATAGAGAAATACTTTAGAGGCTTTAAGCCACCGACATCATTCATACTAATCCCCTGGCTGTGATTTTGCCAACACTTTAACACACATTATGCAGAGGTGCAGCGGCTCCAAGACAGCACTTAAACACAGCATACGCACTCTGCTCAGTTATAGTGGACACTTTGACACGTACCATACTCTGTTGTATGGAAATAAGTCTAGTGTTGGACAATAGTGGGATTCTTGCTAACACTTCAGCATATACAAGCGTTGTCTCTATGCATTCTAGACATCTTAACAGGTCACCAAGGTCCATTCTGTTCTTTAAAATACAGAGAAATGAAGCATACTTTTGACCAAATTTGGAGCTCACTCAGTTTAGTTCAGTCCAATTCAGTTGTGCATTCAAGGTGTCAACTGGTAACATTGGGAAATAGCACGAGTTCAGGTTGTATTTATCAGGTGTTTACTCTCGAGTTGTCACTGGTGAATAAACAATATTAACCGGCCCATGGAAAAAGCCACAGTAAGCAGTAAATGATGGAACGCAGGTATGAACTCCACTGACTGTTCTTAATAACACCCTGCATGTCAGTAATCACAGAGCGTAATATTTAACTGTATTGGATGTCCTAAAATTGTAAAATGTGTGACTTTGCAAATTTTCAGTGACAGCCAGAATAGACAGGAGGCACTGGTTCAGTGGGTCCTTTAGTGTTGTGACAGAATGTGAGGTGAATTTTAGAAGCGGCACAATTACATGATGTGAATTTGTCTAAAATTTCAACATGAATGAAAAATGAGCCTCTACCTGTCGTAATTTGCTTGATAAACGTAGAGAGATGAGCGGGAACAGCGGAGAGGCTGGAGGAACGGGAGTCTGAACACACTATAATACCCTTGTGTGTCCATATATAACTGCAGGTGAGGGTGACGAGAGGGGGTCACTGTACTGTCAATGATTGAATGACATCCAAAACAAACCTAACCGTATCACTTATTTGGTTAATGATATGTCATTGAACGATATCATCAAATGCTATCATTTTCAACATTCATGAATCTTCAGGCCATAACCACTATCCTACCGAATGTGTGTTATGATTGTAGCAGAAGGGCTTCAAAGTACTTGAGTCAACATAATGTATATTAATGTGTTTGCAGAGGTCAGAGACATTATTTTGATGTTCTCATAGCTGAACTGATGACTTGTCAAAGACATTAATCTCCCACACGCTCTGTAGGATGTATTACTTTTGTATTCCAGCCGCTGTGAAAAAGTGGAATGCCAGCTATGGCGGTGACAGGCTGTTCTTAATGCTGCCTGACGTCTGTTGTATGTCTGTTGTTTCATTTAGTCTTTGCACTGAATGTGACCTCCTGGTGTCCTTTTGTACTCGAGCGTTAGATATGCATCCATGTCACCAAGACAAAGTTTTGTTTGCTTTGTTCTTGGTGAAAACAGCGAAACGGATTGATACTGTGATTCCAATAAAGTCATGTTGCTTCACATCTGCTCCTCAGTTTCACGTCAGCTGACACTGGAATTTATAACAACGGCTTTTGTGTGCTAAGAATAAACGAGGAGTCAGGAGGGGGACTGTGGGGTGTGTGTGTGTGTGTGTGTAAAGCAGAATGATGGGTGTCAACAGGTGATCATTCTCTGTAGCAGTGTGCAAATGTTGTCTATGCACACTGCAAAGAATATCCATCGTGAAACAAGATTTAACTCAGGACTGAAGACATAATACGTCTGATAATGTGATAATAGTGAGAGTATAGAATTATTTTCCAATGCATAACAACAAGGAAATGTCTCTTTAGACTTAAATACTTCACTAAAACATATTAAAAATGATTTTGGCTTCTTTCTTGCATTGTTTGTGTATCAGTGTGTGATAAATCACAGCCTCACTGTTGCGGTGGATTCGTGTAGTTGAAGCCTGTGTTGTGTTCTTCACATGTAAACCTTGAGGATTTAGTCATTAATCTCGCTCCAGGATATTTGCAGCAAAACATTGTGACTTCCATTAATTAACTTGACTTCCTTTAAGATGCTGTCAAAAAAAGAGTAAAAATATGCATGAAATCTTCCAACCAAAACTTGTGGCAAGAGAATGTCTTGTCACGTTATAAATAGGAATCTGTTGAACGTCGCCACCGTAAGTGCTGACAGTTTGAAATGTGAGACAAGCTTGTTTTCTCTAAAATGCCGGGCCAAGCCTGTCATTTTTTACAGTGGTTACATGTTTCTGTGTGTATGTCCTGCATGTGTTTACCACGGCAGGAGGCTGAGACAGTTTGTCCCAGTGGGCTTTCGTGGCCCCTGTTACCCAACCTTCCTTTTCCTGGACCCCAGCAGAGCGAGCTGCGTCTCTGCTCCCATTGCCCTTTTACAGACATTATGCTACGCAGCAAGGCACATCACCGCACATTAGAGAGCTTCAGCTAACAGGCTGCCTGTGCACATTCAAGGCTGCGACGTCTAAGAAGCCCTTTAAACCTGACATTAACATGCATCTTGTATGACTGGATTACATTTGGATGGAGCGACAGCATTTAAGATGTGGATATTTTTAAAGTACAAATACAAGAAACACAAATGCGATAGGCAACGAGACATTTAAGTGTGTATTGGAGATACATTTGTTAGGTATGAATGTAATCCAGACACAGGGTGCATGTTACTTCCAGGTGGAAGGGTAGAGCAGCTAATGAGAGTTACATAAATATTTCACAGTTTGAAAGTGGTGCCTTGCATTCAGATCACGACCCAGTGTCATGCGTCTGATAAAGGTGGAGCGGGTTGCACAGACAGGTGGCTGAGGGGACAGTCATTATAGTGAGACCACATCGGTTCTGCAGGAAAGTGGAAAGTTTCATCTGCTTTCCATTGCAGGTCGATCTCTAAGCTACACACCGGTGTTGTGTGGGCATCACAGAGGACTACATCTGGGGTAGAGGTCTCATATTGGGCAGGTTTTAGTCAGTCTTCACTTGAGGTTCACTCTCGCCTCGTCAGCATCAGACGCACCTCTGTGTGTCAGAGAAGATGCTCCCAGCTGTTGAAGTCAATGTTTAGTCAGATGAAAGCTGAACTAGACGCTGCCAGCGTTTCAGGCGATTGCCAGAAATTTTCAGCAACACCTGCAGGGGATCCTTAGAGCAATCCTTCAGCCAGACTCGTCTTGCATGTTGGATTACTCAAGAAGTCCTGCTCAGGGAGATGCACACACACACGTGCATGCATACACACACACATGCAAAGTTCAGAGTTTATACTTTGTTGTTTTCCTTCTCTCCATCACCTCTTCTTGGAGAGTCTTTCAACTGAAACCACACATCTGCCTGTGTTTTCAGTTGTTGGGAAAACCAGGTTTTCTCCATTAGAGGGGTAGAGAACTTTCTGAAATCTGTCTCTTTGCAGAGAAACACCCCTGTTAAAACAAGGAGCTGCTGTGTTCTCATGTTATAGCTCCACTCCAGAATAGACTGTGTGAAGTCACACAGCTTGTGTGATTGTGGATGTGTGAACCTTCATTCTGCTCTGAGAAGGTTGGTGTGACAAGCAGAGGCTGTGAAGATTGGAGGCGCGAGCGTCTGCTTCAGTTGGGCTTTTGAACTGGAATGTGCTCATGTCGTTGAAATGCTTGTCATCACTTGTTGGCACAGAGCAAACCATTCTAATGGGAGTTGATCGTTGACTGTGAGCAGCATGAGTACTTTATACAAGGGTGCTGTGGCTGAAGACAGTGAGCAGGGACTTAGTCTCACTTGCAAATGACCTAACATGACGTTCCAGACTCATCCACATTCACTGGCAGACAAACTCACACATTCACGCTGTACTTTTGCAGGAATACACACAGGCAAAAGCAGCAATGTGAACAGTCACCTCACTCTCCCTGTTGTCCAGCAAAATGCCCTCAGTGTTTGACTCCTATTCCTGCAGGTTGTTGCTGGAGTAGAAGCTGGATGTCTCGGACACTGTTTTGGAGACGCTTCGGGACGATGACCCGTTCGAGGCGAGGTCCAGGGAGGAGCTATGTGTTCTGGCTCCGATCGCAGCGCCGCCAGTCCCTGGACCCGCTGTGGCCTTGACCTTTGGCTGCTCCATGTCGTCCCCGACCTGGAGAACGGTAGACACGGTGGTCTCCATGCGGCTGGCCTTGTAAACGCTTGTCTGGGTCTGAAAGTAGCGGGTGGACTTGAGTTCCAGGCCTTCGTAAGAGCTTCGAGGGACACAGGGGCAGCAGTGGAAGGCTCGCTTAAAACCAGCACGAAACCTGTGCAAGAAAAACACTAATTAGTCTTATTGAGTACTCATTTAAAACTGTCTGCTTCATCATCTATCGTGCCAATAAGGGGCCATTACAGGACAGTGATAAATGCTAAAACATATTGTAAAGATATAAAGAAAGTTTGCTAACATCAGCCATCATAAGCTTCTGTTGTTATTGGAACGAGGAAGGATGCAGCAGCTCAGTGTATTGAATTGATCAAGGAAGTGTTAAATTGCTTCTGAGTTCAACCCCTGAATTATAAGACGCAAGGCAAGTTAATATGTATAACACATTTCATACACAGAGGCAACTCAGCTGCTTTACATAATGAAGTTTTAAAAAAGACGGGTAAGAAGAATTTAAGAGCAAAAAACTTTCTTTTTACATAAAGAACTTTAAAAGGATGTAAGAGAGAGAGAGACAGATTTCTTCTCAAAGAAATGCAAAGAAGATCAAACAGTTCAACATCTAAAGCCATGATAAATGATGATGGATGATTTATGGAGTGTTGTTCAGTTGGCTGTTTTGGTTTTTTGCCTTGCAACCTTACTGTCTTGTTTCAGCCTCTCTTCTCTGCAGATGCAGCAGGAAACTAAAAACTCTCATCAAACCACATCAGACCAGATGGACAAAGTTGGCCAATAGTTGTTGAACAAAGTGGAACATTTAGCAGCTAAAGAACAGATATTTCCCTCCCGCAGTTGTGAGACTTACATTTTTCTGGTGGGCTGAATCATGAATCATGAATGTTAATGTTACTCTGTGTGTGCTGGATGTGTAACTACACAAATGTTTACTCACACTTTAGCTCAACTTTATGAGGAAATTTACAGCTTGTTGCACTGCTCCCAGGTGGACACGTCAAATGCAGAAATAACATAGATGAATGAATGCACACACCATCAGGCCATCGGAAAACGTGTCCAGTGTTTGGCCCAATTTGATGTATGCATTGCCTAAAATTAAGAATGCAGGACACTATCTGTTGGGCTC
Organism: Holacanthus passer; assembly: GCA_025331565.1. NCBI lineage: Eukaryota > Metazoa > Chordata > Actinopteri > Pomacanthidae > Holacanthus > Holacanthus passer. Next base: position 127,225 of record JAFREQ010000218.1, on the reverse strand, counting down.
TGGGAACTTCTGATGGGCATTTTCAGTTGCAGGCCTATTTGAAGCATTATTGTTGTTAGAAATAAACATGCTGCCTTGATTACTGAATTCATCTGAAACTGACCTACAATCTCACAGAAAACTTATTTAAGCTATTGAATGTTTTATAAAGTTGATGTAGACACCAGTCATGTTGATATTTTATGAACCTGTGACTTTGTTGGCATCACTCACTTTTGTGAGCATGTGTTTTAGAACTGGGACACAAAAACGTTCTCTGTGAAAATTAATTGGACTTCGACTACTTTAAGAACCAAGTAGTACAAACATCAACTGACATGTAATTGACAGAAAAGCACAGTCTATGCATGAACAGTTCGTGTTAACAAGCACTGTAATGTCAGAGAGGAGTAGAAAATAACAGCAGATCTTTTTGTTAACAGTGTGGAAATATTTTTATTCATAACACATTCATGTATTGTTGTCCAGCGTGAAATCCTGGCCTGCAAGTTTGGTTTGTTAATTCAGACCAAATGAGAACTTTAAAATATTAAAATTTGCACATTTTGTAAAGGTCACTTCATGGCAAAATACACACACGTCCTACTTCTTAAATTTGCCATCTGTGATGGCATCAAGTTACAATGAGGTTCTGAGTTAACAAGTAATGAATGAAAGTTATTGGAAATATTACATAGACATTCTGAAGGCCAATTGAGGATATTAGATCTCATAGTTAAAAGCCCCTATTTCACACAGGCCACATCAACTTACAGATTCTGTGAATGCAGTCTCACATTGGTATCTTCAACATTAACAATTTTCCCTGAATAATCAAAAAGGTACGATTTTTTTAAACACTGTAACATCAACAATTAATTAACAATTCTAGTGATGGACAACTCTGTGTGTGTGTTTCTTATGAGCGGCAAGGGGTCGTCAAGCTCCACAGCTATGAGCAACAGGCCTTCTGTTGAGCCCAGTTTCAGCCTGAGAGCACATCATACATTTGTCAACACAGAACGGGAAAAACTGTAATAACTCAGAATATTTTCAGCTTAGGTTTGATCAGCATTTTTTCACATAACATTGGAGGATGATTAAAGGTTGCCTGTTCTCACAGAGACTGCACAACCGTTGTTGTTTCAAACAGTTGCAACACTCATTTGCCGCTGGCCTTCCTACTTTTCCTCTCTCAAAGTGCCATAGGTGTGGAGAATGACTTCATGACCATCCTTCTGAAGGCCGACTCCATATTCTTTGGAGGTAGGAAATGATCCTGTCCTTGCGAAAAGGTCAAGCAAGTCCTCTCCATCGCTTTCCTCCATTGTGCCCTGGAGAGCATTTTTACCAGCTGTTCTCTCAACAGGAGGGAGGTAGTTAAGAAACAATGTCATCTGAATGTCTAAATCAATGGAGTCAATTCCATGGATGAAGACTAAAATGAATGGTCATGGTCAAGGAACCCTATCACCCACATCGGCCCAAAGGTCATTCAGCCTCACAGGAATTTGGCCTCAGAATTTGGAACTGGTGATGTTTCTCCTTCACACTGCTCAAAAAATTGCTCCCTTTTTCTGCAAATTGATGCACGTCATGGGCTCTCTGAATTTCCTGAATTGACAGCCGAGGTTGATGGGAAGAGTTGGCCGCTTGAATTTTAAGGCAAACCTCATTCTAAGAAATTCAGTCCACTGTCCTGCTCGAAGAACAAAACACACACTGAACAAAAAAAGAGTCTAATCTAAAACACTGGCTTTCCAATCCCAAGCCAAGTTAACCCTGATAACTTCAGTATGACATCATCACAGTTTTCAGATGTGACCGATGCTCCTCTAGAGCCTCGAAGGACATTTTTCAAATATTTTTACAGGCTGAGGAATTGAGTATCAGATGACTGACTTTTACATGCAAAATTGGTAGAGTGCATCAAAAAGCACACACTGATTTGAAAACTGTTAGTGGTGCATTCAGGATCTCACTGATGGATGTTGTTTTTCCTCCTGGCCTTGCATCTAAAGTCAATAAATATAATTTCTGTTGGGTTGTGTACATTTCATATTACCACTATGTCTTATTCAAGCAGATGGTGTAGCTCAAAATAGAGGTGTTGGTCTGTGTAGGTGGGTTTTCTGTGTCAGTGAGGGACGTTGTCAGTCTTGATTGTGTCCATGTCTCATATCATGAGAAGCATACTGTACATTTGGTGGCCTCCACCAGTATCATCACTTCATCCATTACCTCTTTAAGAGCTTTCCTCCCTGAATTGGTGCTTTAAACTGCAGTGTGATTAAAAGACTTGCCAGTCTCACTGAAGTATGTTGCTGCAAGTAGACTTTCACACTAAACCAAAACCAAAAATTGTAGCCAGTTATGTTAAATATACTGTACATATACTGCTTGTGTTTAATTGGTTGAAATGCACCACATCACTGTTGGGCTCTGTAATAATTAATCAGTGTTAAAGCAAAACTCACATGCACATATTATTTTTGGAGGGCTGTCATTGTTCCTCATGTCTGTGCTTGCTGTAAAGGATATTCCTATTGAGCTGCAGTGGTGGAATAGTGACACACAGAGTAAAATTCTGAATTGCATTTGGAAGATAATCATTTGATCTGATTAACTGCTGACTCCTTATATTAGCTTTAGCCGAACTTCATGCATTTTTGCCCAAAATGATAACTGTGGATGTTGTTTGCCTTCTCATATATTTGACTTGCATGAGGAACAAATCTCTTCACAGCTAGTGTGGACAGTGAGTATAAATATGGAAATGTGAATATGTTAAACTGTTAAAAAAAACATTGAATCTACTGTTTAACCTCACCTCCATAATCGTATTCAATTTTATATCCTCTTCACTATATTGTCTTTGTAGTGTTTTCAATGGAGTACATGTCAAAAAGGATTAGCAAATTATCTGTTTTATTTCTTCCTTAGGCAGCGTCCCAACTTTTTTTTGGAATTGGGGTTGTAGTTCATTTCTTTTAATCAATTGACAGGCCTGTTTATTACTCAATTTTCTGCCACAAACCTGTTTGCTAATGTCACTGTCAGATGAATGTCCATGCTCCAGTAGATCTGTGATTGAAACATCTGCATCAATGTGAGATAGATGTTTAGTCAGCTGTGACTCCCTCAGTGATGCTGACAGGTAAATCCTCAGATTCACTACATTCATCCACTTCAGATGAGGACTGATCTTTTGGTCCTCACTTGATGGTATTCAAGATTGCTCAAATGAAACCATCCAATTTCTTCCTGGAAGTCTTTTTCCTGTATTATTCCTCTGACTTGCAATCCCTTCACCTTCCTTTTGGAACACACCCGATGTAGCACACAGCGCTCCTTTTGTCTTTAATCTCATTTTCCGTCTTCCTATTTTATCTCTTCATTTCTGTTTAGGAGTCTCTTTATGGGTGCTGCACTTTGTTCGCTACTTGGTCACCATATGAAGTGATGTATGCTGCCATTTCTTCATCAGTCCTGATGGATCTTAGAAGGAACACTGTACTTGAAATGCTTATTTTAAACTTAAATGCAAAACATATATAGATGCTAGATATAAACCTGACCTACTTCACATAAAGTGCATTATGTCCGTTTCTATTCTGCAGAAATCTGGTTGCTAAAACTAATAATACTAATGCTTCAGTAAAAGACAGTGATGTGTTGGGTGATTCAGTTGCCTGCACAGTTATTATGATGTAGTTTTGGTCTTATTTAGGCCTGACCAACATTAGGGCATTAATAAAATATTCTGCAAGCAGAGATTTAATTGTTCAGGTTTCTGCTCACTGCTCACATTAGAGTATGATCACTGACATGTTCAATTTTATTCTGAACAAGGCTTATTCATTTAGCCACCACTACCAACCACTTTTAGCCACCTGCACCTCAAAATTTGCCACAGTATGCATATGATTCCCAATCCCAAAATTTGATTTTTTTCTGTTCCCTCCATGTCCCAAGTATTGGATTACTTTCAAAAAGCTTATAAGAAAGCCCACAATATTAACTCTTTTTTTCCATGTTCAAAGTAGTCATACACCTCAGAGAATACAACATCACAGGTCTCTACAACTACAACATCATCTGTCAATGGCCAGGGACGAAGATCCGTGTTGAAGTCAGGTGTATGGACATATTACTGTTTCTTAGTAACCTAGCACTGAGCACATATAATTTCTATTAATATTATAAAGTAGCCAAAGTGAATTGTTGGTTCACCGTGATATAGATAGATGATTTTCCCAGATAAATAAAATCCCACAACAATGATCCTAAACCAAATCAGTATTTACATATGCAGCTGCAGGATCTTTTTTTTTTTTTTTTTTAACTTCACATTATCAAAAGCAGCCAAGTTGGAAATCTTCCCAATCTGACAAGTCTGTTTACTAAAGGCTACAGCTTGCTGTGGAACCACAGAAACAGACAGACAGACTGATACAGTATTCGCATTCTGATTGAGACTGTATAGTGGTAAAAAAAAAACAAATGCTAAAAATCATTTTAACTGTTGCACAGAAATGGCAAAACCCACAAACGGAAGATAGATGACAGAATTACAAATTGTGCGGATGAGATGAAGGCAGCACATGGGGCTGGCAACAGAATGGAAACACCTCGCCTCAGTAAACAAACACACACACACACACACACACACACACACACACACACACACACACACACACACACACACACACACACTCATGCAAGTGAAGAAGGGGAGGGAAAAGGATAATGTCAGTCAGTGAGCACAGGAGAGAGATGAGAAGAGATTGATGGAAAATAAGAGGACACGCATTTGAATTTAAATCGGCTGAGCTAATAAAGACAAAAGCCGGTTGATATCCTCTGCAGAATGATGACTAAACCTCAGCTCGCTGCCGTCCAGCCCACATATTGTCATTTTTAGGACTTTATGAACTTCAGAGTCGAAAACACCCAAGTGTGAAATCTCATTTCTCCAACGGCACAAAGACAATGAACAGGTGGCCGCAGTGGAAGACAATGTGAGATGACTGATGAAAGACAACAAGCAGCGTCCACCATCTGCCTTATTTTGCCAGACAGCAATCTTTAGATTTGATGACATTTTTCTTCACCATTCAGAGTGCTAATAACGCCACAGTTGGAGAATAAACTGTTGATGTGCACAGTGGGATTCAGCCGGTTTCAGAGGTGGCTCTAAAGGTTTGAAGTTCCAGCTTCAGTCCATGTGTGAAGTCTTTGAGGAGCCGAGTTTCTTTCCACACATTGTGATCTCAAAGTGAGCATAAACAACTTCTCCACAGTGGCATCTGAGTTTTCAACTGCTTCTCCTTAAGGCATCAATGGAGGATGGGATATTGCTATTCGATGAGTATACCTACCAGTGTGTGTGTGTGTGTGTGTGTGTGTGTGCGTGTGTGTTTGTCATTTGCTGCAGTCACAGGACAATATGGTTGCTGCTAAACAAGCATAGTCATCTTTTCTTTAAAAAAAGGTGGACATATTCCTAGCACTTTATTCTGTTAAAGGAAATATATATATATATATTGGGTGTCCACATTTTTTTGTCCTGTGATTACTTACAAATGGTGAAATTGTCTTTTCATCATATTGTAAACGTACATGATTGAATCACCAGTCAGTGGGCGACACTGGAATTGTAATGAATAAATAAAGAGGTAATTCAATTCATAAAGTTAGGAATAGTATAATGAAACACTGGATCAAATGGTAATGATATTTCTGAAAGGATTTACAAGTATTCCAATAATGACTGAGTTTCAAATAGCATCATCAACAACATGAATAACTATGTTGGGCTCAGACACTGTGAATTGTTAATATGAACAGGTCATCGAGGATTGAATACTTTTTCATGTTTGAACTTTTGACTGCAGAATTTACAGTAAATGAGTGATACATCAATATATTTGTGTGTGTGTGTGTGTGTGTGTGTATTTAGGTGCCGACTCACCTGTCGTTGAGGCAGCAGTAGATGATGGGGTTGTACATGGTGGAGCTCATGGCCAGCCACATGATGGCCAGGTAAACCTGCTGGATGAACCTTTCTTCGAACATGTCGGGAAAGAACTGGTGCAGCAGGAAGTAGACGTGGAAGGGCAGCCAGCAGATGGCGAACGTACACACCACCACTATCATCATCTTCACCACCTGTTGGACACGCGACAGCATCGTTTTGCCTCTCATTTTGTCTTCATTATTACTGTTTTGCTGGACATTGTATTACAAGGAACCAGTTCCAGAAAGTATAAAAATATAAGTGGTCCAGAAATAATGCATCAAAAAACAGTCCAGTTCCATCATGTTACAGCAGGTACTGTCAGTTTTGTGCTTGTTTTTAATCTTTCGATGATGAGACATGCTGCACTGCACTGATTGTCTCTTCTGAGGATTGAACATTCACACCCTCTTTCTCTTTAACAAGCTTCTCTGTGGGCTAAACAAAAGCTCATCTGCTTTGAACTTCCTGTCCGTCAAAATGGAATTGCAATGCACACATGGCACATCATTAGTGCTGCCAATAACAGACGGTGTACATTGACAATGAACTGAAAATTATGTACATGGGCAGATCTGTGAGGCTGCCTCATTAGAGTGAGAGGTGGACTGGTGTCCCGCAGAGGAATTTCTGTATCAATGAGGAAGACCAAAAAACAAGAAAAGGAGAAAGATAGTAAATTATGGCTTGGTTCTTTTAGTGTGTTTGCAGTACATTTGTTTTAAATGTATTATATGATTTCTGCCCACCACAACGTCCAAGAAATGTCAAAAATGCACGTTAGCATACTACCTAACTAAATACAAAATACAGCTGAGGATGATGGGAATGTCATTACTTGTGCTGATATTTGGTCATAAACAAAAGTTTTGGAAAGATGTAAGTTTTAACCTGATGATGGTAGAAAATAAAAGGTCAGAGGATCACTGAAATTCCATCACAGTTTTTCCTGAGGGAGATGTGAATGTGCGCGCCAGATTTTATGAATGTCAACCTCATCATCAAAGGATACATCCTCTGGGACCATGAATGTCTGCACAATGTGAAATACAGCAAATGGAGTCAAACTAAATGTTCTCAGACTGACCTGCAGGGACTGATCTCAACAGCGCAGAGACACCTTAGTAAATATGTCTATGTAAAGCCTCATAGGATTCATGTTCTAGGGTCAGAGAGAAAACTGGCTTCATTTGGAGAGTGTTCTCTAAGGAACTGCAACACCGAAACTGTGAACACACCTGAAAGCATGGGCCATGAAAGATGACTGAAAAAGAAACAGGTAGAGGAGATGGAGGAGGAGAGCTGATGGGGAAAACAGAAGATGAAGGTGGGCTGAAAAGACATCAGTAAAGAAACCATCAATGCAGAGCGGATGAAATGAGAGACGACTGGGATTCAGGTTCATGGTGCTGTGATGATAAATTTCATCACTGGAGGAAAAAAGCAGACAGACATGAACACTGCAGCCACGTCCTGTTCAGGGCTGCAGTGTTCAAAAGCACCAAAGGAGTAATCTGATTACTTGGTAAATCTTTGTGCAGCCGTCTAAGATGCGAGTTACCTTGCGTTTGGCGGTCAGCTGCTCCTTGTAACGGTCAGAGGAGTCTCCGGGGATCTCGCTGGCCCAGAGGGTCAGTCCCACCACCAGATAAGCACAACCCATCACCAGCAGAGGAAGGAAGTAGAGCAGGATGGCCACACACACATAGTACCTACGACAACACATAAATCTCATATCACATATAGATCATAGAAACTGATGACTGAAGCAGAGATGCTGAGCCTGTACAAAAACAAGTGTGTTGAAACCATCCCCTTCAATCTGACCGGCCATTCATAAAAATTAGTCACCACTTATTTCCAGTGAAAAATGTGAAATGAAGATGTTAGAAGATTAATAGGTGTTTTTAATGGCAGACATTTTGACCTGCTATGCTCCCCCAGGAATTCTGTTTTGAGCATACATTGGAGCGTTTGTCTGTCATTCCGAGCATATGGACAAAACTGTATGTGAGCCAAATCATAATGTGATTTGGGTGTTTGGAGAGACGTCACTGGGGAAAAACTTTTTTCACAGCAGACATTTGATGATGTCACAACAGGAAAATCACAGATGTTACTAATAACATTAACAATTGCTCCATTCTAATTAGGTGTTCCAGTAAGTACATAAGTATAGTGCATTTACATGCACTTAAAGGCTCTGCACACCCACACAGCCGCTTTCAGCTTGGCTGATTAGACCTCCGGTCAGGTTGAAGCAGGTGGAACCATACAGGAAATTATGTGACATCACCAAACTCTATGTACTAATAAGAATGATAACAGGGTGGGGTTTTAAAACAAAAACCATCTCTGTCCAGACAAGCATTTTAGCCTCGTATCAGAAATCATCACCATCCAGACTAACACACCTGTAAACGCAAATCACATGACTGTTCATGTACACTGGGCGTGCCCGTGTCTGTAACCGCTAGCAATCAAAGCTCATAGATATATACAGGATATATCCAGTCATTTGATGTCTTCCAAAAAAAGGATCATGTGATAGGGAAGGACACATCATGACTGATAAGACCCAATCAGGTAGCTGACGTGGGTGTCATTGTCTCTGTTTCCACCTGTCCAAACTACAGTGCAGTCCCAGCAGCATTTCCAAAAGTCTCCTGTTAGGGGTTCAAGAACAGCAGAGAAGTTTGGACGCTTGTCGTTGATGTACAAGAAGTTATGCATTTTGAGATGAGGTTAACTTGATTGATCCAACATTGGGGAAATTCACTTGTCACAGCATTGATGCGACTGAGTGATCAGTAAAAATGAAGCAAGGTAAGAGAAAAAGACAAAAATAAAAATCTTATGTACACTCTAGACCCCTTCAGTATGAATGGCCTTTGAGTGAATGAGTCCTCACCGCAGTGGACCTTTGCTGCATGTCACCTCGTCTCGCTCCCCAGTCTTGCCCGTCTCTCTCCAAATGTCACTATCATAATAATCCAGAATTGCCAAAAAAGAATCTTAAAAAAAAAAAAAAATTAAAAATGAATAACAGGGTGAGATGTCCCACCATACATCACACCCTTACTTTTGACCTTTGTTAATAGACACATTTCTTTTTGTGTTGTTTGAAATAATGTTCAAATCTTGCTCTAATTTGTCTCATTTATATTGATGTATTTTTACGTGTGTTCCTTCCTGGTTTATGAGCTCTCTTGCAACTCCCATTTCACCTCATAAGTATCATGTATCTTACTGCAATATTGCTGATGTGAGCTTTGTTCTCATCATTTATTGTCTGTATATTCGCTTTGAGATATGAGCTGATATCATAGGCGTATCCTTCATAGCTGGGCTCAGTGAAGGAATGCAATCAAATGGTAAAATAAACAGATAATACACAGAGGAAAAGTATCAAGAGCAAATTATGGCAGATAGCAAATGCTCGTGAGACCATTTAAACTAATTCTGAGTTTGCCAGCCATCAGGAGCCTTTGCTAAGTGGCATTTCTGTCCCAGAGTAGTAATCTGATTGTCAAAGAGCGGTTAAGTGCTTTGTATAACATAACGACAGAGAAATGCAATGAGGTAAAATTATCCTTTTATTTGTGCTAAAAGAGCTAATAACTAGACTTTGAGGCCACTTTGATGCAACACAACAAGCTGTAATTACACCATTGATGTGTTCTGACCCCGTCGGGCTCCTCTGAAGATCCCTACTGTTTTATTGTGTTTGTTCCCTCCCTCGTGTTTTCTGTTTCCTCCTGTCTGTCTTTCTGTGTGTGTGTGTGTGTCTGTCTGTCCTCCCGCTGGCTCCAGGCTTGACTCTACCTGCACACCTGTATACCATCACCTCATCACTCTGCCTAGTCTCCCCACCTGACCCTCATCAGCCAATCAACATGCAGTATATCTACCTAGTGGGTTTATGAGAGCTTGTTCCACTTGAAACAGATTCCTGCTGCATGCGGAAATGATGCTGATGAGAGAAATTTGTGGGCTGGAAAACCAAAAGAACGAGCTAAAGGATGCTAATTGTCCTGAAGAGTTGAGGGAAAGTTTTTTTTCTCACTGTGACTGGCACCTTTCAAATACACATACTGTAGTTCTTTCATCCATTGTTCATATAAAAACACTATTTGTAGCAGCCGTAAGTAGTGATGTGGTGATCTTTATTCTAAGGGCATCTCAGTGGCAGGGTCCTAGTTAAGAGAATGATTGAGTCTATTTTTCCATCTGCCACCGTGTATGAACAACTGAATAAATAACTAAATAACCTCGTTCGAGTCAGGTGTTGAATGAATCGTCATTAGTGTGTCAAAGATCTGAGAAATAATTTTGCTTCGTAACACGATTTAGGATGTGAGTGGTGGCACTCTGCTCCAGTAACTGTCCAATGAATTTCAACTCTTTCTGAAATAATTAAATATGACAGTTTTAGCATTTAACTAATGATTAAGTGATCTGTCACAGACACAGTGTGTGATGCTGTTAATTCCCTGTTGAGTGTGTGAGCCGGTTAATATGTGGTATGTCAGTATATTTGTGTGTTGTGGTCAGAGTTTGTGTGCGCGCAATAATGTCCATTTAAATGTGGAAAATTGCATTATATCGCTCTGGGCCATGCGGAGCGAGTGTGTGTATTGTGTTTAACTGTGCTCAGGGAGGGAAGACCCCCTGACTCCAGCACGCGCAGAGGGACAATCTGTTTTCCCCTCTGTGAACGCTGCAGATGAGCCTCGCAGGCCATTTCCTTGGCAATTAACTACAATTATGTTAATCCCACTGAATACCCAGGAGCACGGGAGCTTTCATCAGAGTCAAAATGACAACACACTGTGACAGACACACACACACACACACAGCAAAGAAGGGGTGTTACCTGGGCTGGTGCAACATTGAGTAGACAGTTCATATCAGAGCATTGAGGGCTCCATCAGGTTTCAGCTTTAGCCTGAAGTCATCTCATATGCAGTTAAGAGTTTTGAGATACTGATAGGCACTAGTCTGCCTTTAAATGAATCCTTCACTAGAATCAAACACAAAGCTTATATAATGGTAATGGAATGAAGTCCGAGCTGGTTGCAGGGGTTACAATAAAGACAGTTGGTCAAAATAAAACCATGGGTCTAATTTTCAGAACATAATAAATATGCCTCTTAAGCCCTCTCTGCGGGAAAGGAGTGTTTACCAGTCTTTGCTCTTTTTAAGTATGCTTGCACTCGACTCTTTTACTTCTCAACTCTTTCATCCAAATCCGGTAATTACCACTGGACTGCCTTTACAAGAAATGGATAATTTAAGGAAGTCAGCAGGATGTGCTTTCAAGGGCTTATTACTTTAAGGAAAGTAGTCTATGGCGCTCTACAGCCTGCATTCAGTCAACTGCAAGTCGTGGCTTAGAAAGATGTCTTGTCATTAACGTTATAGATTTTTGAAGGTTTGGGTTATAGACGTCCTGACAATTTGTTCAATCCAAACCAGACTTTAGTCTATACAGGAAAGTATCATATCAAGACCTACACTTGTGGCGGACCACCCATCCTAACCCCCCTTTAGTTTGTATAATTCTATTTTTATTGTATTTTTATTTCACTTTTATATACCTCTTATTTATTTCTTTTAATTTCTCTATTTAACTGCACTTATTGCTGTTCTTGTGCTGCTGTAAGAGCAGAATCTCTCCCCCTGGGCCCAGTAAACTTATCTTTCCTGATCTCAACCCACACAGACTCTGCCTGATTAGACCTGTGCTCAGGGCTCAACTCAGTTTGGGCAGAGCTTAGCAGGGGATGACATGATGTGAGTTTAATGGATGTCACACTGGGCGAGATGGGTCTAACAATCTTGGTTGCAATCTGTGTTATATCAGTTTGAAAAATGGCAGATTGTGTGATAAACGGCTGGAGAACTGTAGCGCTACGATGTAAAGAGAAAAAAGTGTACAAGTGCAGAGGCATGGCATCAAGCTGTGGTCATAGTTCCAACAAACTTCTGCTTCTTTTCCATCAGTTTGGTTTGTGTGTTATGCAAAATCACGTTTACAAAATATTGGTCAAATGCCAGCCAGTGTATGATGATTTTTCAACATGGGTCATATCAGCATCACATTCTGAGAATTTGATCCTATTTCTGATACCGTAAACATTAGCTGTCTTTGTCTTTGGTTGCCAAAAGCTCTACATTTTGCTCTTCTCAGACAGCACATCACTCTGTGAACTATACTATAGTGAACGTGCTTTGAGTCATACCGGCGTTTGAAATGGTAATGTGTTGTGGAATAATCACATAACTTCAGTTGATTCAATTATGAGGGCAGAGTGATTCTACATGAAGCAAATTTGCAAAAATCTTTATTGTCAACTTTGGTGAACTTGTCAATTGTGATTAAATCAGAAATAAACACATAGCATTAGCTATGATTTTAAAAGAAAGCAAAGCCATAGCATTGGCTATGAATTAAAAAAAATGCAGCCATAGCATTGGCTGAAAAAAAAAATCATATTTGCTCGTTCCCTTGTTTTCTGTCCTAATTTTATCCCTCCTGTCATGTTTTGTTCTTAGCAGATTATGTCATCATACTTTATGTCATGTCATGTCAAGTTTGAATATCATGTCGCTTGTCGTAATAAATGACCTTTCTTCATTTACTTGTCTCTCCTGGTTGAAATGCCACTGAGCTCTGACGCAGCACTTCTCCAATGAGAGGCTACAGATTTATCACATGTATCTGTCCTGCTGCCTTCAGGTGGCTGCAGGGGTTTAATGAACCGAAGCAACAGCCTTTGATTGAAGTGTCTGATTAAAATTGTTTACTTACATTTTAAGAGTTATTGCATTATTTCTGCACATTTAGTTTGCCCTTGTTGATAAAATCACCAAAGTGGCAGCAGATAGATGTTGAGCCAGGCGGTTCAGAGACATCTGTTCTCAGGGCAACATCTGAGACACATTTTCCTCCAGAATACCAACAGCTCGCTTTGCACTGCTTCAGCTGAAAAAACCACCCACCTGTGCTGGGCACCAAAACACCATACAGACAGGCAAAGTGACTTTCAAGGTCAGGAAAACAGCAAACAGTCAGACTGTTGCTGGTTGTCGAGCCTCCACGAAAATACAAGACCATGTAGACATGTAGTGATAACATGACATGGATACAGATGAGTTCACATCTGACTAAAAGTAATGTCATTCAGTTTATTTACAGTTCAGAAGCTGGCTGGTCAGCTGAGGCGATACACTTGTGATGAGCGTGATGGTGGAGCTATAACCTCCTCTTACTAATCGCCTACTGATTAACAAAATGCAAAACAATTCTTGGTCCTGTTTTTTTCACGATATTCAGTTGAAGAGCAGTCAATGCTGCATAGTTCAGTACCACACTGTGCTTTCATGAGACAGAATAGAAGTCATAATGAATAACTAGAGGCTCTCTCTCCAAAATCACCTATGTTAGCTATTGCACACAAATATCAGCGAGCCAGGTCATTTACAAAAAGCTACAGCAATAATATTTGCATGAGCCTTTTAACAGTGCCACCCAGGCCCCAGAGCCATTGCAACCATATTACAGTAGATTGCCAGCTGGTTCACTGCATCATTAAACTTTTAGCACTGATTATTTCATGAGGATACACAGATAAACCACCAATATCTGATGTGAGTAGGCCTTGACAGGTGGAACCAAACTAACAGCAGAGTGAGAGAGATGAAGTGAAAAGACCTGTGTGCTTGAACATTGGAGTCAAAGGGAGCTGAGACTCCTATGGTTTGTAGATGAGTTCTTCAAAAGTTTGTCTCACGTTGACTTTTCTAATTAATACCATTAATGATGCCTGTATAATTAGCACTGATGATACTACAAACTAGGTGTATTCAGTTTTTACTATATACTTATACTGCCAAGTACAATTTTGACTAACAGAACATTATGCATTATGTGCACAGACCATTAAACCAAACTCTGTCTCTGGAATCAATCTCACCAAAAAGTGAAATATTTTGTCTTTATTCTTTTGTTTTCCAGCAGCTGCCTCACCACAATTTGCAATTTGTTTGCAACCTACATTTCCTGATTGCACTGAATCAGCACCACACTCAAAAAAAAAGAAGCTTTTTTAACATGCACACTCACGTTTGTGCGTATTCTTAGCTTTGTCACTTTTACTCCAAATACTCCAAAATTTGCTTAAAATTAGTATGTAAGTGGGACACAGCTGTGATCGCTGTCGGCTCGCTGGCACAGCTCAGCAGAACGAGCTGTCGCTAATGTTATTAGTGACACCTGGGCCTTTTTTCACCCTCTTTTATTCACAGAAGAGAAAAATCTAATCTTGTCTTTAATTAAACCAAGAAGTCAAGCATTCTACTACACCGGTGTAATGAAACACTATTTAAAGTTTTAACTAAAGCCGATACGCAAGCGTTTTACTACAAGGCCGAGGAAAATCAATTCAGAGCAAACGGAAGCCGCCACGAGCAGAAGTGTGATATGTATGCACACAGGAGTAATGAGCTTAGAGGAAAACTCTTGAGTGAATCCTTTCGTTTGTGTGTTTGTGTGTGTGTGTGTGTGTGTAGGTGTGAATGAGTATTTGTCAAGAGCTGAGACAACATACTGTGTATCACATCTGTTATTTTTACAAGTTACATTTTTGTGGGAATGCTGAATTTATCTTTTGCTTACGGGATTGTGCGAACATTTCTGTAACAACTTGCCTTACGTGGACAAAAAGAGAGCGTAAACAGGCTTGATATGAAGGACAACAGGTAGTCAATATTTGCAATTGAACAGCATTACCTAAGATGACTGTCTGATAGTTTAGAGCAACAAGCCGAGGAGAAGAAAGGAGAACTGGTTAATGTATCTTGTCTTGTCTGCAGCTAAAGGAATGTGGTGACTCTCCAAACTGGGACATGCTAAAAGCAGAAGAAGAGAAGGCACCAGACACTGTATTTCCATTCTTGGCTCTCTCCTTGCTGAAGCATGTGTGTTATTTCTCCGCTCTCAGGCATCTTGTTGTTAACAAACCTACTATCTGTGCTTGAAAAACGTCAGCCGTGTCAGCGGGACCTGCCCGGGATCAGGCTGCGGGTGAAGACGTTGTCAGGGTCAGTTCTCTGAGAGACGGACAGGTCCACAAGACACCACACACGACAAAAATGCTGAAAATGACACACTCATGACTCCAGATGGCGTCTCTTTCTGAAGTGCTCCGCCCTCCGAACTCCTCCAGACACTGAATCATGAAGCTCAAGCCTAAATCATGCGAAGACAGTTGACGGATTAATTTACTGATCCGGCTGATTTGCATGATTAAAGTGGCTTTGTAGGTGGTATGATGGCTGGTCCAGCATCAGAGAGGAAACAGCCTTTGCCAGGATTTTGACTCTTCACATTAAATCTACTTTGATTTGATGTTGAATGACAATGAAACTTTAAAATTTCCAAGAGGGTGAATACTTTTAATTTACACCGTCTATTCTCATATTGATGGTTTTCATGTAATTTGTTTTCCATTCGAGGAAGGAAACCAGTCAGTCAGTATGAGCACATGTGAACTGTCACTTTTTATATTAACATAGACACCTTGGGGACTCAGTACTTGAAATGTATATTTTAATCCTACAGCTCTGTCATCACACACATCTTTGCGTTTAATGATTCCACAAGCACAAGGCTGCCGAAGGTGTAGAGGTATTTCAAGAATTGCTTTATGGTTTGGAAAATATGTCCTGTACTCAGAGCAAAAATAATCATGTTGGTAAAGTTGTGGAATTGATAGTAGAAACAAATGTAGGTCATTCAACATTCCCATTCCCTCACTTCTTATGGTTTGGTATTTTTCACAATTTCAGCTGTGTTTTTTTAATCTGGTCTTGGGGGTTGCTACATGATTCAACAGCAGAAAATAAATACTAAAAGGAAGCCAGCATCTTGTGATGTTTCCGAGATTTGAAACATCTGTGTGGCTTCGAATGCCCACTGTTGACCAATTTGTCAAAGAGATGAAAAAAGTGCCTGTGCCAACATTTCTTGACACACACACACACATTCCCAAGATGTTTACTGCTGCTGTTATTGCACACAAACACACACCTGCACCTATCCAAGTATCCAAAAACAGGAATATACTTACTGATAGAGGCTTCTACGCTACGTTTGATGAGCATTTTCATTTGGCTTGTATAATATTACTACAGCTGAAGGTTAGTAATGCTTCAGCATGTTAGTTTAGTTCAAGGGTTTATTGTTGTACAGTAATTCTACTTATGGAACATCACAATGCTCAGATCAGTTTCGATGATTGCAAAAGTGTTTTGAGGCTAAAGGTGTTTTAACATAAAAAAAGTATTTACAATATCTGTGTCAAGAACTGTTCAAAATATAGAAATAAATAAAATAAATAAATGTGAATGGATCATGAATATTGTCTTGTACAAAAATGAGTCTTTATATTGATTCAAATTCTTTTAAATGTATTCTTATAATGCTACATGTCAATGGGACTTCAAGGTACCCTGTGCAGTTTTTGGCCACTGGCAGCAGTATAGAGAAGTGTTTTTATCGTATGCATACTGCACATGCCATCAGGGGAGACCACACCACCTGCAAGGCAATAGTCTGCTGCTTAACCACATACTGCATCTGTTGCTCACTCACTCCTCTGGGAGGGAGGGTTTTAGCAGAATTTAAGAGTCTGATGAAGCAGAAGTTACAATTCTGATTCCAAAAAAGTTGGCATGCTGTGTAAATAAAAACAGAATGTAATCATTTGCAAACAAATGTTTACCAACAACGCTTTTACGAAGGGTTCCTGACCCCATGTATTAATCTCCTTCATCATGTGTCTGACAAAGTGGTGAACCTCTCTCCATCCTTGCTTGTGAACGACTGAGTCTTTCCAGGATGAACTTTTCATACCCAATCATGATACTATCACCTGTTACCAATGAACCTGTTTACCTGTGGACTGATCCAAACAGGTGTTTTTGGATCATTTCTGTCATGGTTTTGGACTCGTTACTAGTTTATTTTCAGTATATATTAAGTTGTATACTCCAGTGTTTTTGGTTCAGGGTTTAGTTGTTCAGGCTTTGCTTCAGTGGCTGGAGGCGTGGTCTCAGGTGCTGGGGCCCTCTATTCTCTCAGCTGTCCCCAATTTCACCTCGTCACTGGCAGCTTTAAAACACTTCTGATTCCACCTGCAAGCTGCCAGATCGTCTCTCTCCATGCTCCCTTTCCATGTCGGCTGTTTTCTAGTGCTCTGTGGTTCCTGTGTTCCCCGTCTTTCCCCCTGTTTTCCAGTGATTCCCGTTTCCAGTGTTATTGCCTTCTAGTGTTCCCTTTTCTCCAGTGTCTTTAGTGTCTTTGGTGTCTTTAGTGTCTCTAGTGTTTTGTCCTTGTCTTCACCTGCATGTCTCCTGCCGTCCAGCCTCAGCACCCACCTACCAGCCTCCATCCACTGAGGCAACTCCGCCCCACCTGGACTTCCTGTGTTTAGTCACCTTTTTGGTTTTTCCTGTCAGTCCTGGAGTTTCTTTTGTTGAATAAATCCCTTTTACCCAGTCACCCTCATCTGTGTCTTGCTCCTGGGTCCAATTAAGAAGTAACTGAAATCGTCACACATTCCACAACTTTCAGAGTCTTTTGTTGCTCCTGTCCCAACTTGTTTGAAACGTGTTGCTGCCATCAAATTCAGAATAAACAGATATTTACAAAAATCAATGAAGATGAAGAAGTAAAACTTTCTGTTTTCAACTGACTATATGTCAAAAAGGATTATCAAATTATCACATTCTGTTTTGTTTATATCTTTTTTACACAGTGTTACAACTTTTTTGGAATTATGGTTCTATGTTTGCATGAATATTTATAATGGTTGGTCACGTGACCCTCACATTGCAGTCACATGACCAATGGACTCCGGTCCGTCAAGCCTCCCATGAACACACGAGTTCAATGCGCAGCCCTGCTACTGGTGTAACACTATTCCACTGATTGTTACATACCAAGAAATGCAGCAAACTGCAAGTTAACAAACATGGATGTAAACCATGATGGAAATGCAGAAGGACGAAAATGCATTCATATTAATACAGGCCCCAAGGCCCCAAGGTGACACATAATGTGTTTTGGTGAAGAAAGTTCTGTAAATGTTCTGTAAACAGAAACTTTGTTTGTTTACAAGAATTCTCCACAGGGTGCCTTTAAGCCTGTAAACACTGTGAGCCTGACGCCAAAGAGAAGGAGTTTTAATTGTAACTTGGCTGGAGGAAACTGAAGTTCCCTGAAAACACACGTCTTACTGAAATTAATCTGTCTTATCTGATCGTCTTGTTTATGAAACAGGCCTCAGATTTAGTGTCTTAATGACATGACATGCTGCACTCTGGAGATCCGAACAGACTCTGAAGTGAGAGGGGAAGAGCAGCGTTGCAACAGCGAAATGAATTTAACCAAGTATTTCATCAAACACGGAGTTTGAAGCATAAACAAAGATTGTTCTTTTAAAATAACACTTAATTTTGTGTGCAGAGGGAGGATTGCTGGCAAGTGTATTTACTCCAACTGTTCCAGTTGATTAACATTTCATTGTATTTATTGTACAGAAAAGAAATTGTGTATGTATTTGTAGAGGAAGTATTCCTATTCCTTGCTAAGTAAAAGCATCAATAAGACACTGTAAAAGTAAAAGTCAAAAGTTACTCAGTATTCAGTAGAGAAGAAATGTCCCTATGAATGAAACACTACTATATAGTATTTGATTGTTATGACTGATGCATTACTGTGTTAGCAGCATTTTACTATAGTAGCTATAGGTGCCATACCTTCCTGTAACTTCCTACAAAGGAACTGATACGTAACTGTAAATGCATCTGAATAAAAGAATTGAGATTACACAGATCTTTCCACGATATTCCTATGAAATTATTTGAAACTAACGAGACTCATACAGCAAAGGTTTGCAGCTAATTTGAACTAGAGATGCTTTACATTTTATAATAGCCCCTGTTTTGTATCAAAAGTCTTGATTAAGTAACCAGTAACTACAACTGTTCAATAAATGTAGTGAAGTAAAAATAAAATATTTCTCCCTAAACTGTGGTAAAGTAAATGTATGCAGTGGTAGTAAAGTACAAAAACCTCAAATATGTACTTTAGTACCATGCTTGAGTAAATGGACTTCCGTCGCATTCCATCACTGTTTAACGGCAACCTCACTCAAAGTCCATAACCCAATTGCTGATCTTGAAAAAATGAGGCTGAAAATGAGGAAGTTCAATACAATTTTGAAAGTTTCTTCATTTCCAACAAACCAACTGCAGCTGAAATATTACCTTGTAAGAGCCTGTGTCCTGGGGCCCCAGCAGACCCTTCGGCTGCCATTGACGGGTGACGCTTCAGGGAATAGAAACTGTACTGTGTCACCTTGCTGTCATACAGGCTGAATCCATAAAACCTCACCCAACAGAGGCCACACACTCACTGACAAATTATACACAGCTACTTATATTGTTTTAATTTCTGGGCCTGCTGCCTCTTCTCTCCCTGTGTGGACTAATGTCTATAATCCAAATGCAAACATGCTGTGCAAATATTTAATGCATGGGAACAAACAGCACTGGCTGAGCTCGACCTCAGGTCAAAGTCATATCCTAGAATTTACTGTATCAATATCGATGGTATCGTATATGAGCAGATTATGTGAGGGGAATGCATTATGGTGCATGCCGCCTGCTTATTCCAACATGTGGGTGTTTGTATCGGCATTCATAATTAATGAACGCGTGTGTTGGGAGGAAGGGCAGCTGTTCTTCTGACGTCGCCTGCCAGCAGAGGCAAATGAATGCTGGAGGTAACGGGACGCCTCGCTCCACGCTGACTTCCTGCCACTAATCTCAGGCTCATGTTGTGCGCAGCCCAAATTAGTGGAGAAAGATCACAGAGGACAAGGTGTGCTCAGTATGTGAGTTCCTCTGTGTGTGTTTGAGTGTGTGTCTAACACTTGTGTATTGTGTATTCACTGAGTGTGTCTGGATGTGTCTTTGGTGTAATATTGCTCAATTTTGTGTGGTGTATTTCCTTTCATATGAGGAGCAAGTATTCTCTCACAGATAACATGATGAGGAGGATTCTTCAAAATGAGAGCAT
Organism: Holacanthus passer; assembly: GCA_025331565.1. NCBI lineage: Eukaryota > Metazoa > Chordata > Actinopteri > Pomacanthidae > Holacanthus > Holacanthus passer. Next base: position 107,078 of record JAFREQ010000218.1, on the reverse strand, counting down.
TTTGTTGATTCTCACTGCTTCATGTGGTAATTTGGTGCAGGCTTACCGTTAAAATTAGAACTTGGATCAAGGCTTATGTCAGGTTAGGGTGGCGAGCACAGGTTAGGAGTTATGGTCAGTCAATATAAAGCCCCATTGAACAAGCTGCCACATATAATAACTGTGAATCATCAAGGGACCTGATGGTATTAAAGCTTCAATGTTCCTTCCTTTGGAGAATATGTTTGAGTTCAATGGATATCAGATTCATCACGGTTGAAAGGTCATTTACAATTATTCACCTACATGTTCTTCAATCCCTGTCTGGATCTTGAACTATGACAGGAAGTGTTAAAAGCACCCAACCATTGGGGTGATATTATAGCCATGATTGGAAAAACCTGGTCTGGTCTCAGGTTAATGTCAGCTCAGGCATCAAGGTGGTCATCTAGGTAGTAACAGACCTTGTGGGACGCCACTCACATTTTTTACACCTCCTCTGCTGTGCAGCTGTAACCATGCACAATGGATCCAGTATCTATATTGTGCATCATATTTTCTTAGATGATCACCATGTAAACTCTTAACCTACAGCCATAAATGCAGTGGAGTAAAACCTATAATGTCTGCCTTTCAATGTGATGTAAAGCATCATAAAATACTTGTCATTAAGTACAGTACTTTAGTAAATACACTTTGTTAGTATCCAGGCTTGAAATGTCCATTGTGTGGTCTGGAATTAGCAGTTGTACACAATTGGACTGATTTGGTGTTGTGGACTTACAGCCTCTCATTGTCTCACATATTTGTCTATGAAGAGCTGCCTCCCACAATTTGTTTGAGTCCTCTTGTCTTCAAAGAGTCAGCCAACTCTTGTCATCTTGTACATCATTTTAGTCGTCACTTGACATGCAAAGCAAGTATGGAAATTAAGTTGACGCTGCAGTCTCCAGTATAGGAACACATGCAAATGTAATCGGAGGGAATGGGAGGACTTGTAATCTTCTGTTCACTGTGTATAAGTGTCTATGAAGGTGTGATTATATCATGGGGTGGTGGCATAGAACAGTTATCTATGTGTGCATTCACAAGCAGTGTCTATTAATACTCTCCAATGAGACTTTACTTACTAATTCCCACTGACTACAAAGGCAGACAGGTCATCAGACAGGGAGCAGGCTGCGACATCGGGAGCGGGGCAACGCCCAGAAAGAAAAGCATGCGGGACCTGACCCGGGGTCGGCCTTAATCAGATGTGTCATTTAGAGCTTCAGCAGCTGAGCTGAATGACTGCAGCGCTCTCACTCAGCTCCTATGTGTCACTGATTACAGTTTCATTAAAAAAGTAATAAGTGCAGCAGGCATCCCATCATGAACAATGAAATTGCTGCCGCGCCGTTCATAACAAACTATATTTCCATGGAGAAATGTGACAGAGGCAGTCGAAGGGGGAGGCAATAGCAGGCTGGCAGCAGAGCAGGGTAAACACTGTGGCTGATGAGCTGAGAGGTTGCCATCAGCAGAGCTGTGATCAGAGCTGTGTTGCTGTGTGTCTGAGTGCCTGCATATGTGCGTCATTGCGTGGGTGTTTTTCTGCGTTCGCTCAAAGAGTATTGTGTGCACATTTGTGTGAGCGTACCTGTGTTCGTGCCTTCATGTGCGCGTCGCCCGGTTGTGCCAGCGGGATTACAAAAAGACAAATGTAAGAAAGTGGAGGTAACTGGGGTGGTGCAAAGCGTGAATAAATCTCTTCCAGGAATGCAGCGTTTATCATGTTTTTCTAAAGCGGCTTCAGGAGTTTGTCGAGAACAGCAAGATATCAGTGTGAGCAAAGGGATGATTAACGCCAACATTTGTGCAACAACACACACCTTTTCTTCGATTGTAGATCATGGGGGCGAAGGGAGATGGAATTCGTGTGCTTCAGCTGCAAGACAGCTTTTGCTATTTCCTCCGCACAAGCAATGCATAAATAAAGAGTGTTAAAATGATTCACATTAATGTTTAGTCACTGCTATGATATGAAAGGTCTACGGTTCTATTTTAGTAGCTCAAAGAAAGATGATATCTGGAGGAAAGGTGACTAGTCAACCCTGACTGTCACCGAGCTGCCAGACCAGGGTAACTGTAACTGTAAATCTTTTTTACTGCTTGCTTTAACCTTCTCTAACCTGCTGCATCACAGTAATTCAAATGGTGTCTGGCAAAGATTCTTGCCAAATCTCCATGGCACTCTCAGAGTTGATGCAATGATATGCAGAGAGTGGATGTTTGAGCTTCACTGTGCAGAATGATGCATGCATCTTTATGATATCACATCGCAATAAATAAACTTTAACAAGGTGATTGAACTTTTGAACTTTTTTGCTTGATAAAACACATCTGACACAGATTAGTATTCCAAACTTTTGTTTTACAACATGTCTGGAGGGCGTCTCTAAAGATTTGTGATGTCTTGATTCTTCCTTGGAAGTCGCCACTCTCGAGGCAAAAAATACTCGAACAATAACACTTTTACTATTGTACTGTACTAGACTGCTGGAGATGTTTTCTTTTGAACGGCCCATTAGAGAGAGCATATAAAAAAAATGAATCAAAGAAAAACTGTTTTTGCTGCGTGAAGGAAAATCAAACAAAAAGCCGAACACAGTGCTGTAAACTAGGAGAGAAAATGAGCTATTGAATATACAGCAGAAGATCAGACTTTGACTCCGCATGACTTACTCTGTATGAGTCAAGTCTCCTGAATGCTCCTCATAGTTTAGACATTTGCATTCTGTGCAGCCCTCTGGCTGAGCGCTCAAAATCTGCAATTCAAAGGAATAACAATATGAAATCAGGTATGTATTTGTGGCCACTTAAGGGGCCACAAATACAGACAAATAAGGACTCTTTCATTGCCAAAATCGAGTCAAGATTACAAACGTCTTCAATCTGCTGTGGTTTGATAAACAGCTAAAATAGGCCAGGTGGGCATTCAGGCCTCTGTCCACATTAGGCTCTTCATATGAATCGGTTCTGCTTTTGTGCGTGTTGAGAGATGAAGTTTGCCCGAGTGCTGTCTCAAGGTTTTTTTTTTGTATGCAGCTCGCTAAAAGTGAGAGTAAAGGCCATGGACCAATGTTAGTGAGCTAACATGAGACATGAGCCAAACTAAGCAGGATTCACAGTTCTTATGTTTGACCTGAGGAACATGATTTATAAAGATCGAACAAGAATCATGTGGAAGTGAATGGGCCAAGCTTTATCCACTAGAAACAATAATGCTATATCTGCTGATAAAAAGCTGAAAATTGTTAGAATTAATAAAAAAGTGTGCTTGAACCTGCAAAACCTCTTCTTTGTTCCCACTTATGTTCGGTCTGTTCTGTTCTTGAAAAGCATACAGGTAGTCTTCATCTTAGCAGTTGTAGAAATAGTAAATTGAAAATGAGTGGTGGAGTGAAGCTTCAGTCAAATCTAATTTCTTTTCTTCCGTCCAACGCGACTCGTTTGCCTTTCAGTGGAGAAAGAACACAAATCCCCTATGATGTGCCTCCAATTTGTTCACTACAAAGCACAAAAAAGCTTCCGTGCTTTTTCGCCGTGCTCTCTCATTTACACCCAACACAAACAGCATCCTCCTACATTTGCTGTCAATTCAAAAGTAATTAACGGCGCTTGTTGACTGTTTGAATAGCTGCTCCGCAGAGAGAGACTCACATCTTTTTGAAGTCGCACACGGTGTATTCGGGCCAGTCGATGTAGCACACCACCCGGCCGGGGAGCTGGTCCGTGGTGGAGTAGTAGTACTGGGGGAAGGCCAGGAGCAGAGCCAGCACCCAGATCACTCCCACCACCACCTTGGTCTCTGTGGATGACATGCGCTGCTGCAGAGGGTGGATGATGGCCATGTACCTGCAGGGGTGAAGGAGAGAAGATATGGTGATGCTGAGCAACAGCTGAACCACCAACCTTAGGAAAAGTCATATATTAGGCACCACCACCTTTTAACCCATAAGAACTCCTGATTGTGAGTGTCACATACACTTTGAATGCCCTCGACTTTTCCTTATACAGCTTTATGCTTGACCTTAACTCATTAAGACCCTAAGCAACATATACTAAACATCCTGGTGTGGTGGTGGTGTGACATGACTTCCCCAAAAACGGTGGTGTGACCTGTAGCAAAAGTGAAGGAAGTAGCTAATTTCAAAAAGTTTGTTTTTGCTTGCTTGCAATACTTTATTAATGTGTCCTGTATTACATTTAACCTGTTCTGACCATATTTCTGGAACAAATTATTATAAAACAATAAATATAATCAAAAGAAAATATTTTATAAAAAAATATATATAATATAATAAATTATAATATACATAAATATTTTAAAACAAACATCAGAAATGTGTTCTATGTGATCCATTGTGAATTTTCCTTTAAGGAGAAATGGGTCTGGGGTCTTATGGGTTAAATAATGCAGTTTATATTATCACCTATTGAGTGTATGATAAATTAGGACTTTGCTGCTCAAAGCAAAATGCTTGGAAAATAATAAGATGAACTGATGCTAATAACAGTTTTAAAAGTATGCTTCAATATCCATCTAAAATCTACATGTAATTAGCGCAAAACAGATGAATAAAGGATTAGTTTGACATTTTGGGAAATACATTTATTCATGTTCTTGTTGAGAGCTGGCTGAGAAGATTGATACCATGCTCACATCGCTTCAGTAAATATGAAGCCGGCAGAAAGACTGGAAACACCTAGTCTCTACATTGGACCTAGCCCAGATATAGCCCTGCATATAACACCCTCTGGATCCATAAGTTGTCAATTTCATGCTCTGCTTGGGAACACCTTTTAAATTATAGCCAGGAGCCAAGAGTCCTTCGACCACGCTGTCACTGCTTCAGTACAGTACAAAGCCAACACGACAAATCACGTGACTGTCCAAATGTTTTCTCATCGCACTGTTCCAGTAGTAGATATTATAATAATAGATTTTACAGTAGATGCACATGGATTATAGTCATCTGATTAAAAAATACGTCTCCAGCCTGTTACAGAACTGTTGCCGTAGAAACAGTCACCAGATTACACTCGGAAATTTATTAAATGGAAAGATTAGAACTATAAATCCAAGCTGCACTGCACTGTAAATCCTCTCTAACCTAATAAATTGCATTTGTATGTACAGTAAGTGTGTTTGTTCACCTAGAGGCAGACTGGAGGAGGCGATAAAGAGTTGTACAGATGGAGGATTCATTGTTCAGTGTGCGATCACAAGTTATTTAAGTGCACGATGTAGGCAAAGTGTAAAAATTGCCCATTTGTCTACGAGTCATAAACTTAAAATAGAGTTCCCGAAGGCTAACTACAAACTACACACTGAAACACAACCCGCAGGACGTGATAATTCACACACACACTCGCCCACACACCTGCATCTGAAAAATTTAAACTGATTCTTCTTTTTTTCCCTGTTGTATACAGGTCAAACAGTCAGCATTGATTTGCCAAAAGTCATACTGGTAAAAAACAAAAAACAGTTCCATTTTCTGGACTTTTTTTTTTTTTTTTTTTTTTTTATGGGGCTGGGAACAAACAAGTGTGCTGTCTGTAGAGAAGCCAACACTACAGTGACAATGCAAAGACTGTCTGCTAGGAACTAGAATTCTAGTCAAATGATTCCCCACGGCGTTCGAGTAATCATTTCGCATTGTCATAATTACGCTCCTAATCAGAGAGGCGACGGAGTGCATGAATAACTTAAAATGACCTCGTACATCATTAACACTGAGCCTCGACAGGAAATTGGTTTAAAACACTTTTGCAGGCATAATCCATTTCCCCCACGTAAAAATACAATACTTCAGGGTGCGTGTAGAAAATCATTGCTACTTCATCTCAGCTCTTTTTCATCCTCTGCAAAGATTTTTGACTTAAGTTCATTTGGTTGCATCGATTTACTTTCATTTAAATCCCTTAAACATTGTTTGTTCTTCCTAATTACTCAATAAAATGGAAGCTATATTTATCCAGGGAAGTGCTGATTTTATTCAAAATCATTTCTCAGGGACACATTTTTCATATTTATATGTGATAGATTAAAAACCTTGAACTCTAATATTGTTTTGCTTAATTTTATACACTCTGGACACTTGTGCTGTGTACTGTATATTAATGTCTACAGATCATTAACATCAGTGTTATTATTTTGTTTGCCTCCCTTCTAAGCACAGCTCTCCAGTGAAATGCTGTCCTGAGCCAAAGAGGTCTAATTAAAGGCTTAATCCCACTAATAACCCAAATGAATCTGCTAAATGGACACTCTCCCTCTAATTATATCAGACACAAGAGGAGGCCTTTGAAATCAAACGCTCCCAGCGGTCCGCTGAAAATGGGAGATCACAGCCTCGGATTTACTTTTACTGGCTCTGCTTCAAACGGCCGCTGGCAGCCACGTGGCTTTTCCTCGTGTAGGTGAGTCACGGTCGGGTTGTTGATGTCAGAATCAAACACACACCTGCAGAGGACAGCGGTCTGCTCGCTCGACAACCCACATGATCATCATCCCCGCTGGCATGCGATCACTGGGCTCCAACTTAATGCATCCTGGACACCAGACCAGACAACAGCAGAGGTTTGCTCATTAAAATGGGAGCTTTAGCAAGAATGATGAAAGAATCGAACCTATTCGCACAGGTTTCATATGTAATCTAATGGAATTTATAATAGACATGTTTCAGAGGAAGCAATATCTGTTTACAAGCACCTATAAATCTCATCTCTATGTTATATCTTGTTTGTTTAACACAAACTCAGCAAACAGGTGAATTCACAAAATGTTGACCAATTTCTTGAAAATACTTATGATAAACATAAAACTTTAACAGGCAGATTTGCCTGAAATTGGCCTGATGCAATCAGCTGGATAACTTCGGCTGATTGTGAAGAGTCACCACTCTGTTGGTCACACACAGTCCACTCATGGTCGTAGAGTGTTGTTACACAAAGAGATGTTATTTTGCCCTTACAAATGGTTTTCTGATGAGACTGGCTGGCAGAGAGCATCTTGATCAGACACTTTTATTTTAGCCAGTGAAAGTGTCACCCATCTTCTACAGCTGGTATAATCTGCTGCGAGTGATGTTTGTCATTTCATGGCATGGCAAAAATGACAGTCAACACCAACTAAAAAGACACTAACAATATTGGGCATTTGGTTTCACGTCAAACCCTAATGGCACTGTGTTTCTGGCTCCTCCTGTCCACATGTTGAAATGTCCTTGAGCAAGAAGCCCTAAAATACTGAACCCCAAAATTGCTAGTACCACCACAAGTGTGTGTACATGTGAAAATGACTTGGTCTAAAATGTTGGACCTGTTGTGAAACAGATGTGTAGAAGCATTCTGGACTCAGTTAACATGCAGCCACATTCAAAAAGAGCAGAAATATAATAATGTCTTGAGAATGAATGTAAAGTCAAATAATTTCTTTATATGCTTTAAAGACTGATTTTTAACATCTGAAAGTCCCCTTTTCACCTCTTGCACCAATAATAAATGCCATAGCCGACTGTGTGACAAATACACACAGGAACAACAATTTTCTGAGCAATATAATATCTGTACAGGCTACTGATTTCCAAAACTATTTTGTCCCGCTGTAATTATGGCGTACTTACTTACTATGCGCAATCATGGCATTATATGGCGTTCTGCCCAGTTGGAGTGGCAACTTGAATTCATGGAAAAAATGGGAAGTAATAGTTAAATAGCTATGAAGCCCTCAGGGCAACAGTGGGAACCCAATTTCAAGTCAATCTGAAAAGCTTTTAAATTAGCTGTAACACACACTTATAATTATTTGCAAGAGCTTTGTGACAGACGTCTAATGAGCACATTCAAACCCTTTCCCACCTTTCATCCAATTTCAATGTGTTTCAGGTTGAGTCTCATTAGTTTGGCTTGATTAACTCTTCTGCCTGCAATTAGAGAATAATTTATACTCTCGCTCCTCCGGCATAACTCAATATGAACACTTTTTTATTCATTATATTTAACATTTCATTCACCTAACAAAGTCTCTGCATTGTAACGTCCCAGCAGCCACTGCACTGCAGCAGCTGAGAGGTATTTCATTTTTATGGATTTTTCAGTGGAGAGCTCCACTCGCCTGTGTTCCCCCGCCTCTCGTTTCACATCTTGGAAAGCATGCCTTTGAGATTTTGTATTCCAAATACCTGTCTGTTGGCAATATCTGATTCTTCTCAATTGGATACCTTCTCACAAGGTGGCAGACAGCATTGGCAGCTGGTGCTAGACAGAATGGGTGACATACACCTCCAATTATCCACAAGGAGCACCTAAACTGCCATGGCAATGCAGCGGTTCAATATAAACACTATGAGGCTGCTGCACTGTTTTTCACGAGAGATGTAAGTGATTAAGAAAGAAGCAGCTAAAGCGACAGTTGAAATTGCCTTCCTTCAAGCCTGCCAGTGATTATTTTTCCTTTTTTCCCCTCCAAATTGTATTTGAAAGTAGGTTGTGGTAATTTGATCATGAATTTGTTTCCTCTGGTTTATTGGCCTCTCAGGGGATTGTTGTTTTGAAGAAGGTTGAGGAAAAAAACCTCCCATCAACAGTTGGGAGGAGAAGGTGCAGAGCCGGAGGTCAGAGCATGTGTGTATGTGTGTGTGTGTTGGGTGGTGGGTAATTTGAAAGATTGTCATTGTTGTTTCTATTATTGTCCACATGCATACATATGACTTCTTCAACCACCTCAGTCTCATCAACAACCAGCAGACATACCTGTGTCCTTTGCAAAACCAATATCCACCTGTACACCACAGCATCACCTCTTCCCTGATTGTGTGTGTAGCCTGTGTGTGTGTGTGTACACATTGATAAGCAGTGCATATCCACTGAGGTAGAAGATGAGCTTGCTTGTTAAGGTACATGCTGGTGAAAATGAACATATATGATAATGGCCCAGAGCACCAAAGATATACACTCTCCCTTGATTTCTTTTTCCCAGCCATATTCCACAAAGACCTGCCCAACTCTGCCTCTGATTGGCTAGTGTTCATTGCTTGGTTAGGATACCCAGATGGTAAAGATGTTAGGGCACCGACCAACACTCATCATTTACCAGTTAAAATGACAAATGACTCCAGTCACAGTTGCTAATTAGCGTTAATTCTGTGAGTAACTCGATGGCAGGGCAAATTGAAATTGAATTAAATTTAATTTAGGATTGTTGAGCTGGAAAAAGCATCACTTTGTAAAACAGTTGTACATCCAAGAGTGGACTATGTTTTTTTACTGTAGTTTCCACAACTTCAACATAGTGAAAATGTCTTCTCTCTGGCTGAGTCAGTTTCAGGAGTTGCATTCTCTCAGTTAAACTTTTATTCATATCATAGCAATAATTTAAGCTTATCAAGTTAATAGTTTTGAAACAGAATCTTAAATATTTGGATCAGTTTGCTCCTGAAAATAAGGTGTGCCAAATTTAGAAGGCTACAGTTTCAATGTGTCAGATATATAGCCTATTTAGCAAACAGACAATATAAATATCGAATCAAACTCGATGTAGAAGATACCCAATATTACAGATATGGACCAGTATCAAGTTCAGCAAAACTTGAATGGGACATCTCTAATTAATACCTTTTATTTACTTATATTATTATCATCTATGTACAGTGACTCTGAAAACATGTGCAAATATAGAAAGCAAAACCAAATGAAGAAAATATCTTTTATTTAGTAAAAATATTCAAAGTGACAAAAACACAACACCAAGATCGACATATTAAGTGCCTTTATGTGACTGCAAATACCGTGTTTCCTCGAATAGTGATCACAGCCTTTATTTATCTCAACTGCAGAAGGTAACGAGGCTTTATTTGGGGGCTTGTATTAGAGGCAGGCCATTATTTATTCCCTCTGTTTTATAAGTATGATTGGTCATATTTTAGTATGAAGCCTCTTTTGGATCTGCTCCCGTTTGCCCTGTTTAAGTTACATTACGTTACAATACAAACTCAACTCTTTGGTTTCATTTTCTTTATCCGGTTGTGTTTTCTATTTTTGGTTGTACTTTCTGTTTTTAGTTGTGTTTTGTGTTTGTGGTTATGTTTTCGTGTTTTTGTTTGTTTTCTCTATTAACACACTTTTCTATTTGGTTATGTTTTCCTGTTTTTTAATGTGGTTGTGTTTTCTCTCTTCTCTGGCAGTATTTTGCCTGCTGTGCCCGTGTTGTCAAGTTGATGGTTGTTTTCTTCATTAGCTTTTTTCCCGTCTCTTTGCATGTATTTCTTTTAAACTGCAGTGCATTGAGCCTTCTGGGCTACCATGTTTATTACTATTACTTTTTTTCATAAAGAATTAAAACAACTGCTTAACAAGATCAAATAAGACCATCAAATGAAAGATAACATCACTCAATAATAACTAAATCCACCAATCCGCCGAATGCCCTGAAGCAAGGTATCACCAGCCTCAAAGCCATTTTTCAAGCTCTAATTGGAGTTGATTTTTCAGTGACAGGAGACGACAAGTGTTGACTGGAGTGTTGTTCGATCACTCAGAGGTGACAGGGCTCTGAGGCAGCTGTTCAGAATTATCTAAATGTGTGACACTGACTCTAATGGATGTGGATTTATAGATGCTATCTTTTGAAAATGAAATGTGAAATCACCAGTGGAAATTTTGATGCATTCCGGGTGCTCACTTTGGGAAAGCAATCCTAATGTAAAATGTGTTGTACAGATGTAACAGATTCAGCATTAAAATAGAAGGGACATCAGACCAGAAATAAGGAAACAACTAGATACCTCTGAAACACAAATTCCATTGTCACGTGACACAATTACATGTTAAGATCAACCAAGACCCAGCTCTAGCTACAGTGGAGTGCTCCTCTTGATGAATTAACAGAATTTAACATGCCATCCCTTGGATTGGTAGGTTTTTGTAGATCCGTAAATAAATAAAATAATTGTGCTTATAGTTTGGATAAATGAGAAAAACCTGAAAGCGAAAAAAATTCACTCACAGTGGAAATGTTCATGATGTGATTGTAAAGTACCTGTGCAGACAGTTGGTGTAAATTCCTATACCTGTCCACATTTTCTCCATTGTGATATATATCACTGTATTCCTGTCACATTATCTTGTGTAGCAAAAACACTTTCTTCCCATTTGTCATGCACCAGAACATGATTCACAAAAAGAGCCAGAGAGTGAAGGGTAGCAGAGGCCAGAATAACTTCCCATGATGATCCCTCTGGGGACAACAGACCGAGGCGCGAGAGGAGGAATTGGAAATTTGAGGAAGAAGGCGAGAGAGCTGGAGGGGAGGCCACAATGAGCTGTCATTGATATGCTGCACAGTAAGTCATTTGCTGCCGTGACCTGGTCTGTCTGGGATAAGTTGTGCTTTAGCTACAGAAGGTCAATATAAATGGTCCAGGGAACTTCAGCCGGCCTGGTCCGGTCTCTCCAAATCACTCTTTTATTTGTTACTGTCTTAGCTCCTCAGTTGTGTGGGGACAGCATGGAATACAACCCCAATTCCAAAAGATTTTGGACACGGTGTGACATGTAAAAAATAAATAATCCAACAGTTTAAGAACAATGTTTCTCAATGCACAATTGCAAGCAATTCAGGGATTTCAACATCTACAATCCATAATATCATCAAAAGATCCAGAGAATTCATAGAAATCACTGCATGTAAAGGGTGAGGTCGTGTCTGTGACCTTCGATCGCTCAGGCATCACTGCCTGGGATCCCTGAGGGATTAAAAATCAATATGACTGTAGAAAGGATATTACTACATTGGCTCTGGGACACTTCAGAAAAATATTGATGGCAAACACAGTTTGTTGCTGCATCTACAAATGCGAGTTAAGACTGTACCACACAAAGCAAAATCCATATATCAACAACATCCAAAAACACCGCCAACTTCTCTGGGCCTGAGCTTATCTAGCATGGACTGATGTGAAGTGGAAAAGAGAGTTGTGGTCTGATGAGTCCACATGTCAGATATTTTTAGGAAATCATGGTGTCTTCTGTGGACAATCCGGACTGCAAAGCGCAAAGTTCAAAAGCCAGCATCTGTGATGGTATGGAGGTGTATTCATGCCCATGGCATGGGTAACTTGCACATCTGTGAAGGCACCATTACAGTACATTGGGAGCAACATATGCTGCCATCAAGACGATGTCTTTTTCAGGGACGTCCCTGCTTATACCAGCAAGACAATGTCAAGCCGTATTGTGCACATAAAAGAGTGCAGGTACTAGACTGGCCTGCCTGCAGTTCAGACGCACAAAATACAAATCAATACATTCTGTTTATATTTACGTTTTACGAAGAACCCCAATTTTTTTGGAATTGGGGTTGCAGCTCAGAGGTCAGAGAGGCTGGCGAGTGGTCACAAAGCTGGCAGGTTGCAATTCCCTTGGCAAATGAACGTTCTTTATTCTCAACAGCTGCCATTAAAGTGTGCTAATATACACTTACCGGCCACTTTATTAGGAACACCTTACCGGGTTGGACCCCCTTTTGCCTTCAGAATTAATTCTTTGTGCATAGCTTCAACAAGGTGCTGGAAACATTCCTCAGGGATCTTGCTCCGTATTGACATGATCTCAGTTGCTGCAGATTTGTCGGCTGCACATCCATGATATGAATCTCCTGTTCCACAACCCAAAGGGGCTCTATTGGATTGAGATCAGGTGACTGTGGAGGCCATTGCAGTACAATGAACTCATTGTCATGTTCAAGAAACCAGTTCAAGATGATTTGAGCTTTGTGACATAGCTCTTTATGCTGCTGGTAGTAGCCATCAGAAGACAGGTACACTGTGGTCATAAAGGGATGGACATGGTCAGCAACAATACACAGGTTGGCTGTGGCATTTAAATAATGCTCAATTGGTAGTAAGGAGCCCAAAGTGTACCAAGAAAATATCCTGCACACCATTACAGCCTGAACCACTGATACAGGGCAGGATGGATCCATGCATTCATGTTGTTTCTGCCAAATTCTGACCCTACAATCTGAATGTCGCAGCAGAAATCGAGACTCATCGGACCAGGCAACATTTTTCCAATCTTCTATTGCCCAGTTTTGGTGAGCCCATGTGAATTGCAGCCTCAGTTTCCTGTTCTTAGCTGACAGGAGTGGCACCTGGTGTGGTCTTCTGCTGCTACAGCCCTTCTGCTTCAAGGTTCAATGTGTTGTGCGTTCAGAGATGGTCTTCTGCATACCTTGGTTGTGAGGAGTGGTTACTTGAGTCACTGTTGCCTTTCTATCATCTCAAACCAGTCTGGCCATTCTCGTCTGACCTCTGGCATCAACAAGGCATTTTCGCCCAGAGAACTTCTGCTCACTGGATATTTTCTGTTTTTCAGACCGTTCTCTGTAAACCCTACAGATAGTTGTGCGTGAAACTCCCAGTAGAGCAGCAATTTCTGAAATACTCAGACCAGCCCGTCTGGCACCAACAACCATGTTCAAAGTCACTTAAATCACTTTTCTTGAATTTCAGCAGGCCACCTTGATCATGTCTACATGCCTAAATGCATTGAGTTGCTGCCATGAGATTGGCTGATTAGATATTTGCGTTAACGAGCAGTTGAACAGGTGTACCTAATAGAGTGGCCGGTGAGTGTATATCATCAGTCTGTGACACTCAACATTCACATTACAGAGCAAAGCACTGGACATTACACTAAGGTATTTACCATAATGCATTTGAGCAGAGGTAGAGCAAGACAATGTGTTTTTCCAGTTGCATCCCAGCCTATTAAGGTTGCTGTGGTTACAGCAACACTTTCTAATAAGGCACTCTTTATAAAGTGCGTATAAGTTGTGGCTAACACCTATATTAATGGTTAATAAATCATCTAATAATGCTTCACAGATCAATTATAAACCATTAATAATAAGCAACTGTTGGGTTTCCAGGTTGTGGCTGGTTCGTCACACTTCTGGAAAAGAGGTGCAGGGCAGCAGAACCAAACGTGATTTCAGCACAACTGCAGACTTATATGTTGTTAAATTTGGCAGTTGGCTTGTTAAACAGCAGAAACATATGACCATTAATTATTTACTTTAACATTTATAACAGCATCATAAATAGCTTATTACCTTAGCCTTCATTTATCAGTTACAAGAATTTCTGACTGCATACATGTTGCTTTATTAAAAAAGTGATGAGAGGACCATTTATTGAGGACTTTATTATAAATGACTCAGCAGCCAGAAAGTTTTTTTTCACAACTTGGTAGCCCAAATGTTGTTCTCATTAATAGCACCTACATGATTTATACAACATTAGTAACATTAGTAAACTTCAATAGAAATGTAAATGTAAAATCAAAACAATGAGCTAACAGATGTAAAATGCTCCATTAAGCTGAGTGAAACTGTTTTTGCGATAATCAAACCCTTTCACAATAAACTTCATCGTTCGATCCATTGTTTCTACCGGATATAATATTGATTAGGGCAGATTTAAAATTGTTATCCTTAAGATGTCTGACCTGGTTGATTTGGACCTGTGGTTACCGTGGTGACAGCAAATAAGTTTGAAAACTAGAGCAAACACTTCTTCAGCAGCAACTTTTTTTTGCAAATAGCCTACATCATATGCATCATTTTTTGTGAACCTCTCTTTACGAGGTAGGCAAACTATATCCAGTGTTTGAATGGCGGACTCTGCCACTTACTAATAAAAATGAACATATAGAGAGATAATTTCAGAATGAAAATATGTTAAATGGCTATTGCATAAAAAAAGTTGACTGCAAATAACATCAAAAATGGAGTCTGTTTACAAGACAATATTGAGGATTATAATTTTAACAGTTGGTATGAATGAAAGTTTAAAGTTTGGGGACAGACTTGATTTTCCCTGCTGTCATATTGAGCAGACTTCTCCATGTCAGGCTGCCAAGCTCAGTGCGGTGCTGCTTTCTGTGGCTGTGATTATGTCAGCGTGTTTCATTGGCGCTGTCTTTTTGCTGAAAACATGCTGTTGGAAAATCAGGCAAGTGTCAGTTAGTTGTATGCTGAGCACTAACCTTCCTTTTCATGTACTGTCAAAACTGCAGCAGTGTAGACAGCGGAGCTGCACCAGAGCTCCTCTGAAATGATTTAAAGTCTCACTAATTCTGCTGACATGTGAGTAAAACAGAGATATCTTCAAAGAGGAGCTACAATATGATGGGAGTTTTTGAAACTTATATTTTGGCTGTTTTTTCACGCTGTGATTTTCATTCAGGGGTCACTTCATCTGCAGCGTAATAGCAGAGTCTGGGTCTGCTTAATGGCCCTGAACATCACAAACTTGCCTGCAGTGCCTTTTCCAGAATTGTTGCTGCCTTTTCACACTTCAAGTAAACTAATGAAAACCTTGTTGATGTCCTCTGTTGGATTGAATTGAACTGCAGGATATTCAACTCTATGGTCCCCATAACGACAACGTGGAAAATTGCCAGTGCATTTACAGGTTGAGGTAGAAATGGGAGAGTGGCTTCTCAACTCTGTTTCACCAAATAACTTTAAGCTGGTCCAACTGTTGCTGTTATTAGATCAGATAACATTATGGTAATTTGCCTGTACTGCAAAGACATGACATATGTTAATTTGCATATATGTCTCACTCATCCTGTCCATTGAGCCTGATCAAGGGAAGCTTTACTCAAACAGGCACTTGTGCCACACTTGTGCCTCCCTGCCAGCTCCTTCTGAATGATCAGTGTCTGTAATTTCCGACCGTCCCCTCAGAGGAATTGATCAGTTCAAGCATCGCTGTAGACTGAACATGAGGGAAAGTGATCATTAGTGATTCATACAAAGGCCCGAGAGCAGCTATCAGTGGCAGCCGCAGGGAAGACGGCACTAAATGGAGGACAAATTAGTCTCGCAAAATGAGACAATAATGAATTTCCGTCACATCTTCCACACGGCGCTGAGCACAGTGATACTCTGTAACTATTAAACAATACCCATCAGTCCATTCTCTGTACACTTTAACCTCTGGGAGCTGGAATCTATCCCTGGATGCTTCAGGCAAAATGTTGAGAAAAATACAGGTGACCAGACAACTGCATGGGCCAATACATTTTGTCAATCTAGGCAACTACTCACGCATACTCTATGAGCAGTCGAGAGCTTCCCTTTCACTTGAGTCACATGTCTGTGGACCACAGGACAGCGGTTCACCTAATCAGACCCACAAAGGAAGAGCTCCTGACCTGGGCTGCACCAGCAATTCCCAAGTTCTTAATCAGGTGGTTTCAAAGCAGTGATTTTCTAACCTGGTGCCATGATTAATGTCTTAGCTTGAAAAGGTTAAATTGATGTGTGAATTGATTGCAAGGAAACACCTGTCGCGCTGTCCAATCAAAGGCAATCCAACAGAAGAAAAGTAAAAGAAGACTAAGAGTCAACAAGACTAAGAGTCTACAGCCTTGCAAGTGGCTCTGTCAGGCTGTACTTAGGCACCACACAAACTAGCTACTAAGTCTACTACTAACTAGTTACACTGTTAAACTGTTACATAGTTAACTAACTACTAAACTAAAGAAAAAATTAGTTAGTGTTAATTTATGACCTATTTATTTACGTGAATTTCCCCACTGTGGGACGAATGAGGAATATCTTATCTTATTTAGACTGATGTTAAATTAAACTGACCTCACACACAAGTAGCATTTTTTTCTTCTGTTAAATCAATGTCAGCTGATAACATTTTAGTTTCATATCACAAAATAGCACGATACCAAAAATGACAAAACATTATTGGCATAACTTAGTTACATAGGCTAATTACGGTTGGTGAGTGTAATCAAATTCATTCTAAAACACACTTATGGTAAAACTTTGCAGTAAGTTTGAAGTAAGTGAGCCATAATCCATAACACTGAAGGATATGATTAACTTAATTAATGAAACCACAGAGCAACTTTTTGCTTTTGTTGTTCCCTCTATTTACTCCTTTTATCAGGGATTTTAAGCAAGCGAGCAAGCACGTCTATAAAAAACAGTTTCATCAAAAGAAAATCCAGGGGAAGAGAAATTGAAAATGATATTTCAAAAGGGAGTTTATGGGCCTGGATGCAGGTAAATATTTCTATAAAGCTGTTATTTTTCTCAGCTTGGACTTTAATACAATCAGCATCGGAGCAAGCACACCGGCATCATCACTCAGCTGCACTGGTGATCTACGGTCTGTGCAGCACACACCACAGGAATGATTGCAGTGATGATGGAGATAAAATAAAAATGTCTTATCAGCTGCAGCACCGTGCTCCATCCCCTCCTGAAGAGATCCTGCTGATTTGCTCTATTTCCCAAAAATTATTTAATGTCTGGCAACTAATGGGAACTCTTCATCTCGCACAGGAAGTGGTGAATGAAAATCAAGAAGTGAAATATTAAATGGTGAGGGATGGCTGCGAGTGATGGCTCACAGCGAGTGAATCTCTTCCTCACCTCCATCACCGTATTTTCAGAAAGTCTGAAATACCATTTTCCACCACAGCCACAAAAATTGTGATGCTGTCAGTGTGAATTTAATGCCTCTCAACTGGATTTTTAATAACATCTTTGTGTTGCGTGGACAGGGGTAAGGGGGAAATAACCCGTACTCTACATCTCATGAAAGGCACATTTGCCTGAATAGCAAACCAATAATGAATAGATTGAGTTCGTATGGTGTGTGTGTGTGGCCTTTTACCATCGTAATCGGCCTTTTCTTTTTCACTCCCACCAGATCGAAAGGTTTAATTTAATTTTGAAAAAGGTCAAGTTTGTGGCTTTCTTGCTGAAAGTGAAGAGGAATTACAGGCCATTATTGCTTGAGATGTACAGGTATAAAAGACGCAGATGCAGATGTGTTTGCTTCAGGCAAGATGGATGCAGCTTGTGTGTGTTACAGCAGCAAGTGGCTGTTTGAATCAAACACACAGATGCACGTTTACCCACACACACATTCCCACATAAAGAATAAAGATGAGTGATAGACATGCAAGCACTTGTGGTAAATAAAACAATACAAATATGCAGACACAAATGCACAGGTGCAGACACATATGTACACCACATACTCATATACACACAGACACACGCACGCGGGCACACACACACACACACACACACACACACACACACACACACACACACAGTACTGTACGAATGTGCATCGAGACATACCACAGCGCACGTGCACACACAACCAGACACAGATGCACACACAGAAACACATGAACAGCACACACAGACACACACCCATGCTCAGGCATGCACACACACACACACACACACACACACACACACAGATGCACACAGCAGCGCAGGCGTTTTTATGCATCTAATTTCAGCCTCATTGTCACAAGGAGCCATCCCATTGATGAACAGGGTTCCTACACACATGGATGTTCAGTGAAAGGAAGAGACACTTTCAATATAAATATACAAATCTCCCAAACCCGTCGCAGCCTTGTCACTACATTACTCTCGTGGGCAAATAAAGCCAGACATAGCCTACAATATGTACAAATATTGGCTGCTTTTAGAAAAGGCTAAAATTATTTTTTACTAGGATTTGATCGAGAACCGTTAACCGTGACGGTGTTAGTGGGCTGTTCCACTCACTGAGCTACACAGAGCTTCCTTCAACATATAAAATAAGAAGGGGTCCTCTGATGGAGAAACGAGAGCTCAGTAATACAGTTTAAGAATAGAAACACACATTTCTTTTCAAAGCTCTTCACACAGTCAGCACAACAGAAGTCAACCTGGACCAAACTGTGGATCACTTTTCATTGATGTGACGCAAAGTTCATTCAATTACAATTTTTTTTTTTCAAAATTCATGAACTATTTTCTCATTCAAACTCAGCAAAGGAGTTTTTCCTTATCCTAACCTCAAGGTTTTAAGGACAGAGGATGCTGTATGCTGCACAGGTTGCAAAACCCCTTTAGGCAAATTAGTGATTTCTAAATGTTTGATGTAACTGAAATTGACTTGTTTTGAACTGTCTGAACAGTTTTGAAATGTCAACTCTGTATCGATAAATGGATAAAAATGTAAGGCAAAGACGTTTCTTTTCTTTTTTTAAGTCAAGGATCAATCAACCTTAATAAACCAGAGAAACATCACAGCTTGTTGTGTATCACCTGTAGCACATTAAGGACACACCAAATTCTTCTTAGATGTCAGAATTGTTTCTTAGAAGACTGATATAAGACATGATGAGCTGGCAAAGAGGAATTCAACAGCACATTTTCTGTAAAGTCACTCATCACTTTGGTGTTTGTTCAGTGCCACTCTGGCATTTTCTTAACATTGATGCATGTTGAATTATGATCAATCAACGATTTTACTGACATCTCAAATGGCTCATTTCTCATTTCCTGTGCGACAGTGAAGGTGACGGCTCACCTGTCCAGGGCGATGGCGGTCATGGAGTAGATGCTGGCGAACACAGCCGCGATGGGGAAGAAGTTGTGGAAGCGGCAGTAGATGAGTCCGAAGTACCACTCGTTGTGGACGGCGTACGTGAAGTTGATGACCGTGTTGAAGGCGGACATGGAGGCTTCGGCGAACGCCAGGTTCAGGAGGAAGTAGTTGGTGACCGTCCTCATGCGTTTGTGCGCCATGATAATCCAGATCACCGTCAGGTTGCCCACCACGGACACGATGACGATGCAGCTGTAGGCGATGGCCCACAGGATGATCCTCCACACCGGCTGCACGAACTGGTTCCAGTACACGGTGCCGTTACCGGTGTCGTTGGAGCCGGTGGTCCAGTTCGGCGCGTCCGAGGTGTTGAATAAAGGATCCATGCTGCTGCTTAGTCAGAATAAAAACGCTGGTTGCAAACTTATGTTTACTTATAGTTTAACTTAAGAAAGTTAAAGATCCCGGTGCCAAACGCGAAGTGAGCCAAAAGTTTGAGCTCCTCTGTTGGAGGAGTTAAATGTGGGAATGTTCACTGAAACACCTGGGGGAAAAAAATAACACATAAATTCAGTGTTTACATTTTAAGTTGACATTTCGATCACAATCTGTTTCTATCTGTTAATCGTTAACACTTTTCGCTGTGCGTAAAAAAACGCGCCTTTTACGCACCGCGCGCCTCCGGAACACGCGTGTGTGTGAGTGTGTCCTCTGACTGCTCTGTCGTCTCTGAGCTCTCTGTCCTCTCTCTCTCTCTCTCTGTAAGTGTGTGTCCTCTCTGAGCTCTGTGTCCTCTCTGCTCCTCTGATCACACCGAGCCGCTCCACAGCAGCTCAGGGAGAGAGGAGCTGCGCGCCCCCCGTCCAATAGGCAGCCTCCTTTATTCTGATCGTGGATGAGTCCAGGTAAGTCACGGGAGAGCCAACAGGATCATCATGAGTAAAGACCTCTGATCTGATTTCATTTGCTCATAATTCCTTAGATGACAACAAACAGCACACAGGCAGGAGAGTGAATGAAAGAATTCATTATGAGTAATAATAATAAAAACAGGAAGAATAATCACGACAATAAACTTGTGATAATAGTAGTTTTAGTTGTGTAGTGGTGGCATCATTATGTCATTCATCTTGATTAGATTTAATTTCAAAATACTGTGGTTTGTAAGGTGCCACGCTGTTAGAAGTCTTCCCACTCATTGCCCCCTCTTGTGGACTTACAGTCTGGACTGTGTCTGTGGATGCAAACACGCTGATGGAAAAGATCAGTTGTAGGAATGTAAAATGCTTCAGAAGGCTTTTTTTTTATAGTCCTGTGCTATTATATATTATAAGCTATTATAAATGACTTGACTGATGAGGAAAAAATGTGAAGACCTGCGTAACACTATAATACAGCAACCAGACTTATATTGGATAGGATTTATTCTAATAATGTAACTTTACAACATTAATGACAAGGAGACAGAGTCGAGACTGTCAATCTAGACTGATCCACAAGAGAAGTTCTTCATAAGAAGAGGAAGTCCAGGATATTTTCCTCAGGACATTCCACTCTTTTATTGTTTACAATACCAAGCTCTATGTATTTTATCAGAGCTCTGTTCCAGGCTTCATTCTTCATGTCTGTATTTGCGGCGGTCTGCCCAGAAGAGCAATGTGTGAGGATAAATGAGATCATTAAGAGAGCTACTTCCAGGCTTGCCACTGGACTCTTGACAGCGCTGTGGAGGGTGAAAAGTTGAATGAACTCACACCCCACTCTCACTGATAGAGGAGCTTTTATAGCCACATGTTGTGGTGCTTTGACTCTAAGTGGTTTATTATAGCTATTAATGATTTTATAATTTGAAATGCCAACTTGTTATGTGGTCAAATGCATTGCATTTTTAGCCATACCAGCAAAATGCCTCTATGGATGGAAATCAGTCTGTCTTTTGGTCGAATGTCTGCTGGTCCTGGTCTAGACTTAAAAATCTATGGATGGATTGCAATGTAATTTTATACGCACAATCATGGTCCGCAATGTCTTGGGTGATCTGACTTTTCCTCTGGTGCCACC
This sequence comes from Holacanthus passer, assembly GCA_025331565.1. NCBI lineage: Eukaryota > Metazoa > Chordata > Actinopteri > Pomacanthidae > Holacanthus > Holacanthus passer. The sequence goes on along the minus strand of JAFREQ010000218.1, from coordinate 85,557 downwards.
ACATCATCGAAGTTTTTACTTTTCTAGTGAAATATCTCAACATCTATTTGATGAATGAAATTTTGTACAGAAATTCGTGTTTCCCAGAGGCTGAATCCTAGTGACTTTGTTGTTCCCCTGTGTTTTTCTCTAGCGCCACCATGAGGTTGACAGTTGTTGTTTGGGGTGCAATGTCTCAACAACTATTTGATGAACTGCCATGAATTTTTTTTACAAACATTAACGCTCCCCACAGGATGAACTGTGATGGCTGATGATCCCCTGACTTTTAATCGAGTGCCATCATCAGGTCAAAATTTCAATTCGTCTAATACTTTGGTTTATAACGAAATACCTTCATAAATAATGACATTCCCATCAAAAGCTGTAGTTTGTGTTTAGTGCTAATTAACAAATGTTGGCATGCTGACATGCTAAGCTAAGATTGTTAACATGGTAAACATTATAGCTGCTACATATCAGCAATTTAACATGTTGATGTTTACCTCAAAGCGCCACTTTGTACAGCTTCAGCGTTACTTTGAACTCTTAGTCCTGTTGAAACATGGGGTCGATTACATTACAAAAAATGTTTGGGATTGACATTTTAACCTATTAGGGCTGAACTTGAATTGAATGCATCTTTGTCTAACAATACATAATACATACGTAATACAACTTCTGCTGGTTTTAAATTCTCCAGAACCTGAAGTTTGCAACTACATTTTTTTTCATTTGAATAAATTGTAGATTTTCATATGTGTTCTTTTTTCTGAGGGAAGAGTTCCCTGTGGGGCTCCAGTATCGAGCAGGTAGTCAATGAGCCGCTCAGTTAGATGCTCATAAAAGTTATATGTCCATGGGCTTCGACCCCATATGGCTGTATTGCCTCAATAGTGCATTGGAAATCAAAAACAGGATTCTTGGGACACGCTGTACCTTTCATATGTGAACAGGCATTATTCATCATTTAAAGCATAGAAAAATATTCTCCTGAATAAATCAATGAACTTACTACATTATCAGGTTATATAGAGAGAGCCACAACAACTAAGAAATACCATAGAGCAGGAGAAGGTCAGTTCACTACTGGAAACACTGCAGCCACACTATAATCCCACACAGAGAATCAGACACACTGGCTCTGCTGGAATAATATTGGAAAAAGAACAGGCGGGGGCTTTTTGTCATGCACTGAGGCCGTCATTTATTACGTCAAACTCACGGAGCGCAGAAAATCATGCAATTCACATCTCTGACACTTAAGTATTTTCTGCCTCTCTCTTCAGACCTCTCATATGTATTGCTCTGCGTGCTATTGCTTTCCTGCGGCCTTGTTCTGTGTTAATGCCGAGCACCCAGAACGTCATGTACCTCTTGTAGGACCCTTTTTTCGGTTGCCATCTTGATTGAGGCCCGCTTGAAAAAAGAGATAGTTGCAATTTTATATGTGAATACTGCGATTAAATGAAGAATGAAAATGGCAGATATGTCGTCAGTCAATCGATCCCTCCATCTGCCCGAGACTTTGGTCCAGAGAAAGATATCTGGGCAACTCTTGAGCAGATTGCTATGAAATTTCATATAATTTTGTCCTTTCGTCCATATTCAGTCAAAATTACCCCTTGACAATGACAAATCTAACAGCCTTGAAATTTTCTGTGAATTCATAGTCCTCAGGGTGGCTGCCAAACCTTCTCTAATCATAGCATCTGGTCTCAATTTTATCCTGGGATTTATTACCCTATTTGCAGATAAAATGTCTGATATTATCTTCAAGCAAGAAAAATGAAAAAAAATTGTGTTTGCATGCAACTGTGTGATGAAACGTCAGCAGGCTTCTGCACCATATTGAGGGTTGAGGCTGTAGTTTCCCCCTCTGTAAATATCAAGAAATGTCTGGTGGATGTTCCCATCTCTTCTGTAATTTTCTTCAAACGTCCACTGTCCACATAATGTCAGTGAACTGTGTCCTATCTGGTCAACAGTTCTTCAGTGACCCCAGCAACATACTAACCAAAAATGTTATCCCTTCCAAAGATAATTAAATTATAGATGATGTCCAGTCATGGCCGTTCTGTGCCCTCAGCACAAGGACATTGCTTTTCTCTTGGGAGAAACTTCTGGACTGTCCTCTCCATCACATCTGTCAGAGCTCTGTGGTGGAGTCTGAACTGCTTGGACCGGGAAGCAAAAAGAGGTGAATGACACCAGCCTCTAGCCACACACACACACACACACACACACACACACACACACACACACACACACTTATAAGATATTCCTGCTCATTTCACCCCATTTCCAGCTGCATGCCAGTGGCACTGCACAGCCCTGGCTATGAAATCAAGTCAGTCATAATAACCTGTGTGTCTGTGCCGTCCATGGACTCTGAGACATCGATGTACAGATATAGAGTCAAATCAAATTTGGCTGTAAACGCAGATACTTATCTGCACTTGTATAAAATGTAATGTTTTTCCTCTAATAGAGTATGAGTCATGTACCTTTTTTGCCAACAGGGATTTAGTTTTAAGTGTTCTTGAACTGACGATGGCACTGCATGAAAAGAGAGGGGATCACCAAGGTTTATCATGAGTCCAGTAGTTGTTAAGACATTTCTACTAACCATACATGTCAACATCATGGTGAAGGACCAACTATTATCCCTAAAATCTACAGAGAGACCTCTTCATTGGCTACATGTGGAATTGTTGTTTTCTCAACTGAAATCCAAACTTTTTTTGAAAAAGACTTTTTACAGTTCTTCAAATGCTTGTGAACTTTTATTGGGGGGAGTGTGGTACTGTTGCCTTTGTTTTATAGTGAAGACAGACAGAACAAATTGGACCAAGAGGGAGTTGACATGCTCTCATCTTCCCTGATTCAATCACAAGGTATCATGTGGTTAGCTGGTATGTGTCTAAGACCAGAACAAACAGACCGTCACCACACTTGTCTTTAAATGAGACAGCCCATGTTTGAAGTAAACCCACCCATGTTGTTACTGAACAGCTAGGCCTAACATTGCCAGGTTATAATTTTTCCTATGAAATAATTTTTAAGGCAATGTTTTTTTCTTTTCTTTTTTGTTTTTAACATCTATGTAAAGCCACACTCCAGCTTCTCCTCACTGAATCAACATGCCACTTACAATTTTCTTTATCTGTCAGATATATTAACTGCCTACACAGCCATTTTTCCAACAAGGTCAGCGCAAATGAAACCAAATTACACTGAGGTCAAATCAATTCTAGGTTCTATTTTCTGCAAATGACGGGGCTTTGACAGACTGCATCAGTATTTAATTAAAATCATCCAAACAAATTAGTATTATATGTCTGGGCATGATCCATGATAATTCAATAATCCAGTTATTTTCATGTTTGACAACATATTAATGTCACAAATGACAATAACATTAGAATAAACAACTAATGATTAATACTGAAAAATCATCTGTAGCGTACATCAAAGTATTACTTTGGCCTATTTCAAATATGGGAAGTAGACTTATATAAAGCTTGTATTTTAGACAAAATGAAACTTGAAAATGCAAAGTGGACTTGAATTTTGAAAATACATTAAATGATTTAAGATGATTTGAATCAAAACATACATGCAACATACTACAGCTTTGTTGCTGCTAAATTACAATTCAAATCAATTTAATGGGTTTGCTAGATCCAATCACAGCTAACAGAAAAACAAGTTAGTCTGAGGTGATGCAAATGAGGATGATTATGATGACAAGTTGATTACTTCACCACTCCTGATGATATAATCCAACCCAATCAGCATGTGCCCCGACTGCTCAAATTGATTCAGCCATTTTGCTCCTTCTGTCATCAGGTATTGAAACTACTTCTACTGACAATCAGGAAAAATATTCAGTCATATCTATTGTTCAAAAGCTGAAGAAAAACTAGTTTCTCTTTAGCTTCCAAAAGCTGTCATCAATATTTTGGCTGATACTGAGCATCCCTTCATGGCTGCTGGCACTTTCTCACCACCTACTGTTGTGGTGACAAGGGACATTGTATTAGTCTAATAACACCATACCAGCACAGTAACAGGGGAACGATATGACATCAGTGAGATAATAGGTCATGGTGAAAATACTGTATCTTTAAAATGGCTGTCATTCACTGAGCTGTGCATTTCATCACCATGAAACATCACTGGGCATTTTATGTCTTTGTTATAGCAGACAGCAGAGATATGGCAGAAAATGAGGCCAGAAGGACCTGGGGAAAGGTCCCCCAGCTGGACTCGACCCTCGGACATCATGGTTCATGGTCAGTAACCCGTAGGCCACCAGGTTGCTCCGCCTTGCTTCCAGCTCAAATGTTCATTCTTGCAACAAAAGTGAACTTAGACCTGAGAGTCTGCAGGAGTCAGACAAAGCTCACATCAAAACCAGACAGATTCTAAAATATATCAGTTGCATAGTTATCATTTAAGTTTAATGAGAGTAAGAACAAACACTCTTTATTAAAGCTTACAGGTAGGAGAAAGACAGCAAAAATATTGGCTGATAGACATTCAATCTATTCATTAGAAATTCTGCATTTCACACAGACAGGCAGTAGGATATACAGAGTCAATTGCCTCACCTTTTTACTTAGTCAGGCGTCTATTCTCATTTTGAGTAGATCACTAAAATCCGCTTGCCACTGAACAATGTTAAAGATTGTGGAAGAGCTTTAACATGTAGGCCCAACTCTGTGCTGGCCACTGAAGTGATGGCTGTGGGTGGAAACTTCAGCAATTTCCCAGAATCTTCAAGTGAAGACTGCACATAGAAATCAAGGCAGTAGTTTCTTTATTCAGTTATAAAGCACAACCTCAATCTACTTACCATGTGTAAACAAGCTATATCCAAGTCTGGGAGCACCAGCGCTTTTTCTCCTGCTATTATTGCAGGACATTACTCAATAAAATTGTTAAAAATGGAGGACAAACGTGAGACAATGCCCCAGGTTGCCTCACAGGAATCTCATTGAGAGGACATGGATGATCGGTTTTTAATACCCCCTGTGTATTCTATAACCAGAGCTATACACCTACCTCCACAATCTGTGACCTGGGCAGCAAGAGGCCTGCTCCTGCTTCTGAGAATGACAGATGAAAGAGGAAAGATAAATAAAGAATGGAGTGGGTATGAAACGCAGAAAAAGGAATACAGACAAAGATACGAGAGGATGAGGATGGCAGGCGAATGAAGAAGAGGCAAAGATGAGAGAGCAGACAGAATAATGAGAGGGGGATAGAAAAAGGAAAAGAAGAGAGGCAATGCAAGGGAATTTTATTTGTGTTGCACATTCATTACAAGTGAACTCAATGTGCTTCACATAATAATGCATGTGCATACATCCACCCACCCAGTAGACAGTTAGGAACCCACATTGTGAGGTTGGGTGAGGTTAGGTGTTCAGTTTGAATAGTCATGTCTGTCTTTATGTACATTATATCATTTTGTTATTATAATTACTGATGTAAATAACATTTTATTGTTGTAGCTGGTCAACAAAGAGAACGAGACTAATGCTGTTACAGAGCAATGTATATTAAAAGGAGTTGAAAAAGAGTGCAGACGCTCTGTTTGAGCAGCAGACAGTATCCTCCTACTAGACCCATTACGGAGGACTTCACAGTTAGTAAAACATCAGTCCAGGGGTACGTACTCATCGCTTCCCATAAGCAACCTGAACAAAAAGTTCCGCTTTATGCAATACCAGGAGTCCAATGACTCCAAAGTGTTGGCTGCAGGGACAGAGGTTTAAAGAGGATGTGAAACAGGAGAGCACAAGAATCTAATGCTGAATATCAGCTGAAGCATCTGGTGGAGGTGGCAGCAACAGGTCAGGTGGGGCTAGGCAGGTGTCCCGCCTCTTTTTACCACAAGACTTAGGAAAAAGACAGATGCTATCTAATGTAGCACAAGGTGAGGAGAGGCATAAATAAGATTTTACAAAGTGTGTCTTTATGTGATATGTCAGGCTTTTAGACAGCAATTAATTTAATCCCGGACAATGTTCTATTACAAGAGATAATTAAGCTTAACGGTGCAACACTGAGCATGGACTAGGTATGAAAGTGTGCTGGAGTGGAAGCTCTTGTAGTATGACATCTGGTAGGAAGAATCCCAGCTGATCAAGTGTCACGATTTAGTCTGTGCACAACATGCCATTCATGGGGCAAGAATAATGCACCAACATGCCCTCTTTGCATCACATGAGGAATCTTGAGACAGCCTGAAGGCCATAGGAGACCATTATCACTGGTGCCAAGACAAGGTGCTGAAGAAAGTGCAGTAGGGTGGTGCTATTCTCAAAATGAACTGCTGTGGGTGTTTATAGCTGTTCCGAACAGCTGCACTCAAAGGCAGGGGAAAAGACTGCCATTATAAAGAGGGCCAAAATGGAATTGTCGTTTAAATCTCAGGATAAAGAGCACTTTCAGAGACTCTTTCCTGGAAGGCATTCATAGTCTTACACTCGTATGTACATGCTGTCCATTTGTACATATGAGTGCCAGAGACATAGTTGTGCAAAGAATGAAAAAAAGAAAGCTTGAGAGAGAAGTTCAACTGCTGATTTCTGTCCCACTTCGGCACAACTTGCCAATCATTGTGCGAGGTAGTCATGATTGTTGGTTTTCGAAGGTTACAGAAATTGTCCCATTTGTCCCCTCTGACATGTACTTCAACTGGAGCACGGTGACAGCACCAAGTACTTCCGCCTTCATTTCAAGCACATTGCTTTCCTGAGGAAACCACAGGTCTATTCACTACAGCAACAAACTGACAGCTGCATGTGGACCTGGGAAAGCAGCTCAAGTTCCCTGACACCTTTAAACCAACATCTCTGCTGTCCTGCTGTCAGAAGTCTCTAAACACGCGATCCAAGCCTGGTGATCTTCAAGAGGAACACAGTCAGGTATCAGGAGCTGTTAGAGCAGTGTCAGAGGGAGGGGCAGAGAGGTCACTACATACCTCTAAAGGTGAGACTTGCGTACTGGGTGTTCACTCAGAGCATTCACGCTGTTAGGTATCACTGTCGCTGCAAAGCAGAAAGCCATAGAGTCCAATTTGGAGGCTGTTGAGAGAGCCTCCAGATGGCCATGGATCAGAGAAAGTAATGGAGGTAGAGCAGCTGGGATAAAAGTAAGGTTATGATCATCCCTGCTGATGATAAATACTGTAATGCATGTGTAAAGAGTCTATATAATAGCAATTATAGATACAGAAACTATTTATGATAGAGTGATAAATGTTGAAAGAGATTTTTTTTTTTTTACCTTATTCACTACCTCAGCAACACCTCTCTGATGGTCTGTTAATAGTTGACTATCTGTGCTGGCCTAGAAATTGTCCCTTTTAAGTTTTTTTTGGCCCACAACTGCAGTCACTACTCACATCTCATCTCATCTCAAGTGTGGAAAAATGTATTTGAAAGAGCTGAAAGTCACGACAGAAAGGAGTCGTCAAAGGGCTGGCAAAATCCAGAAGTGGTTTAATATAATCGGTCACATTCACATTGCTGTCTACAACAGACATAAAGTGATCCACTGTATAAAATAGAAGAAACATGCTAGTTTTGGATGCGATCATTGATCATGGATTATTGTGTAATACTACTTATATGTATATATTAACATGATGGCAATTTTAAATCTGATTTTAGTGGAAATTATATATGTCCCTCATTGTGATCGTAAAAGGCAGTGGCTCTGTGTGTATGCATGTGTGTGGTTTGGAGTGTGGAAAGGATGCTGGCAGAGGAAATGCTGGATTCAGATGACTTAACACAAGAAATGAGCTGGGTTTCCGAATTTAAACTCAATTCAGCCTGTGCAAACTGTCTCCCCTTCTGGTCTGTGCTCCTGAGGACATGAAAACATTTCTGAGTTCTAAATGTTATTTCTGACCTTTCCATTGATTAGCTTTCAGTAGCTTGGCCTAAATGTTCCTCCACCTCCCACTGAAAATTTAAACTCAATTATTTGTGAAAGATGTGTGTTGCCTTTGATGAGCTGCTGCCACCCTGATGACCCTCAGAATGCGCTCAAGGGTGACAGATTTAATTTCCTTCCTCAAAGATCAATGCATATGCTGATGATTTAGAATAGCCTTTGGAAAGATGGGGTTTGGCAGTGTGGCTGCATGGTCATTCATTCCTTCTTCTGTACACTTATTTCTGTTTGTAGTCATATGGGGCTGACTGCAATCCCAGCATGCATCAGAGGTACACTACCCTTCCATCATAAGGTAGTAACATGTACTCTGTTGATCCCTGTAGGGAAATTATCTATTTTCATACTGACCCTCTTCAGTATAAAGTCAGAGGTCAGCAACAGAACAGTGTCTTGCTCAAGGTGTGTTACGTAAGTGTGGATGTCCGCACAGAAAGAGGATAACATTAGTTGAAGGACTCCAGTAATTGATTAAATGTAACCTGATGACTGATGTGACTCAGCTATGAAGCAGGTGAGGTTGCACATCACTGAAACTGAAACAATACACCACAGCTACATAAATGGACCTCTCCCCAGGACTGAGCAAATCAGGAAGTGAAATGACTGATCCCAGTAAGAATAAGAGGACAAACCATCTTCTAAAGATGGGAGTCTCAGACGAATAAACACTTCTGCTGTTAATCACTTGGGTGAACACACGGCCAGCTTTGCAGGTGTGTAAACCTATTTGTGAATGCATCAGTAATGTCATGAGCATGCCAAATATATCCAACAAGTGGTGGCAACAACTGACGCAACTTGAAGCAAGAGAGATTAGCTGTGTACTGAATGAATAAGTAATGCATTACAGTTACTCTAAGTTACTTTGTATCTTTACTTTTTTACAGTAATTACACAGAAAGAGAAAATTAATGGAACAAGAATTACAATACTTTTAACAAGCCTCAATGACTTTCATATTAAGATAAGATAAACCTTTATTCATCCCACAGTGGGGAAATTTACAATATTATATTTATTCACATTCTATATTCTTTTTTTATTTCTGTAACCTATTCTTTTGTTATCACTATGACCTAATTTCTTAGACAGTTCATTCAATTTACATCTTGTCTCATCTTTAAAAACTTCTGACCTGAGTGTCAAAATGCATGCAGCTTTTTTTTTTTTTTTTTTATATTTACAGTTGTTTTGATGTTATTGTTTCTAATGTTTCATAAACATGGAAAAAACAAAAGTAACAAGTATAATGGCTGAATCTAAACACAGAATTATGTCACTAATTAACTCTAGCAGCTAAGTCCAATTAAGTAATGAGGATGTACTCTGAGTCTGCCCCTTTAAGAATGTAGTCAAAACAAAGCGCGGACTGGCCGGCCGCACGGAAGTGGTTTTGTTTCGGTGGCTAACGTTTCCCACAATAGTATGTGAGAAATGAGGGCTGCTACTCATCTAAAATTCAGTTAGCTCTCCTTAAAGCGTTTTTCATTTCACAAACGATATCTCATTTTTCATTTATATTATTTTGATATCGCCAGAACTAAGCGAGGGGTAGCTAGCTAGCTTGTTAGCTTTAGCTTTACTATTACGAGCAACCATGCCGTCCTACTCTGACCTGAGGAAAACCAACCACTTCTACTACTTCATCAAATTTACCTTAAATATCTACTCCATGCTCTTCTCGGTAAGTCCCTGGTCCATTTGTTCACAATTCAATGTGTCGTAATGGACTGCAACAGTGTTTGCTAACGTTAATTGTAGTAGACGCGAACCACCCAATAGCAGTGATTCGTCTTTCCAAACTTCATTTAAAACATCTGCGTGTACCATCTCCATTCATATATACATAAATACACATGTTTTAGAACATAACTTCAGGCATATTGCGAATCTACACAATCTACTGTACAATTCGGCATATATCCCAAACAACGACCTGTACTCTTATGATAACAATTTAAATGTTAAAGCACGGATTCACCACTAATTCTAGGGAGCGTCCACCAAAATAGCGATTCAACGTGAAACGGGTTATGTCTGAGATTTAATTTAAATCAATCACTGCATGGGGGATAGGACGTTTGCCGTATTTACCAAAAGACTATACTAAGTAGAAAATATTGTATGAATTTGGATTAAAACTTTGTGTATTTGTTGTTGAGCAACACAATACCAAGTTCCCATATTTCCTAATGGGATTCGGTGTGGAATTCTCTGGATACTAGCTAGCTGGTGAATGGTTTAGACAGGCATTGCCACTTCAGACATCTCGCATCCTGTTAAATTTTAATCTGTTGTTAAAGCACGAATTGTGGGCAATCCACTATTAAACCAGTATACCGAGGTATTAATGACTGTATTTGGTATTGAAACGATACACAGCGATCACAGGCTAGCAAACAGCTCGGTGGTGCAGGGCGTTGGATCCACTTAAAGGGACGATCGTGTGGATAAATGGTTTAGCCGACAGAAAATAGGAGGAGACTGAAAGGCACTTCTGTTGGTCCTTCAACCAAACTAGGTTCATATTATTATTAACATTAATCATATGCATACTGTAAATTATTGATAACACATAGTTTTACCTTTGGTGCCTGGGATGTTGTCTTCAGCATGTGAACAGGGAAAGTTTTCCTCTACAGAGAGAATATTATTCTCAACTTAGTTTGAAAACAGGCATGTTCAGCAATCTGGTTCATTTGTAATAAGGTGAGTTTTTCACTGCTCACCACTGCCCACACTGTTTGAATTTGATGGAAATGTTAGACTGTGGCAGATGAACAAATTTAAATTTTATCCAAATTTGCAACATCATGTTAGGACATTTTGAATGGGATGGCCAGATTCAAGCGAAGGTGATCCCCACACTTCATACAGTTTTCCCTTAATAAGCTACACTTATCTAGAAAGCTCAAGTTAATAAATTTGGTTAATTTTGTTTGTGCCTGGAGAGTTTGTTTATGCCAACTAAATAAATGATCTACTCATAGACAGGACTTTGGTCGACTTTCTGTTTGTTGCAGTGGTTGGGTTTCATTCAGTAGCCACTTAAAATGCTGGACAAGGATTGCCAGGCCATTAAGAAGTAAAGATGAGTGATCCTAAGCCTTCACCACCCCACTTACAAACCCCTGTCTTTCGTGTGGCTTCATGCTTCCCCCCTTCTCACCCCTACACCACTTTCATCTCCAGGCACATTTTTGCAATAGTGTTCCAATTTGCACCAGCACCAATCTGCCCGACTCTCTGTGTTTGTTAAATTAGTACACCCTAAAGCACATTATTGAATATGACTCCAAAACATCAGTAGTTTGATTCCATTAGTACTCCAGAGTGCCTTTCATATGATCTGTCTCTCCCCTCGACTATCTGTCCCTTTTTACTGCTGAGATTTAGGACAGTGTGGCCCAGCTCAGCTCAGCAGCCAAAAGCTCTTTTAGCCCCAAGCTAACATGTAGACTTAATTAAAGCTATCTTTGCTGCTGTAATGTTAAGTTTGGTTAATGCAATTTTAAGTGGGATTCTTATGACAGGAGTAAAGCTGCAGGTGTCCCGTGGGAAATACTCTGCCTCATCCAGTGGAATATGAATAGGTCTGGTAAATTTTATTTTTTACTCAACGATTGTACTATATTTGTCACATCATACTAGAAATAAGAAGCAATTACATTAAGCAATGTATTGGTGTATTTTAACAAATAATTGCTAGCTTCAAAGGCCATCCTTTCTGTAAAGCAGGCTTGTACACATGATAGGGTTTAGGCTTTTTCCTGGGTCAGTGTGTCTTTGTACAGTGTCACTGTCAGAACCCATTGGTATCTAACTACAAATTCACCCTGCCTTTCCATTGTCCTGTGATGACTGATATGATGCTAGCAATTCCAAATTTTGTCTTTTTTTTCCCAGGATGATATCAGATCCCTTTCTTCAAAGTCTCTTACTCATTCCTATCTTCATTACTGCAGCAGGGAAGTTAGAAAGGCTGATATTGGATGTGGGAACAAAGCCAAATGTATCTGCCAATGCTTTATGGAGGGTTGTGAGCAGTAAATGGAGTTGAAGTAGATGGACTCTGCTCTTAAGGTAGATTGCCTCTGTTTCCAATTGAAAATCAATAGCAGGGAAGCAAACACTGTGTATTACTTCTCTTTTTGTAGTGCTGGCATTAGTTAGGCATAAACAGTGGTGTGACATTCTCCATTTGACAAATTTGTCAACATGCCTTCTAAGGGTTTTTTACAGTTTTCAGCGTGGACAAAGGGTTGGACTTTGTTAGTCTTCCTAATTATAGTAATGTAATGTTCTTTATGACAGTAATTCACTGTGAGACGCTGCAATCTCTCACAATGACCAGCTAGATGCAGAGGTGAAAAATAACTAAGTCCATTTGCTCAACACTGTACTTAAAGTACAATTATGAGGCACATGTACTTACAGAGGGATATTGTCCTTCTTACTTCTTAATTATTCAATATTTCTCAACAAAGCAAAGATCAGAGAACCCCCCAAAAAAAAAATACACATTTGTATTGCAGAATTATGGTTTTTCTCCTGCCAGTCTGTAAAGGAGTAAAAACTAGCTTGACCAGATACAACAGTGAAATGCTACTTAAGTATGACATCAATATTAACAATCCAATAATGTAATATGTTAATGATCTGAGTATTTCTTCCTCCACTGTCTAGATGCCTGAGTGTTGCACTTTAGAGCTGAACATGTATTTTAGATGATGCAGTCATATTACACCAATACTACACATTTTTCTGTTTTCTGTGCCCCTAATCATCCTTTCACATTTTGTAGCCTTTATCCAACATGATGTGAGCACTCAGGGCAGCTCACAGTATCAACTATAAAATCAGGGCCTGGTCATCAGTATTGTATAATCCAAAACCAAAATAACTGGACAGGACATTTCTGACCATATCTCACAAGTGCAACAATTTAATCCAAGTGTCATTTGATTTAAACATAGAATGATGAAAGAAACTGAAAGTGGGCAAACTGATGTACTGATGTCATTGCCTTCCTCATCAGAATGGTTGTACTATTAAACACTGTAAGATGGAAATCAAAATGGACTTAAAGTCAGGTAGCAACAATTAAAGACAATTAGTCACTAATTACTGCTTTAAATTTCAGATAGCTCTCATTTTTCAGTAGAACGGACACTCATAAATGTCATTTATAGCATATTTTCTGGTGCCACCATTTGTTGTTGGCTTGTTACACACTATGATGATGTCATCACAGGTTTGTAGCGCATCACATCGTGGATTTATCCTGTCTGAATCTCCTGCCCGTTCCATCCTCTTTATTCACTGCATAATTCCACTAAGTGGACATAGTTGCAGTTTATGTGGACCAGAGCCTTGTCCTGCCTTAAGAAGCAACAGATCCACTTAAAAGGATTTCATTAGTCTGGATTCCAATGGTGCATCTCAAAGTCAAGAACAATGTTCAGGAGGCTTTTCCAAACTGATGAAAATATAATTCTGAGGGAAATTCTGCACATTTTCTGAATTTTATTGATTTTGAAAAAGAATGATTTAACCTATCAGTCATGTGTTGTGCAGTTGTTTGGCTGCTAAAACTGATGGAAGCGTAAGTCTGTTGAGATTGAAATTGCATTTGCAAACAAGAGAGAGAAGAAATCGCATGATAATTCATATTCATAGAACAAGAAGAAGGGAGAGGAGGGATAAAGGAAACAAAATTAAGTGCTTAAGAACACAATTTTGGAAAATTTATATATTTCATCATCTGAACAGTCTTGAGTTTAAAATAATTTGACATTAACAGTGTCTGACACGGCTCGACACCATTTGTTCTTCATACTGATGCTTTTCAACCTTACTATCTCATGAACCCGACTTTCCCTCTCTGTCTCTCTCCCCCTGCAGCTGATGGGTCTTTGTGTGCTGTGTGTGGGGGTGTATGCCGAAGTGGAAAGGCAGAAGAATCGAACCCTGGAGGGCCTTTTCCTGGCTCCTGCTGTGGTGCTCATCCTGCTGGGCCTGGTTATGTTTACAGTGTCATTGGTGGGCATGGTTGGATCCCTCAGGGACAACAAGACCCTGCTGCACATGGTAAGGAAGAGGAGGAGGAGGAGGGAGTGTAGTCATGAGCATGTCATTTCTAAAGTTTTTTGATTTGACATGATTTATATATGTGTGTGTGTGTGCGCAACTTTTATTATATAGTGTGGTTGTCAACAGAGTTACAAATTCAGGGAGGCAATACAACAGGAATAAAACAGAAAATTACACATACAAGTGTACTTTAAAAACATATACAGGGGTGTTCAAAAGTCTGAGAATTCAGAAACATTTAAAAACACGAGAAGTTAGGACATTTGAAATTAAGGAGAAATCAACAATCAAATTTTGTGGTACTGACCAGCTGAACTCAACAACTGACTTAAGAAAAGGCTGATTTCCTTTAGTTGTATCCCTTCCATTGAAGTATGCATTCAGATTACACAGGCACACACATAACTCAGCTTGCAACCAGTTTTCACCTGTTATAAATATGACTGTGCCTCAAGTTTCCAGCAAGATCATTGCTTACTAAGTAGCAGTGCAATAGTGGGAAGTAAGGCATCAGAACTAAGTGAAAGTGTCACAAGTCAAATTGTTATTCCAAGCAAAGAGGAACTTTCTCAGCATCAAATCATTGCTAGATTAAGGTTTCTAAGGGGCAGTACATGGAACTCTTAAATCTCTTAGAAACTGGATCAGGTGTATTCAAAGCATGATCAGGCAGACCAGAAGTGACAACACCTTCAGAAGATCAATACGTCAAGCTTAGTTCACTTTGAGAAAAAAGCAACTACATCACAGTTACTGAATTTGTTAAATAAAGAATGAAAGACTCCAATCAACAAAAGTCCTGTCAAAAGAAGGCTGTCTTTTAGTGATCTCAGAGGTGAGTAGCAGTTTCTAAACCTCTTCTCAGGAGGGGGAGCAAGGCCAATCGATTGGGGTGAGCTAAGAAATATCAGCATTTCACAGTGGATGACTGTAAAAATGTCCTACTCAAACAGGAGAGAGAATGATACTGCAGTGTATCAAGCCAACAGTGAAACGTGGTGGTGGGAATATTCAAGTCTGGGGGTGTTTTTTCTACTCTGGAGTTGGACACCTCCACTGAACTGACTACACCCTGACTAAGAAGTACCACTCCATTCTTCAGAGACACGTTGGACCCTCTGGTTTGCAACTATGTGGAGAAGGATTCATGCTGCAGCAGGATAATGACCATAAAGCTTTGATAGGAACTATTAGACCAAATAGGATCAAGGAGTCCTGACTGTCATGGACTTTCCTCCACAGTCACCTGACCTCAACCCCATTGAACATTTATGGGGGCACTTGAAGACTGAGAAAGCCCTGCATTCTCTGAGATTACAAGAAGCTCTTTGGAACATTGTCAAAGCATGCTGGGATAACATGGGTCATCAGGAGTCCATGCCAGCTTGAGTGCATGCTGTCATAGAAGCAGAAGGGAGGCCTACCAAATACTGATTTGAAGATAAAATAGAAAGATAATCTCAAATTCATGTACATTTGTCAAAGATTCAACTTTTCACTCAAATTGTTAACGTGGTATTTAAAAAAAAAATAGTATTGCATTTGAAACAAATTCAAAATAGAAGTATGTTGACTAATGATCTCAGACTTTTGGAACCCGCTGTATGTGTTTAAACGTGTGTATATTTGCATGTAAATATACAAATTACACACACATCAAAACTGAGAAATATAAAGTGTGTTCAAAGTTTACACAACAGCAACAGTTTATAAAACCCTTAAGTCAGTGATCAATTAGGATTCTTGTTTTTCACCTAAAAATAAAAAAGCACAGCTGTTGGTTTTGTCAGTAACAGAAAAAGCTCAAAGGGAGCTGGGATAAATTATTGTGGTTGCTACGCAACTAACTAATTAGCTTTAGGAGAGGATGAGGAGCTCATTTCATACTGAGGAGGCCATAAAGTTAATGTTACTCACTGGGAAACATATAGATTATGTTCCTCAATATGCTCATATTTGGTTCTTCCAGCACCGTTAGGTTTATTAAAGCAAGATTTTAACTCTGTTTAACTCAGCAAATATTCCATTACTACTACTAACTAACTGTACTAACTAATAACTACTATCAGTTTTATCTAGGGATGTCTCAATCATGGTCTTATTTCAGCCCCAATTGAGTCTTTTAACATTGGGTTACTTCTGATATAGAGTCCCATACTTTGCCTAAATGACAGATGCCTCAAGCTACAACCTGAAAATGATAGAGGATATAACTTATTTCGTCCCAAAAGGAGTTTTTATGCCAAAGTTGCTTCCTATACATAGCAAAAGTAATTCTATACAGAGCAGCAGAAGATATGCAATGTTGACTTAAATATGTATCTGACACACTGATGTAACAGGTGTACAGGTGTACCCACTGAATTTGACACACCTTATTTTTCTTGAGCTACTTGATTTAAATATTCAAGGTCCTGGTTCAAAACTATAATAAGGTCAGATTGTTTGATATGACAAGAATGAAAGTTGAGGTGGGAGAATGCGAAATTGATCTGATCAGCTGATGGGTTTTCTGGAGAAGTCTTTTCTCTTGTAGAAAGAAAAAAAAGACGTGTTTTATCTGCTCCCTGAATGTTTTGTGCCCTGCTCTTTGCTAATAGGCATTAGCATTTGATATTTAGTTAGCAAATCCATTTATTATGTCAGTCTGGGTTTCAGAAATCAGCGTGGTGCACTTTCTCTCACATATGCAGTGTAATGCTGTGCTATAGAGGTCAGCTATCGAGCAGCTTTGTAACACTACACAGCACACTGTAGACTACACTTTTAGAGTACATCGATATTAATAATAATATTCCCAGATCAGCCCATATCCCAATCTGTAGGATCAGCTCAGGACATGTCCAGTTTATCAGTAGGTTGTCTTTAATGTGTTGGATAGGAGCAACTGCTTAGAATAGATTAGTGGATTTGTATATGGTAGCAATGTAAGAAGTTTTCTCGGTGTGTTGGTGCACCAAAGCTAAAAATTTACTAATGTAATGTCTGAATGTCTTATCTTTCTCCCACCACAGTTCCTCTGTGTTCTCTGTGTGTTGCTGCTCCTCCAGGCAATCGCGTTGACCACGGCTCTCATCTTTGAAAAGAAGGTAAATTTGTCTCACATTTGTGTCACATGTTCACCTGTCCTGCGTCTTTCTGTATATAACACCTAATGACAGCTACCAGCTACAGTCAAGTAACAATGACCACCTCTCCTCTGTGTTTCTGCCTCTGCGTTTTTTCTAGACGTCTGCCTTGTTTCAGAACAGTATACGAGAAGGAATTAAACACTACTACGATGACCTGGACTTCAAAAACATCTTGGACTATGTGCAACAAAAGGTAGTATGATAACCTCAAAACAACAACATGACAGTAATAATTAAAATAATTTGGAAAATGTGATGGTTTTGTTCAATATTGTTGCAATACTTTTAGGTTTAAAAGGTTTAAAAGATGTGGGTTGTACCGACTAGAGGTTATTAGCTATTATTCAGAGCTGTAAGATAGATTTGTGATTTGTCTTTTTCAGTTGGCCACGTAGATGTGTTATCCTGCATTTTAATCCAGCCAGGTTAGCACCAAGCTTGTCATCACATATCAAAGATGACATGATCTTTATTTTCACTTAGACTTGGAATAGTTGGTCTGCTTTGTCACAGATGTAGTGTTTCCCTAGGAATGTTCTTAGAGTTGTGGCGTGATAAAAAGCCTATAACCACACAAACATCTGCCCCTTCAGACTCTTTTGGTGCATTATCCGTTCATGACATACTCTATATATTCATCAAGATGAGCTCTGTCGGGTTATTTGTTGTTGTTGTTTATTTGTCAGCTGTCTTCATAGTGATATGGTTTTGCAGTTTCTCTAATGAAAAACTACCTGATCTGTCAGGTAGAATAACAGGACCTACAATGTGATTACCCATTATTATGGTTCATGTAGCCAGATCAAAGATAGTTCTTTAAAGAAGATGAGACATCTCTGAAATTAAAAATCATTTTGCTTTTCTAAAAATTGTGAAATCCATAGGTGCAGGGTAAAAAGTTGACGACTATTTAGTTGTTGCAGCTGCCTGCAGCTACTAAATCTATCAAGAGAAAAAATGGTTGAAAGGAAAATGTTACAAGTTGTTATTTTGGAAATGTTTCATGTTTGAGATACATATTTCATCTGAGTAATAACAGCAAAACTGACATCAGTATTGGCTCTTACTATACGGGTTCAGAGTCTTTGAACTTGAACTTCAAAACAAATTTGCTGTAATGGATATTTAACCTTTGACGATGAGCTCAGAAAACGTCTCCTGCCTCTCAACGATCGTTCTCACAGTTTGGAACCTTTCCTTCAAAGGATACTTACTGTTTTCCATCACCTATGTCAACAGAGAGGGCAGTAAATCCTGCTTCCCATCTTGTTTGTCCTTTCTTTTGTTTTCCCCACTGCTTGTAGACATGTCTGCTCAGCCGGAGTGGTTCCTGGTATAACAGCATGTAGCTGAAGTCAGGCGATCACCAAGATAGAGATGTCCTTCATTGTCTAGGAAAGGTCTCAGCTAGGGTGGGAAACCCGGTGTTTATGAGAGTGGATATGGACAATGCTCCTTGCCACAAGTCCCACAAATCTTTTTCTTGTCAGGGTGGAAACATGAGCAATCCATCCAAACAACAGAAAGTACATCACATACCAGCAAAGTAATGCACAGTTTGTAATCTCCTCGCTCACAGATCTTCTCTTGTTGTCCCATCCACCTCAGGTATGTCATGTGTGGTAGCAGCCAAGAGCCCACACGGAGTTAACTAAATTATACAAACATGGGTTAATAAATAAAAGTAACCATTATCCTGCTCATTGTTTAGTCAGAACATTATCTTGATTGTCGTTCAAGTTTCAGAGTGTGAAAAGAAGATTTCTTAAGGTGAGGGTCCAAGGAAACTAAAATCAGTCAGGCAACAAGTAGATTCTTAGTTTAGGCTGATTTATTCACACGTGTGTGGTCAGAGTGAACAGGGTACAAGTCAGAATCTGCAAAATGTGTGCGTGCATGCACATGACACACACACACATGACATGTGACCTAGAATGAGTGGAGATGTGTATATATCAATGTTCAATGTCTGTTTATGTCCATGTGGAGTTCCAGGAGAACTGAGACATTACAGGTCCTTTGCCAGATACAATATGTCAATCTGTACAGTTTTGCACTAACACAAAACTACATTCATTATCTTTAAATGTAAACTCAGAACTGAGTACTACCAGATGTTGAGGGGATCACTCCTGATAAGCTTCTGGACTCTAGTAGCTCATCCCATACACATGAAATGAATATAGTTTTCCTGTCTCCATCATCTCTGACTCCACCAGTGGCCGTGGTATCAAGTTTAAAAAGTGCAGCTGCAGGCTACTGGTTAGCTACACTGCATTTGTTGTGGGGGTTTTTTTTAACCTCCCTTCGGAAACACACAGGATGCACGCAAGTAGGCGGGGGTGGAGAGAAAGCCAAGCCTGCTTTTGATTTTGATGATCAGAAGTGAACATTTATTTCTATCTATTTTGTATTTCAAAATTAAATATAAGGGCATATGTTAGTCCCATCACTCCACAGTACAATGCACAACAAGATAGTAATTCAAAAATGAAAAACACATGAAAGTTTTTGTATTTTTTTTCTTTTTTTTACTGGAGGGAGTGAGACACACACTCAATCACAAAATCACTCTAGTTACTTCCATGACACACTCATTCCTACTCTGTATGTAGAAAAGGCCAATGTGATCACTGAGCTGAAGGATGTGCCTAAGTGGGCCATCAGAGGGGTATGTATGTTACCATTAAGAGACTACTAGGACTCTTTGCATTGAATTTGGTAGTGCAAAAAATCTACCAAACTATTTCCATTGATAATGGGCAGCCTGAGTCAAAGCAGTGGTTGTGTGATTCAACAATCGTCAATGTCCAAAACAGTCTTGAAGGAAAAATAGTTGCTCCTTGATAACAAGCCAGTTCAACCCATTAAAGCATTGTTGAAATTCCCAAATTTGATTATCCAATTCAATATTCATGTGGGCAGTAAATACATCTATGTTGTTTTTTTGTTATTTCAAGCCTTCCAACATTCACTCATACTTAAACACCAAATAGAACTCACTCTATCTAATGATAGAGAGATTCATGGAAGAGTATCCAGCAATCTAAGCAGCAGCCTTGGACCCATGACTGCAAAAGGCAATAACCAGTGACCACCTGGACCACCTGAAGGACGAGGACTTCTATAAGGCTGAGGAGTTTGTCCAGCCCATGAGAATCCTCTACTCATCCACACTGTATGTGTGTCATGTAACAAGAATGCCACCTGTTGACACACCCATTCTCCAAAAAGTGCAAGAGCACATCACATTGAACCATGAAGATACGTTGGTGGCAACCATCTAAGAGAGCGATCCTAGCAAGAGGATGTCTTTGACTGCAGGGAACACTATAAGGCAGGAGAGGTCCCACCTTATGCTGGAGAAGGCAAACATTGACCTTCCTTTTACCTTGCAGTAAATAATTGTTTATTTCATTTGTTTTGTTTTGCATTTCCATCGTCACATTATAGTCTATAGGAGTGATTTCTTCATAACTATGCTGTTGCAGTAGCTACTCAAGAATGTTCATTTACAAACAGTGTTTATGAGAAAATAAATCAGGATTATTTCTGTTCTTATTTTGTTTCATTTTTGACTTAAAAAAATAAAACAAAGAACTGATAAGAGTACAGTAAAAATCAGATATCAGTAAGAGTAGTAGTGCTGTTAAAATCTTAAGGATACCCATCCCTAGTGGCAACACATTTCTCATCTTCACATCTCTGTGAACTACTAAAATGGTAGCCTTTAATTGATTGTCAGAAACTCTGCTGTCTTCACATGAGACCTTTTTTGACGTCTCTACAGCAACTTTAGTTTGCTGTAGGAATCGGATGTCCACATAGACAATTTGTCCATGTGGGGGGGTGGGAAGGCATCATGGTGAGTGAGTGCCGGATCAAATCTTGAGCTGTAACAGGTGTGAATCACACAGCAGAAGTTGTAACTCAGTGGGTTGTTTCATCAAAGAGATCAAAAACAACTTGAGCTTGTTGTTCCACTTTTTCATTTGAGATGAGCCTGCTTGATTCCTAATTGCCTTGTCTTTGCACTTTTTTTGTTTTCCAGTTTTCATGTTGCGGAGGGGATGAATATAAAGACTGGGGAGTCAACCAGTACCATTTCTGCAATGGCACTGGTCCACTAGCCTGTGGGGTTCCATATACCTGTTGTGTTCGTCGCAAGGTGAGTGCTGCTAACACACATACACACTGAACAAATGCTCTCACACATCTATTTCACTCATCAAGAAAAAAAGATACATAGTTTATTTTCAATTCTAGTCTGGTCTGGGTAATGTTCCCACTGACTTATTACTAATCAACCAAGAGGAGTGAGCATAAAGTCATATGGACTGACAGGCAGCTCGTTAATTGGACAGTTTTGGCCTGCATCATTAGCACTACATGAATCCACATCAGGAGATCAAGTGACTGACAGCAAGTCATGCAACACATTACTGCACCTTATATGTTTTTCTTCTTCATAAATGATTGATTATGGGCATTCATAATTAACTGTAACATTGTGGAGGGGAATAGTTTTTTACTGTCTGATTTATCAAGGGAAAATCCCTGCACATGTGTAATGAGGCAATGATCAGATAACTTGTGTCTGATTCACAATGAGGAGGTAATTTAAATGTGGTTTATCTTTTGAATCCATTTAAAATTGTTTAAAAAAAAGAAATCTACTATCACATAATCCTGTGGTCTGTCTGCTTTGATTTCACACCATCAATGAACTGCACCGCACCTGTCTGATTAGAGGCCGACCACGACGCTCCTTTTCGGGTGCTTTCAGTCAGTTTGTGTAGTCTGCACCTTAGTTTTAACCGCACCAAAAAGTTAAGGTTTGAAACTATAATTCAAACATAGATATATTGATATATATAGTGGAATTACTGATCAGCTGAATTCTCATGCTGCTTAAATTAGCCACCCTTTCAAACAGGCAGCTGGCCATGTGTCATCTGGAACCTGGATTACATGAAATGTTTGGTTGCTTGGAAGGCCATAATCAGACTGACGACGACCATAAATAGACTGTAAATAGATTAAATTCATCTCTTTCTGTTTGCACAGGCTTTCAATTTCTACTCTAAGATGAGGGCGCATTTCAGAGTAAGCAGTTTGTCCAGTTAATTAGCAAATATTGATACCATGTGATCGGGAAATGGGCCTGCTGCAGACAGCCGTCCTGTTTGATAATCTTAGTCCCTGTAGTGAGATGGGTCAGATCAAAAAGCCATCCAGTGATGTCTCCTGCCTTATTGAAGCAAGAAGAGACATTTATCTACACAGCAGAGACGTAACTGATTGTGTGAGTGAAACGTCTTGTCGCACTAACAGGAGGCATGCTGTGATTCAGAGGTATATGAACTTTTGGTAGATCTCTGTTTAAATGAAATGTGGGGCCCTCGTGGCCCCTTCCACCCTCCATATTGCAGGTATGACTCCTGTTAGCTCAAAGCACTGATACTGTCTCTGGAAGCAGTGGAGCTGTGCTGGAGAAATTAATAGCAGAATCATCCAATACTCAGACACACACCCCAGAGATAGAGGAGTTGGTTAGAAAAGCTGAACATTGGCAAGGTTTCTGCTGTTATCAGTTCTTACCTGTCAGGGCTGCAGCCATTTTGCAGCCAAGTTCACGCTCCGGCTGGCAAGGGGACAGAAACACCCCCTTGTGAGGAGCGTTACTCTCGCATATGTCCCCACGGTGCTGTCTGTGGTCATCTCAGCTCAGCTAAAAACTTGCCTCTGACTTTCTCAATCTTGACTGTTTGCACAGGTCGGAGAGGTCATCAACACTCTATGTGGTTTCCAGACTCTGAATCAACAGGTAAGAAAATAACCATTTCTTATTGAAGACAAATTTTGTCTATTGGTTTTTGTGTCTATACTCCTAACTCAGCATGGATGTGTCACACAGTGAAGGTTATGATAACATTTTTGTACTAACTAACTCAAAACATAAGTGAAGCTCCAATTTTTTCTTTCATCATATTATAGCTGCAGCAAACAGTCGCTTAATCAAGAAAATAATCAAACACTTAATTACAAAAATAATCAAATTAATCGATAGCAAAGATGTCAGGCAACAACTAATGATTATTTTCGTTATTACTTTGTTTAACATTGGCTTTATTGAATCACATTTACTTATGTTGTTATCATGAGTATGCAGTGATAGTAGTGTGGATAAAATCTAACATCTTGGTAATTATCAATTGCATCTTGGTAATTATCAATTAATGCAATTATTATTGCATTTTTTTGAATTTTGAATTTTAAACCATAAACTCTACAGCTCAAATAACCAGGTGAGAATGCATTTATTAAATGTGGCAAATCAATGCAAAATCCTATAAAAACACAAAGTAACTTTAAAGTAATTATCTCAAAGAATTTTATATAAATGTGTGTTAAAGTCGCCAGATCAGGTAACAGAATGGTGATTGAGCCTGTGGCCCACTAATAAAAGTCCTTGCATTTGCAGTATTATGAACTCTGGGGTCAGTGGGGACATTTCTGGAGAAAAGAACAAAACATTTAACTGGCGAAACAGGAGTTGACTTGCAATTGTCAGAGGAAATGCGCTGTTTGTCAGTGAGATTAGCACTGACCGAGATTGCTCATCAAAACAGCGTCTACAAAAGACGACATCAGTCATTTTCAGCGTTTTTTTTGACAGCAGATCAGTTTAAAACAAGGAACAAAGGACCAACACAGTGAGCTGTTAGATGAAGATCTGCAGGCAAGAGGCTGCAAACCACCAACTTCTCAGCGAGGTGACCAACCAACTTTCACTGTGCCCTGCTGTTTGCAGACTCATGCTGTGTGAAACATGAAATACAATCACGGTCGCTCACAGAATGAGGGGAAAAAAGGCCAGTTATTGCCTGATGTCTCTGTTAAAACAGTCCGTTTGTTTTGCTGCCTCCAAAATTCTGGGATCTGTAATATTAAACTGCATTTGCTGTTACCACCAGTAGCTACAGGTGTCGTCAAATCAACCAGGACTGAAATCTTAATGGTTACAATTTGTATTGCGTGGTAGTCATATAGAATAATGGAAGATGGGCTAAAATATTCACAAAGAAACTGTGTTACGATGTAGGAAAAGGAATTTACTGACTGCATTGGACTGAATATATGTAATATATATATATATTATTTATATTTCCAACAGTGTTTTTGGAATACCACTCTTTAAAGATGCAAAATCCTTTCAGACAGTTTTGGGAGTCTGGGGGGGTATTGTTCTCTCGAGATGCTATCACTCCAATTAGAAGAGATTCCTCGTTTCTGAAGCCTTTTCTCTTGTAAAAGTAAAACGACAACAATATTTTTTAATTAAAGCAGAACGTTAATCCCGTATTTGTGCAGCTTTTCTATCAGTCACATATTTATGCACTCTCCTATCAGGCACTTTAAACCATCATAATGATTTTCTCTGGCTTTTCAGACTGTCTGAGCTCCTCATCATGACACTCTGTGACACCATTAATTCTTGGCAGCTTGACAGCTGATTCGGTCCCGGTCTGTTTTTGCAAGTTGATGGGAGACTCTTTCAACTAATTTTTATTCATGAGGAGATTATTAAGCAACACTATAAACTGACTTGAAAAACAACACACTAGCCTGGCAACAATAAGGCTGCACACAACCCATAATGCAACACTCCCTGTAGGAGCCTTTGTCTCTGTGTTATTCCTAGTGTGTTATTGCTCAATGGTAGGAAATGCTTATTGATTGTGCCACTTTTTCCATCCTCCTCCATCTAGTTTTTACAGAGACTACAAATAAGCGAATAGCTGAAATTGAAATTGAAATATTTTCCACTGTTTGTTACAATTTTAACTTAACTTCAGAGGTTGAACTTGCTATTTTTTGTTGTTTGTTTTGTATTTTTGTGGCTGTTCGGTTTGAGTTTAAAACTGAGACTTTCCTCTTGTCTTCCTCTGGTCTGTGTATCAGCGTGAAACCCTGCATGAGATGATCCATGTGCGAGGCTGCATCCATGCAGTCAACCTCTGGATGAGTGACAACATTGGAATAACCATTGCACTCTGCTGCGCCATTGGGCTGCCTCAGGTAATTGAAAACTCATAGGACCGACTCACTGAAACTGAACTGAGCTTGAAGCCCTCTTTCCAATCAAATGCAAATGCTCCAACTCAGCCTTCATATTTGAACTGTAAACTCCTCATTTCCAGGCAAATATTCACATTTTCATTTTAATAACACTTCCTGGCATATAATTCATGTTTTCTGTGCTGCATGCAAAGCCTGACTTAGCACTGTGAGAATATTTAACATTGTGAGCAAAAACTAAACTGATTGTAGTGTTGCTTTAAGTTTTCAAAAACTAGCTTCAGTTGCTCAGTTTTTGACAGTTTCTGTATGCCTTTTGGTAAATCTGAAACCTACACATTACAATGTTCACAAATATTCCCATGCATATATTCAAACTTGTTGCAGCCCCATCAGAGAGGAGTAATTACTTTTTTAAATAATCTGCATAAATAACATCAGTTCTTTCCAGCACCACTGCTTCAGAATAAATTTTAGCTCATACACGGTGCAAGAAATCTAGTCCAATTAAAAATAAACCCTGATTCTTGCAGTTAATAGTGCCCTCACACCACTGTTTTCTTGAAGAAAAATCCAAAGCATTTACTTTCTTGCAGCCGTCATGTTAATTTGTTAAGCAGACATGACTGTCATTCCTGTGGCTTGTCTACTCCTAGGTCTGATTATTTCAGTATGTTAATCCTATAAATGAGTGTTTCTTGACACAAATAGCGGCATGACCATAGGAGATATTGGGTTAATGTGGACCATATCAAAGCTTGAATGAAAGTATAACTTGGATCAGGTTATTCATCAATGCAGTGTCGGACTGAGTTCTCATTTTGTGATAGAAGGTCAAGATATGGCAGTGATGCAACACAGCAGTTTCCTTCAGTGTTTCATAGTGGAGATGTGCCACCTCACCTTAAATGAAGGCCCCCTGCACTAACATCATCAAAAATTAATACATGCACAAAAGAAAATCATCATTAGAAAGGAAGTTGTCCTGGAAGGATGTCCTCATCAAGTTTTTTCTTAGCCCAGATTCAAGTCCTTTAATGTTGGGTATCTGATACTTTTAATTTGACAATCTTTGGCAGAGTACAGACGGTGAATTGTAGATAGAGCATGCAGAGAAGAACCAAGTTTAATTTTGGCCTGTCATCAAGTTAGTCACACAATTAATGTTAATTAGCTGATATGATCTGCCGTCAGCAACGTTGGTCATTTCAACCGGTGAAAGCATTATTTAGGCAAGAAAGCAGAGAGATAACAGATTTGTTACCGTTTGAGATAATGGAGCTAATCCTTGTATTTTGTCAACAGAGTCAAACAAAGACTTGCAACCAAGTAGTTTTTCACATTCTCACATAGTTTTCACTCACATATGAGGTGAAAAGCTGCACTGTAGACCCCCGCTGTCGTTAAGAAGAAGGGTGCTACAACAACGGCAAGCTGAGGTGGACAGAACAGCAGAGTTCAGTAGAGAAAGGGTCAGGTTTTGATGGACAGTACCGATCCATTAAAATATATCCAGAGTGGCCCCAATGCATTACTTGGATCAACCAAGGACATCTCTAGCTATACAACCAATCCTGTATATTTAATAAGTGTGGC
This sequence comes from Holacanthus passer, assembly GCA_025331565.1. Taxonomy (NCBI): domain Eukaryota; kingdom Metazoa; phylum Chordata; class Actinopteri; family Pomacanthidae; genus Holacanthus; species Holacanthus passer. Next base: position 58,696 of record JAFREQ010000218.1, on the reverse strand, counting down.
TATGGCTCACTAAAACTGGAAGTGTTTCCACAGTCTGTATTCCCATTTCAGACCTTTCCTGATATCCTCAATGTTCATCTACATAGACACAAGGGAGCTGCCCACATATCAGAAGTATCCCCTTAGTTTTGTGTTATGACCAACAGTTTTTATTACCTCGACTTTCAGAAAGTCTCTTCTGAGAAATCATGTTTTACTGTAAGGTTGCCATGGCAGACGGCTCTGATTACAATACCCATGAGCCTCAGCAGCTGTTGCTATGGAGAAGAAGCCAGTCAGAAGCGTGAATCACAGCGGGAGCAAATTCAAAACGCTTTGTTTTGTGGTGCACATATCAGAATTATAACCTCAGTGACTGGATGTTTCTTGCCAAAATGCACACTTGGAGTTGTAGTAGCACTTGTTTTCCCTGCATACATGGTGTCTCGATGCTGAGTGATCTCAGCCTGGCACTGAAATGATGAATTAGTCAGCGACAGAAAATTAATTGATAGCAATTTGTGATAATTCATCAGTCAAAATCAAAAATAATTTATCAATAAATAAATGAAAAGTAATGAAACAAGTAATGACTGAATCGACAATGAACTAGCTGTTTAAATGAGGTGATTCCTCACCACTTCAAGTGTTTTCAAGCCCACAGACTCATAGAGAGTATTTGTATTAACAAGGTCTCATGTCTCCCTGCAGCTGCTGGGCATCGTCCTGAGCTGCGTCTTCTGGAACCTGCTGGTGGACATGAGCGAGTCGGCCGACATGGTGGACTTCAAGCTGAAGAAGGCAGAGGTTGAGTACAGCGAGCTGGACCTGGCTGGCGCCGGCTGGTGTATGTGCCTGCCGAGGGACGGCGGCTACCTGCCCGTCCCTGCTTCTGAGCCTGAACTCGACCCCATTGACGTTCACCTGGAGAAGCTCAAGAAGCAGCCGCCTCGCACGCACGCTCAGCTCCGAGAACTGCAGCAGTCCAGATCGGCCACTGGGCTGGACGAGGTAGACGTTGGCCGGAAGCAGAAAAGGGAACACTGAGCGGTCTTTTTGCCCTTTCTTGCCTTTTGGGTTTTTGCCTTTTTTTCTCTCATTGTAATCATTGCATTTGTTGGAGTTGTGTTGCACTACTTAATGGTTGAACCTGTCAGTCATTGGATCAAGAGAAATTTGGTGAGCTAAAGGGATCAGAAGTACTTTGGCACTTTGTTGATGAATTTGTTTACAACAAAAATTAAACAACATGCAACATTGGCTATTTAAAAAAAAATCTTTTGTCTTGTTTGTGAAAGTTGATATTCAAGGATTTATGGCATTATATCACATTTTAATTCATTTTTTTTAGCCTTTGAAATTGAGCTAATGTCTCATGTGCTAAAGCTTACCTCAGGCTGTTTTGAAAATAGCCCAGTAGTCAGAGGACAGTACTATGTGATGTATAAATTAATGGTAGCTTGAAAAGACTTTTTTTCGGTGTCGGAGAAATAGGAATAGCCAAGTATGTCTTGCGTGTAGCGTCTGTGATGGATGTATACAGTTTGTGTATTATTTTATTTTATTATTATTTAGAATTTGATTTTGTGCAATCGGTGTACATTGTAAGACTGATAGTTGTGGAATAACATGGGATGCATGTTTTGTACTGTATATGAAGTAAGTTTAAAAAAAAAACTCAGTTTACATGTTAGGCTCTCATCAGGGGGGCTTCTGTCTATTCCATTTTTAACTAAACTTTTTATTCCATCTTTTAAAGGAAACGACTAAAGGGATTATCCAAAACTACGAATCCAGTGAAAAGCTACTCTATGACGTTTTTTTGTATCTGAGTTATGCACTGTTTTGAGCTTCCCCCTAGCTCCTGCCTTGTATCAGCACTACTGTTCTTGTCAATAAAGCTGAATTTGTCTACTCATTTTTGTGCTGAGTTTTTGTTATGAAGGACGGCACACATTTCAACCGCAAACTAAAAAAAAAACCTGCCTCCAGAGAGGATTATTTATTGGTTTCTGGCTCACGCTTAACCTTAAATGTGTCCTGTGGAGTTTCCTCACAAACAAAAGTCATACATCCATTGTGTTGCTCACATCGTGTATCCTTGAGCTCTAACAAAGGTGCTGAATGTGTTTCCTTACTCTTAAAATATTTGCCAAGCCAATTTTTTATATTTCAAATCCAGCATTGTTTAGATCCATGTTTACTAGCTTGCAGTCTTCTTCGCTGCCTTTGTTGGCACATTACAGCACATCTTGGGGTTTTGAACGGTGGAATAGTGCGAAATCATTAGCAGAAGTGTGAACCTTGGCATAAAATAGGACCCACTCAAAAAAAAAACAGCTCCATAGCTACTAAGGTCAAAAACTTTGCAGGCAACAGCAGCGTTTCTGCAATAGAAGAGAAATGGCTTGAAATCCCACTGGAAAGAGTATGATTGTATATCTGATTATTATCTTGTAATATAAATCCAATTTTCAGAAACTGATTAAAAACAACCAAAAGCAGACAAATCATAGAATCCATCTCCCCCCTAAAATCCCGTCCCCCAGAGGTCAAATACTGCTATCAAACGGTAAGAAGAAGCAGCACGAATGCTGTGAAATCTTAACTGCAACACAAAACTAAAAACTAGACTTGCAGGTAAATACACCGGGATCCGAGCACCTGACACAGCTGCAAAGTTAAGCTTCACCGACCTGAGGCAATCTGGAAGCCAAGAGCGTCGCTGAATGAGGCTTGAGCAGGTGGTTTAACACACTTCTGTTTCCACGCTTGGCAGGCTCAGACACCCTCCTGCAGGGAGCGCTGCCAGGAGCTGATCCGGCCACGGACTCAACTGGTACTGGCAAAGTTCCATATTATTGGAACTATGCTAATTTGTCTTCTTGCTGATAGTTGATGATGATACATGGTACATGATGGTGATACATGATGGGACTGATTGTAATTTTGCAAGGTAGCGGTATCAGTCTTTTCATATAATTGTCAGCCAGAAAGTTGATTCCCACAATGTTGAAGTTTTCCTTTAAGTCTGATGTCTTACCCCAAACTATTCTCAGTAATTATTTTTTTAATTAAATCTATTTCATGAGTGATGAAGTGTCTCTTAGTTTGAGTACTGTTCTCTCAAAACTTAAAAAAGCAAATATAAATGGAGCCCCCCCGTAGAGCAGCTCTGTCCCCTGCCTTTCCTGTCTCTCTCCAGCTGTCAATATCATAAGAAAGCAGAAATGCCAAAGAAGGGCAAAAATAAATGCATATTGGTGGAGTGACAAAATATGTATATCTTTAAGGGCTTCATTTTCAAGTGTGTGCAAATTTGTTTCTCATTTCACAAAACTCTCACACCCTGCTCTCTCCCTGGACGAGATACACCAGCCATATTAAGACCTGGTCATCTCTCCTCATTCACTTCTCACCTCTCTTCCTCCCTCATTGTGATGATGGAGAGACAGTGGGTAGAATAATTATAGCAAGGAGCTGAATTGCGTCAACTCGATGGCCTGAGTGCAGGATGTGCGCACATCCAAACAAGCCGTGATTATGATAATGTGGACATGAATGTTACGATCAGCAGGGGACACACACACACACACACACACACTCGCACCATTTCCACACCCTCATCCATCAGGGAACGGGCTCGGCATCAATATCACTTGTTGCAAAGAGCACATATATTGAGCACAGATAATAATATACAATTTCCAGGATTCTTGGAAAATTGCTGATATTACGCTGAACAGCCATTGCAGCAGCCAGCAGCACATATTGCCATATGGTGAAGACAACAGCAGAACTACAGACAGATTATATAATTTTGTTTTTGATCATTACGTCATTCCCATCATCATCATTCCCAGTATCAGTACTATTAAAGGTGAGAATGTGTTTCATTTAATGGACGAGGCGAAGCAGAGTTCACTAAACACTAAGCTATATGTATGTATGTCTGAATTTCTGATACCACCGACCAACGCAACCTCAATATGACTGTGACAAAAAAATATATTATTTGGTCAAGTCAGAATCCACAGTCCAAATCAAGTGTGTATCTTCCAGAACAAGACTGCAACTTTGGAAGGTCATAACTTGAATAACTAGACTAATTCAGACAGCTGAAGCCTCATGTTAGCTTTTGATCAATTTTGAAATCCTTTTTTCACAGAATGAAGACTTTGTCACACACCACTTACATTGGGAGGGGATCTGTTGATGGCCAATAAGGACATGAATCAGCATGAGTGTGGCGTATGACACCAAAGACTAGGCTCTGGTCATGGCAATGGCATACATATATTAAAGAGAAGATGACGAAACACTAATCTTAATAATAAAGGTTTATCTTATCTTATCTTATCTTATCTTATCTTATCTCCAGTGATTTTATTACCAGTGTTTTGACCTCACGTGGTCTTTCTCAAGGCAATATGAACAGGAGAAATGATTACAGCAAGCATAAACTGGTTCAGTGTTAATATGGGCACCTGATATTGTTTTGAGACACACTTGAAATATTGTAAACCTACATATTCTTTAACCTAAGGTGCAGAAAATGGAAAAACTATTGAGTACATGAACTTAGTTACTTTTCACCACTGATGCACAGCGTCATATGTGAGGCAGTCTACACAGCAGAGCAGATCTGGTTCAGTGTCACCTGAAAACTACTGGTGGAAAAAGTATTCAGATCCCTTATTTGAGTAAAATTAGAGAAGTATATAGCAAAATGTACCCAAAGTATCAAAAGTAAAAGTACACATGAATACCTTTTAAATGGTAAGCAGCATTTTGATGGTGCATCTGATGAAGGTGGGGTCATTTTAATCTACACTACACTATACTACACTCTAGGGTAGTTTAATCTACAACGAGGCATCATATTTTTTAGGCTGATCATATGTTTTGTATATGAAATCTTAACCTGTAAAGTATTCATATCATCGGTGCCCATCTACCGAGCATCAGTGATATGAGTTAGAGGAGGTGTCTGCACAGAGCCCAAAGGATACTAAAAGACAATATAGGGACCCCAGCTACAACCTGTTCACCCTGCTGCTGTCTGGCAAGCGATACAGAAGTATCTGCTGCTGTACCACCAGACTACAGAGCAGCTTCTTTCCTCAGGCTGTGAGATTCCTCAAGTCATCCTCCACATTACACCATGAATAATAGTTTTTTGATTTGTGTGTAGAATAAATGGACTACAGCTTACATTTCATTGTAGAATCCTGTGTTGAACTATGAATACGTGAACCCCTTGAATGAAGAACTGTAGTGTTCAGATAAGTCTAGTGAAGTAAAAAGTGCAAGATTTTCTCTGACATGTGGTCTGACATGTGGTAGAAGTATAAAGTAGGACATGGAAATAGTCAAGTACAGTACTTCAATAAATGTACTTAGTTACTTTCCACCACTGCTGTAAACCCTGCAGTGCCTCTTTATGGCTACAAGGGGTCAGGCTGGGGGAATAAATACAGTAAATCAATGAAGACCTCTTTGATCTCAGTTTTGTATATGTGAGGTTGTATAAAATGAAAATGTTTCTCATGAGGGATAAAGCTTTTTCAGCTAGTGTTTTTCCTATTGCATTTGTTTTCCTTGTGTAAAGAGCACACTAATGTCACAAGCATCAGTCTCTGACATGCCTGTGAGGTAACTCTCTTAACATTAGCCATGCCTGTGCCCGTGATTGCATTACCTACATATGTGGCATCAGTTACAGAGAAAGGTTCACCAAGCAATCTGCAGTCAATTTCACACTAAACGCTCCATGTGCCGTGGGATAAAAAGACAGATTTGATGCTTTTACCAGAAGCTTCTCCCTCAGGGTATCAAGGCTACTGATTTCTTGCACTGGAAGGGTAGACAGGGGCTTCTCATCATATGTGTCCCCTGTGTCTCATCCTCCTTCTTAACCTTTTTATACTTTCACCGCTCTTTATAGCTGCACCTCTTCAGATCTGCAGTCCCACTCCATTAGGTTTTAACACACTACCTTTAATAGCCTCTCTCAAGACTTCTCTGCTCTGTGAGTTCGTACAATGTGAGGAGAGGCAGAGGGATTATCATCGACACGATCAACTGAGTGAGCTTCGACTGGATTTATTATCTAGAGCCGGGAGTTGGTTTTTTTTTAGGAGCAGAAAGTTATTTGTCATTTTGAAAAGTTTAAGATTTCCCCCCTCTCATATACTAACTGTTGTCTGTGTTCAGGAGATATCACAAGTTGTTTTGTGATGAAGTGCTGTAATTTACTTTGTGGGTGTAGCTATTGTCGCCGAATGTGCCCTCTCTGCCTCCATTACAGCTACTCATTTTCTCCCAGAAGCCCTTTGACAGCCCAGAGAGAAAGGTGTGAATGGCTGCTCTCACTTAAAGATGAGTGTGTGACCATGTACATATATCTAAAGATATTAGCATATTTATACTGTAATTATTTCTACCCCCTTGGTCAAAACACATTATCATCATCTGTTGTCTCACTATGATGGATTTCATGGATGGATTGCAATAACGAAGACGCCATCCGCCTCGACTGTGAATCGCTGGGCCACTAGCTGGAGTGGATTGTATTTTCTTCTATAATGTGAACCAAGGTTGCATAAGTACCCATGAGCAAGGCAATGAGGCCCAGCCTGCTGTAAGTGCACAATATGCAGAAACACTACTTATATTACTTTATACGCTTGATTGGAAAATAACGGGATCCTTTCTCATGTGCTTTGTATCCTACAACTTCAGGGTTGATGAACGGCCGCCCATTCATCAGTCATTAAGGACACCGTGTGGATGAGTTAGGAGTGACAGTTTAATCCCCCCTCGAGAATTCATTTCAGAATGGAACTGGAAAGCTTGTTTCCAACAATGCCATACATCTTTTAAATGTTTTTATCTAAAGCTACAAAAATGCAGTACAAATTCTTCTAATTTGTTTAAAACTAAGCCAACCAAGGTCAAAAACACCCGTGTTATTTTGAGCTGGTATTTGAGGCTTTTGCAAGCAGACGTCGCTATTTGTCAGTGGCCTTTGTGTCATTTTGCTGCTAAACTCTTCAGTTGAGCTGTAATGAATTTTGTCGCCTAAGTGCAGGACGTCACCGTGTGGCCTTCAGTCTGCTCACTGGTCAGGAAGATCAATAATGATGGTGCTCTCACAGTGGCAGAAAGCACACGGCTTAAAGGGTCAGTTCACACACATCACAAAAAAGCATATTACTTTCCACTGGTGGTATGTAGCCATGTAGATAGTTTTGCTTTCCTTTCTTGCCGTTCTGCTGAAATCTACCTGCCTTCAGATTATTAATATTCTGGGAAATATTCTTCCTTCTTCATTCATGTTTACTGGGTAGTGGATCCCTCTTTAGGCAAGAAGTCCTTGCCTTGAGTTCATTGAGGAATGAAGGATGAGAGGCAGTAAAGGACTTTCCTAAAATTGCCATATTCCCTGATCATTAAGAAGAGTGATTGTCAGACTTTACTACAGTACCATTATTGATCCACCTCCATGTTCAATGCAGTGGAAATCCCTGTTTATCTTTTCAATACAAAGTACCCGAGAACATGTATAGTAGCACTCACATGCCTGATGATGGCAGTCCTGGGGAGCTCATCCTGTCCTGTCAATAAGAATATATGGCATACCTGGCTGAAATGTCCACTGCCTCTGTCATAAGCCTGGGAAAAAAACGGAGTGAAAGATGAGCAAGAACAGAGGTTCAAGCTTTTTGGCCATCTCAATTGACAAACCTGATTCAGGTAAATATCTATTGTACTTAACTGACTAGTTCAAGCGACCATCTAGTTCCGGACTGATATATCTCAATAACTATTCAATAGATTGCCATGACATTTTGACATTTATGGTCTCTACATATGGAGGATGAATTCACTTGACTTTGATGATCCTCTGAGTTTTAGTGCAACCACAAGGTTCCTATTTTTGGTATTTAATGAAATGTCTCAAGAACTGTTGGATGATTTGCCAAGAAATTTGGTACAAACATTCATGGTCCCCAGAGGATGAAGCATACTGACCTTTGACCTTGACTTTCCCTCTAGCACCACAAGCAAAAATAGGCTAAATATTTTTTAAGTATTAACATTTGCTAGTTGGATTGGAATACAATTTGGAACATACATTCATGTTCCCCAGAGGATGAAAGCCTTTTGTGATTGCTCTCACAATGAGATTGATATTTGTAATTTTAAGTGAAATGTCAACTTTTGGGTGAATTGTCATGAACTTTGTTGCAGGTGTCCATCTCGATGAGTTGTAACTTCAATGGTCTCATAACTTTTCCTTTAGTGCCATCAGGTCAAAATGTCTTCAATACTTTGATTTATTACCAAATCCTGCAAAACAACATTTGCAACAACATTCCCATTGGCTGTACTTGTTGTGCTGTGTTTAGTGCAATTTAGCAAGTTTATGCAAAGTATAAGGATGAACATGTGAGCGCTACATATGAAGTAGCACATGCTCAATTATGGTCTTTCTGAGTAGTCTAACCAGTCCTAAAAATAATGTGTGGCAAGTCTGACTAAGATATATAGTGACTATGTCATAAGCCTTAGAGTTTAATAGCTGGCAACAAATATGGTGGACTGAAGTTTTGTTGGCTTTCTTTCTACTATAGGTCTTTCCATACCAAGTAAATAGCATCGAGCCTGGGATGTCATCATATGCTTCTTACAACAGCTTTGTGACTATCCAGCTTTAATGCTGAAAAACCTATTAAAAGCCTGATGTGAAAACTGGATGGGATATCAAAAAATGGTTATCTTTGCTGATCAGATAAGGTCTGCAACTGCTCCTCTCTCCAAATCCAAAATCCATTTTAACCCGTGGTGTGTTTTCACGAGCAGCATCCTGTAACTTCCTCCCCTTCATCACTTTTTCCACAATGCTATATATTGACCTGCTGGTGCAGTATATCCAGAGATTTTCTATCGGTGGTTGCTGTCGACCATATTCCGAAACAACTTCCTGCCTGGAGCTCTCTGCTGAGTCCTAGATTGCCTGTTATTGAACCAGTCATGAGAGAGAGAGAGAGACAGGCTGAGAACCAGTCAGACAGACAGACAGAGACAAATGGAAAGGAGCTTTCCTCTTTGCTGAGTTTGTACCATTCGATAGTTTGTTGGAGTTCCACTGGCATGTTTCCATTGATGCCACCCTCCGAGCAGCAAAGGCCTTTCCTGCTTTCACTCATTCCAGCTGACAACTAATCCAGGTAGGTTGTCTTATCCTTTCTTGTTTTCCTTCTCTCTGCACCATTGATTCCTGTCTCTGTCTTTCTGAGCTCGCTTGTCTGAACCAGCCATTTCATTTTCTCAGCCTGTTGAGTCAGAGATGACATTTAGATCCTCGCTTTCGCCTTCTTTAGTTCCTTTAGGCCTACAAAATGAAAATTAAACAAACACAATCAGTGATGTACAAAACACTAATGGACGTGTAGGCAGTTTGGAGAATTGTGGCCTCTTAAATATCAACAGCAGACTGATACTCCACTGACTTACAGCAGGTCTACGACAGCTAATACTGATATCTTTTGACTGTGGAAGTGTCAATCCTCACCTGTAAATGTCTAATATTGTCGGTAACAATAGGAAGCAGATGTACACACAGCTATTTGCTCATTATATTAGAGAGGGTGTGATAGTTTTGAGTTTGTTGATTAATTGTTAGGCACTCATGGTGTCAGGGTTTTGGAGGTTTCATTTCCTTGCTTGAAAAAAAAAAAGATAAGAATATTTCTGCAAAACCCAGGGAACAGTTTCATATACACCATCCTGTGTCAGGGAAATAAAGTTTATAAAAGAAACTTTCAGACAAGTTGATGAGATGTAAAGTAATTTAAAATGAAACTTACTGAGGCACTAATGAGCAAGTCTTATCCTTATAACACTCTCTCTCATTTTATTCACACACATGCACGCACAAATGCACACGTAAAACTGAATATCTGCACATATATTAGAAATAGTTTTAACTGGCTGCACAAGGCCTCAAACCTTTGGCTGATTGTGTGTGTGTGTTTATATACATTACAGATTACAGCTATGCTTGTGTGATCTCGTTTGAAGAGTTTGTCCATGTTAATGCTTGTTTAGTGTCTCATTCAGTGATTCTGCATCATGAAGCATGATTTTAGAAAAAAAAATCTGGCAATGATGTTCAGGACTGAATCACGTTGTCTTTGTTACTTATCAAGTATATGTCATTGTAGTGAAATAATGTTAGTCTTATGTAGTTTCCTTGATTCTCTTCAAATGAGGCATTTTTGTATGAAGTATGAACAAAATGACACAAAATGTCAAACAAGGTAAATTGTCTCACCACAACTCACTCGACAGAAAGACTGTTTTTTTCAGTCTACCATTTGCACATTTTTGCCTGTTGGTGTTTGTCATAGACTTGCACCAGACTCACAGAGCACATGAACGCATTACCCCATGTGCACGTGTGCATGTTTATGTGCGAGAGTGTGTTAGTGCATGTCTCTATCAAACGGTGCGGGTGTTTTGGAGGCAGGGCGAGCCCATTGATCAGAGCATGAGGGGGGCAGCCTGCAGCTCTCCCTCCAGCTGCCCACTGGGTGTGAAGGACACTGATGTGACAGCACTAATTACAGAGGCAGGAAGCCAGTGCTACAAACATTCACAGCAACAGCTCAGCCCGGCTCTGCTGGGCTAAAACCATCCTACACAGGCCACTTTACACCTCTCATTCCTCCGGGGGAGATTGTATTTCAAGAGTCACACCAAAAATGAGATATCATCCATGTAGAGTCAAGAGAGACTGCTTTGACTTACAGGATGTAGAAACCAGACATGCTTGGAAATAAGAGGGGAAACTCTGTAGTGAAGCAGGAATAAAAAAAAACCCCACAACTCTAAATACTACAACAGTATTTTGATAATTGAGTACAAGTGATTTGCCTTAGAATTTGAAAGCAGGTGAAACAGCGGCAGAAACAAATATCCAATCGATTTGATTAAATTTCATGGTGTTATTTCCAACACTGGACATTTTTTAAACATTATCTAATTAAGAATCCAGTTTTGAAGGACTAGGGGTTTAATTTACCGTCATTGTCTGCGATGGGATGAATATTTTAGGTGTTTGTCTGGCAGATACCCTCTGGTGTAATGACAGACCAAGAGCTTTATTGCTCTTGTAGATGTGAGCTAAAGCAAACAAGAATTTTCATAGACCGATTAACAGTTTTATTGTTATTGGCAATTTATTATTATTTCTTTCATGTAAACCTGCATTCATAGAGTTTTTGTCCACTTTGGGAGCAGCTCAACAAGTCATAAACAAAACTTTGACATAATATCACCTTATAAACAAATATGTTGTTTGCTGTCATGTTTCTGACCAAATGACAAATGCTAATTTTAATTCACTCTTCTTTCACTAATTAAATGCTCCATTACGTTCACCAGCTAGTTGCATACGGTGGGTTTATTGGAGCTTTTTTGATGATAACAGCTGCCTCATCACATACCTGTGGAATGTGAAAGGTTGTTAAGTTTGATTAGCGCAGCTTTAAGGTTGTTATCCCTCAGTACACTTATGGAAATAAGAAACTCATTTTGTGTTTGTGTCTGGTGGTTTCACAGGTTGTAACTCAGCTGCATGGATTTGATATAACAGACCTTTTCTCAACAGACATTTTTACAAATGGTCAAATTAATTAATAATGACTGCAGAAGTCTAATAAGTTGGAAATGAAGCAGTTTATTATGACTGATATGCAGCACAGACTGTTCCCTGGGCCAGTTCAGGGTCCTGGTAATGAGCATGGCAGTTCACCAGCCTTGCTCAGTGGGACACACCTTCATTAACATTAACATTAACACTGTGCCAAGACAACAACTCAGCTGTGAAAAAGGTCTGGAGCCAGGTTAATAAAATAACACTCGTTTAGACTTTAAGTTAGTGAATTAAAATTCCATTACTCAATATGTATCATGTAAGTACTTATTCGAACACAAACACGAATGTTAATGGTCTTTGGTGTGTGTTGTCGCAAAACCTTTATAATGTTCTAATATGACAGGGCTGTGGTTCTGTTAGTTTGTTTTGAAGTTCTCCCCCCCCAGCAGGCAAAAATTGATCAATGCAGCTTTAATCCAACCAGACATGTTTCTCTCTGAAACTGAACAATATTATCAGTGTGTGTAGGAGTTTCAAATTTAGCCCATCTGTCCTTTGTCCACTCCTGATCTATACTTTTGTGGACACACTCGGAGCAACAGTCAACGTTTAAATGTAGCCTGTGGATATCTGTCATTGTTATTAGTAAATTGAGACACTCTCTATAAGATGATACATCAGATGACAGTCAGTGGATTGTATTTCAACCAATTGCGTTCCACCTCTTTTGCTCTCCACACACAGACTGTTTACCTGCATGCAACCAACGCCCGCTCCAATGTGATGGTCAATTCTACTCGGCCCACGAACAAACTCCAAAGGGAAACCAGAACTCTTCTGATACAAAAATCTTGTCCCTTGCCTACAGATTCTGCATTCACGCATATATCCGTTTATATAGATTAGAGTGGAGATAGCACAGTTTTAATGTTGCAGTGACTTCATTCACGGAAAAATTGAAAAATCTCCACTTTGAGCCACAGGCCTGGCTCACTTCACTTCCTATCTTGCACTAACAAGTTTCATTTCCCATAGTCACGTGGGCAAAATAATCCATCCGTGAATAATCCGGTGAATGTATATACTCTCCAGTAAGACCAGGGTGGCTTTAAACATTGCTGGTGGCGTTCAGTGTATGAATTGGTGCCATGTGCGATACGTTATGCTCACATTTGTTTTAATTAAGCACATTTCCATCGACTTGGCCTCCCTTTTAATTATTTTCTCATTGATCTTTACTGTAGCCCAACATGCAGGTCAGTGAACAAGAGCTGCTGCTTCACAGGGTCTAATGTTTCTCATACCTGATGTGTCTTTTCACTTTGAACATTTGAAATAACTTTATAATGAAATAATAATAAAAATAACCAAAAGTTGTCTCTCTTCCTCTACCAGGATGGAGCATGGAGACAGAGGGATGTCTCAACTTCGCTATGAGGAAGAGGAGGGTGAGTGTGTGTGCACATGTGTGTATGGGTTACAACTATGATAAATCTGTTATAGACTTTCCCTCTGTCGATAGAAACAGGAAATTAAGTCATCACACCCACTTTGTCTCTTAATATTATCAGGAGACAGTTGATTCATCACACTAACTTACAGTTCCTAATTTGTCTCTTTGTTTCTAATTTGTTCTGAGAGTTTGTGTGGGGTTAGGCTGTTAATGAGGAGTGAAGGTTGTTTGTGTGTGTGTGTATAAATGAGTGTGTATTTTTGATATATGCATGTTTGAGTTTGTGTGTGTTTTGTCTTCACACTGAGCAGCACATTTGCACATTCTGCTTTTTTTTCCAAACATCCAATATTGGTTTGCGTCTCCCTGTTGTTCAGTAATTCCACATGGAGCTTTGTGTGCAAGCAGTTTTAGAGCGACAACTTAATTGCCAGCAGACGATCAAACTCACATCATACAGGTTTTTGTTGCAAAACAGGGATTATACAAGCCAGATGATAAATCACGGGAAAGCCACAGGACTGAGCCATTGTGAATAGACTTGTTTTGCTGTGACTGTGCCACAGACTGCTGCTGTTGTTAATAAGCAGACATGACGTGAAGCATATTTTATTCAGAGTTTGTTAAAGTGGTTTAACATTCATGAAAACACTCCTAATGAACGATCTCATTAGACAATCTACCAGCGTTACTGGCTGTCAGTCAATATTTTGGGGCTTTTCAATACTCCTTTAAGTCACTTATTTTGGAAACATTGCAGTCTTATTAAAGCTTGGTCTTCAAGTAATTTGCGTAGTGTTGTTGCTGAAGAACACAAGGGTGTGTAGTTCATATTCATGTAACCATCCAGGAACTGTCCATGTTTGTCCCCAGACCACCAGTCCATCTACATCGGTGTCCCAGTGCCTCGAGGATATCGACGCAAGCGCAGGCGAAGGCGCTCCAGTCGCGAGGCCGCGGAAATAGACAGGGACAGACGCTACAGCCACCACAGACACCACGAGCACGACCGCTACAGAGACATAGATATAGAGGAGGGACTTATGGATTCGAACGAGCAGAGTCTCCAAGACATCAACCACACAAGTAAGTCAGTGGCCGGATATCAGAAAAATGGTACAGGGCATTTTAAGAAGCAAGAGCCTCCTTAGAGAACTTTAACAATAGTGTCAACAGGTCGGGCCTCAAATTGTTCTAACTTGAGGCCTTGAGGTCAGTTTTCATTGCAACACTTTGATTGGCTGCACTGTCTGTCAATCACTGTGTTTCAATCAGGGTGCTTTTGCAAGACTAAACTGTTTTAATCTCAATCCCAAGACTACTTGAAGCAAACTTTTTCCTGCTCATAAGTTCAACTTTATCAAGTTCAACAGGGTCTAATGCTCGTGTTAAAGGAGCACGCCACCAATTTTACAGGTCCACATATCTTAGTACCACTCAGCTGTTGTATAATGTCTTCAACGGCTGTGGAGGAGCCTGATCAAATCTGACTAAGTAACCCTGATGATGTCATTGTGATGTCATCTCATCTTGGGTTGCACAATGTAGGATTCAGTGTTTTTGGGGCTTGGTCCTATAGGAAGTAAAAGTCAAAAAAATTTGAATCTTGCACATCCTACAGCTTTAAGGAGGTGCAATTTGTTAAACTTCTAGAGTGATCCTTAAGGACTGTGGTAGAGGTTGGTCATAGATCTGTGGTCTATGGCAAAATAAATGATGGAGGTGATAGAGAATGTTTTTGTTGACAATTCTTAAGAAATTATTAACAGAAAACTATGAATATCCTCTAATGCAACTGCTTCACATGTCTATATTCTTATAGAAATAGTTTGAGTGAAGTCTGGTGTACATAACATGTTTCCTGCATACAGCTAACAGACCGACTTTTACTTTAAATATTAAATATTTTAAGCTTTCCAAAGGACTGGCGCAGTCATGAACCAGACTGTGTCATGTATTACAATTTTGTTGCGCCCTCCTACCTCATGCTTTTGATTTGATTTTGCCTCCTTCCAGCAGTTTTAACAGTGAACAGCAGGAGACTGAGACACAGCCTGAAAGTGTAGCTTCTGTTTCAGGTCGGAGTAATGAGTAGCCTGGCAGAACACTGTGGCTCTGGCTTTCAAATGCTTTGGCTGGGAAGGTTGTCCACCTCGCTAAATCAGTGTGGTGCAATCAGCGGCAAGGCAACGGAGGTGTTTACTTTGTCTGGACCTGTATGCACACACAAATAGTCTTCTGGAGTGTGTGGGCATCAGAACACGAATATGAATAATGCATATAGGGCCATTAGCAGTAGGAGGATTTTAGTGGGAACAATAAAGATGTGCAAGACAATAACGGGAGAAAATGGTGTCCAACAAGGTGAGGTAAACAACTTAGGGACAATCGACTCTGATGATCCTCATTCTGAGAGGGAAAATGAAGTAAGTTGGGTTCTTGTCTCTTCAGCAGCCAAAGAAATTAATGAGCAAACTCTACATGTTGTTTGAAAGGCATACATGTATTTTGCTGATAATTTTGTTTCTCTGCTTTTGCATGATTGATTTCACCATTGCCTGTCATTCAGAAAAAACAACATGTAGGTGGAATTCACTGTTAGTTGCTGTCAATAAAGCACTTCAATATAATTGACTTACACCATGTACAGTAATTACAGATACAGCTCAGTCCATAGGTTAGTAACACCATGGTCAGCTGACAGCTCATTGCTCTGCAGCATTCATGACCATGGGGGCCAATTCAACCTCTGTACAGAAATGAAATGGACTGTGATAACAAGAGGCTCATGATTGAATACCTATAATCAGGTGGTATTGTCTGATCGGATGTAGGCTTCAATGTTCAAATCATTAATGCTGGTGCAGTAGAGCAAATACATAGAGCTGGTTATAAACAGGGTGTAAGTGAAATATTTATAGTTGTAGTTTTAGTTAAATTGATTCATATTTGAGATCACTATTTACATTCATTGGTGACAGGTCAGTTTGACTATCAGCATTCCAGGCTTACAAGGCTACAGCTCCGAGCACCAGATCACATAAAAGCCATGTAATTGCTTTTTCCTTTTAGAATAAAAACTCGAGGATAAAATTCTACAGAATGATATTACAAATTGTAAAAAACGTCTAAAACATTCTTTCATTCCATCAAGTGTCTCCGGCGGCAGAGCGGCTACGTTACATCCTGAGCGAAGATGATGACATGCCCACGCCAACGCTCTTCACTGAGATGGACACTCTGCAGCGAGAGGGAGACGAGCTGGAGTGGAAGGAGTCTGCCAGGTTGGAGGACTACACTCACAAGCACACGCACACACAAAGTCAGGCACAATCCGCTCGACCTGTCCCAGCCCGTCCAAAATGCATATGAATATCTGACTGTCTGGCAAACTGTACAATGTGACTCAACACTACCTTTTGAAACTTAAAAAGTATCATAATTAGGCATAGATCATTTTCACTGCAGACATTTTGACTCCTCAAAAACATGGGTGTAACTGATAACATTAACAATGGCTGCATTACATTTAGATGTTCAATTCCTAGAGTCCTCAGAGGTATGGATTACTGAGGTGATTAAATGCAAGGAAGCCGTCATTAATGTTATTTCCATGTATATTTCTCCTGCTTTGATAAGGTCTGCTGCAAAAAAGCCAAATGCAGATACAAAATAAGCCGTGATTATATAACTGCGTGGCTAATTTCTCAAATCAAATGTATTCAGAAACTGATTTTGTTAGATAGTTTGGATGAAATTTGATGTTTCAAGAAGAGCTGCCAGGTTCATCAGCGTAAACACTAGAAGTAACGACCAAGGACAACTCAGAAAGCAGTGCCTTTGTACAGTCAGTCCACAATGTAGGAAGCAATGTCAACCTTCTATTCTAGCCCACTCAAAATGAAGTCTGGCATGCAACATTAACCCGGAGACCAGACAAACTGAAGTAGGAATATTTGGCAGTGACAGACTGTGGAATGCCTGAAGGTCTGACTGAGTTCAGGACAGTGACATAAGAGTTTGGTACTGGATAAAGTCATAAAAGTGAGTCTTTGACACAGTGCACTGTTCTTCTGTGAGTGAACTGAGGTGTCTGTGACTTTCCATCCTGCTTCACATTCACACAGTGGATCAGTCACTCAAACTACAGACATCTTGAGGAGTGGGCGCCACCAGCAGAGCCGAAGAAAGAAAAATGACAGTTTCAAGCATTCCTCACCTGTTCCTCTTCTCTGCGTCATTTGCTTCCTTCAGGTGGGTGAAGTTCGAAGAGAAGGTGGAGGAGGGAGGAGAGAGGTGGAGTAAACCGCACGTGTCCACGCTGTCCCTTCATAGTCTTTTTGAGCTCAGGACGTGTCTCCAGACGGGAACGGTGCTGCTGGACCTGGACGGCTACTCACTGCCTCAGATAGTTGGTGAGATGTTTGAGATTTAGTTCCTTTTCTGGCACTTTCATGCAATTCAATCGTTCAGAATTCAGAAATCACTGTCAACATCAGTTCTGTTATATATTCAGCCACTGAGGCATCATTTTGGCTCTTCCCGAGTTTAGTGGTGAACTGCACAGGAAGTCAGCTTTTTTTTTCAGACATGTCCCGAAGATAAATTATTTCAGTGCATCAGAAATGTATCTCCCTAAAAAAAAAAAACAAAGTGCAGAATTGTTGTGAACATCTTTGAATCCTAAATTTGATTTGGCCTATATGGACCAATTAACAGCACTTTCTAAATGACACAGATGTATTTTCCCACTGTGACACTTTTGTATGAGCCGTTTCTGGAGTGTAAACCTAGAAAATGATTGAACAAACTTTATTAACAAATTGTCACACCTTCACATGTCAAACAATTTGAACAGTTCTTTTCTTTATTTCTCATGAAATTTTAGTCTTAGCAGAGATAATGCTGTTAATGTGTAGTATCATTATGGCCTTATCATATATCCCAGTGATCATCAAACCAATAACCTTAAATCCACCCACTCACATTATACTGTGTGTATTACTGTGTTCTCTACCCACCAAACAAGGGACCAATTTGAGGCGCACTCTTGAATCTAAATAGTTCCTTGCATGGAAATGTACATTTCATTATTTCTATCCAGCCGAATAGTTAATTAAACAACTGAACTATTTTCACTCAGGCAGTGTAGGCGACTATGTCACAGCAGGTTAACCCACATTGGAGAATTAAACTACTGCATCAGATAAAACTTTACGACTGCTGGGATTTCTCCATACCGGAACAACCTCTTAGCTTCCCCCACTGAACCGTTTACAAAGAGTGACACAACTGCCCACTCATGCTTCTGCCACTTTCCTCACACTGCTCTGCCATCACCCTCCACATCGGAAGCTGCAGATGCATTAGCATGGAACGGTCAATAAATCAATCAAACAATCAATAGAAAAAAGAATCGATGACAGCAGTTAGTCTTTCCCAGTTTGCAGCAAAATTAAACAACCACCAGTCATTTAAACTGGAGCTCCATATAGTACATTGCAGTTTGTATATGCATGTACATAGCTCGATGTTGATTGACAGCTTACAGCTCAATTTCTCATTACTTGGACAAGTGATTGGTGGAATAATTTTACATAAATACCACTTATGCTGGAAAAAAAACATTACATTTGGCTCAGTAGTCACAACAAACTGGCACATGACCGTTCGTCCTATTCTCATGAACATGAAATCAGATCAGATCAGTTTTATTTGGCCAAGCATGTGAACCCAAACAAGGAATGTCACTCTGTTTTTTTCTCTCTCAATGAACTAATGAACAAGCTCATTGGCTTTGCTGCTATTGAGCTTCAGGTGATTGTTGCTGCATCATGTGACGAAGCTCTCTATCAGTCCTCTGTACTTCTCTGTGAAAATAGTCTCTAAGTGAAGATATGTTTCTCATTGGAAATTATTCACTGGAATCATACGTGTCAATATGGTGATAACTTCAATTCCCCCCCTTAATACATTCATTACCTTTTATGAAGTTATGTCCTTTGTCATCCATCAACCATCACCTATTATTGTAAAATGTGATTTATTTGATTTCTTGCTGTTCTTGTAATTAAGCTGTTATGAGTGTTAGTGCCTGCTTGGCATCCTATTAACTGTTGTTAGAAAATGCCTGTTTGCTGTTGGGACCTCTCCAGCAAATCATAATGATGATAACGCACAGACAATCTGGGTTCATGCACAAACACTCTCTATTGCTGTTATGGAGCCTTGGGGATCTGCGTTCCCAGTCTCAGGGCACAAATCAACCAGCACAGTCCTTCTTTCCACTGAATGCCAAACAGCGCTTTAGTGCCACTTCAACTCACAAGTTTGAAATTGTAGTCTGACACAACAGGTTGCTCTATAACCCTGATTGTCCCTGTGTAAAATGTAAATAACAACAGAATGCAATCATTTGCAAATGACCTGTGTTTACAGTTTTCCAAATTGTTCCTGAGTCCATGTACTAATCTCCTTAACACAATCATGTGTTTGACAAAGTGTTGAACCTCTCTCCATCCTCACTTGTGAATGACTGAGTCTTTCCAGGATGAACCTTTCATACCCAATCATGATACTATCACCTGTTACCAATGAACCTGTTTACCTGTGGAATGATCCAAACAGGTGTTTTCAATCAGTCCACAACTTTCACAGTCTTTTGTTGCTCCTGTCCCAACTTGTTTGAAACATGTTGCTGCCATCAAATTCAGAATAAGAACAAAAAAAATCTATGAAGCTGATGAGGTCAACAATTTAATTTAGCAGATGCTTTTATCCAAAGCGATGTACATCTGAGAGTAGATACAACACAAGCAAGGATGTAGTCAGGAGAAAAAAAAACCTGGATAAGATCCCTATGTCAAATTTCCTCATGTTAAATATAAATGTGCCATTTTCCAGATGACATCATTGAGAGACAAATCGAGGAAGGCATGATATCTCCTGAGCTGCGAGAGAAGATCAGTTTTGTCCTGCTGAGGAAACATCGACACCAGACCAAGAAGCCAATCCACCGCTCACTAGCCGACATTGGCAAATCCAGCTCTTCTAGCAGTGAGTGTCCAGTTCTGTGGCTATCAGAAATGATCGTCTAGCTCAATCTGTGATTACTGACATACACTGACAAAATAATAAATATCAGGTCGGCTATCAGACACTGCTGTTTCTGTCTTTCACTCGAAATTACATATTTGATTAATGATTCTACATACAATCTTGAAAGCATGTATTATAACATGCCATCACATGAAATAACACCATGCGTCCCCGAGATATAGCAATTTCTTTTCTTTATCAGTGATTGGTCCATTCTGGTCCCACATATAATTTTGCAGCCTGTGAGAAATTCATTATGCATGTATTGGCCTCACTTGGTAAATGAATGAACGCGCTCCTGCAGTCAACGAGGCTCATATCCTCCACAGGGGATGTATTAATGTTTGATGAGTTAATTACCGCTGTAGCATTTCCTCATCTCATCCGGGCAGGGCACATACTGCTAGATAAATCAGAAAGCATCACCTCCGACCGCTCTGTTACTGTTTGTGTCTGTTTCTGTTTTCCCTCGCCAGGTCGGAACGCAGGGTCCCGAGGTGGACCGGGGCCCGTTCCGGGGCCAATGGCCAACTTTAACCGATCCACAGAGGACCTCCGAATGAAGCAGCAGTCTGCCAGCTACGGTCGGCTGCGTGAGTCTCTCTCTATGGGTTCACAGTTTGTGGTCTCCCATGCATGGCTGTGCATTATGGCCACAAGCATCTCTCTCTCAATCTGTCCCTCTGTCTGTGGTTAGGCTTTGATTCATGAAAAGCCAGGGTTTGTTGTTTTTTTTGACCATTTAACCATTTTCATGTGTTTATTAGGCAGAAAAAAACTTCCAAAATCAAACACTTGTTTACTCAAAGGCAAGTATCAGCCTGATTGATGTGTTGAAGTGAGGCTGTGATACAAAATGATGGACTGAAGCAAGGATGACGTAACCCCTTCACTCATTCATCACCAAGACATGTGTTTACTAAACTTGATTTATAAGAGCTATTAAAGTCCATTTCCTTTTGAGGTAAACAAAACTTTTGGAAGTAGTCATGAAAACATTTAGTACATTGGCATTCGTGTAATAAGACTGTTATCTTTGGATTTTCCTGGAACTTTCTCATCTTCAGCTATCGTTTCAAATAAAGATGTGTATCAAGTTGAGTTGTGAATCAGAGGGAAATAGTTCACTCTTTCTGCTCTTTTGATTTTCATGATTGGAGGTATTACTCCCTAACAGCAAAGTCGTGCATTATCTTTCATATCACGGCCAATGTGGTTAATAATAGCACAAAAGAAGCAGTTTCTACCTTTTGTCTTACTGCTTTACTTTACTTTACTGTATATTCTTGTTTGAATGGATCTAGTTACCAATTAATGATCTACAGTATAAACCATGTAAATATGATGTTATAACTGTGCTCGCTGTTGATTTCTTCTCCAGGTCACGCCCAGAGTAGAAGTATGAATGATATTGCAGATACTCCCAGCACAGATCAGGTGACTCATTTCAATCTTCTCCACATCCCTTTTCATACTTAAGCATTAGGGAGTGATATTGAATGAGGTGATAAAAGATCACTTTGCGTTACAACCTTATCAACAGCATTTCCTCAAAGTGAGCGTGTTTTATATTTGCAAGGCCTTGGCTTTATCACTCAGGACGTTAATAATGGCCTAAATCATGTTCCTATCTTTTATAATAGCAAAATGTCTATTTATCTGCATGGAAGCTATCTCTGGAGTGTATCCTCATTTTCCACAGTGTTGCTTTCCATTATTGGGGAGATTACCTATCGCATGTCTTAGTAAGGTGTTGTGTTGTATTGAATTGATGTTTCAGTGGAGTGGTCTGGTAGCTCTGTCCTAAGTGTCATCAATCTTTCATTGCAATTGCTAGTGAAGGTGACAGCCAGTGATAGAGGAAGCGTGCAAACACATAATTCATCCAGTTGTGGGGCCGATGCAATAACGTAGCTTAAACCCAGTGACACATGCGTGGAGCGATACGAGGGCGTGCTGCTGCTGCTTGGATTAGGATACTGGGCCTTGAAACAGGTCAGGATTAAGTGTCATTCACAGCTATGACTAATGTACAAAGATAAATGAATGAGAATTTGTTTAGGAGTTTGTGATGTGGACTTAGTGCAACTGTGAGGACGAGCAAGCGTTGTCCTGTTCCAAGTCCCCAGTTATGAGTGGTCGTCTGGATGTTCATATTGTATTTACAGGCCTACAGTAGGTCACACGTGACAATGGACAAGTGAGAGTTTGTCACTGTGTGTTTTGCGTGTGCGTGTGTGCCACATTGTCGCTGTCAATATCGAGCTGGCACCATGAAAAACATGGATCTCATTGTCCGGTCCGCGTGCTCGGCCCTCACATGTAGCACAGATTGGGGTTGTGGGTTATTGGCGAGGCTCTCCATTATTGAGTGTTATTGTGCTGCCGTCCAATTTCCTGCCACACCTTTACATGCAATCAGACAGGTCAGTTCAGCTCACCATCCCCCTTTCAGTCGCAGCTGTGTCAGCCTACATTGGTTTTGCCTCTCTAATTGTTGGATCTTGAGGTTTAATGCTCATGGAAAAACACAGGGTTGTTATCTTGCAAACAGCTGCTGATTTAACAACGTCCTCCCAGAAATATGTGGTACGTTTAGAGAGACTGTAACAAATGATATGAAGGTGAAACTTTAATGATCCCCGCAGGGAGACCTGATCATTGCAGCCACAAATACTGAAAGAATATGTAGGGCAGTAACCGACAATTATTTTCATGATCAGTTACTTTTGTAGAGGCAGGGATATGTTTTCTCACTGGTCACTAGGGGTAGTGGGTGTGTTTGGATGTGTGTGTGTGGGCAGAGCTGTGTGTCTGTGGGTGTGTCACTGTGGCTGAATGATTGCCTAATAAATATCACCTGCACCTACCTGTGAATTTGCTTGCTTGGTACAGAGAGAGGAAGAGGTAGGGTGCCCATATTTCTGTTGACCGCTAAAGCTATTTTCCATCATAGTCTAGTCCTACAAGTCCATCATTGCATAAATGTCCAAATGTATGTTTTTATCGAGAGGGTTAAAATAAACACCCTCGAACTGCAGTAATGGCTTCACGTTTCTTCCTTGGACTCAGCGTGTCAGACAGAGCCCTGCTTTCTCCTCTCAGTGACAAACCTAGTTTTGATAATCACACTACAACTTTGCTAATTATTTTCTCAATTAATCACTTGATGCTTGACAAGGTACAAGAACGAACTGACATCGTGTTAAGGGAATACACACATTAAATAGGAGGGCAGGACTACAGGTGAAAACAATCAACAATCCTAAAGGCAGGAATGAAACACACCTGAGGACATACTCTTAGAAAATAAGACAGGAACTAGTTAAACTAAAACCCAAAAACATAACAATTACTGCAATATATTCACTTTACTATCACATTTGAAAAGAAAAGCAGCAAATCTGCTATAACCTTTATAATCCTTTTGATTGTTTTATCTCTTTTTACAATTGATTATCTAAGTATTTTAGTTCCAAAAAACATGTAAATTAGAGTACATATGAATACAAGAGAAAAAAATGCTGCATACCACAAAAGAAAAAATAAATGAACTTAAACATGAACATATCAATGCAGATGTGAGAAATGTGAAATATCCAGTGATGGCACAAAGTCTAATAATGATGATGTCTCACCATGTTCTTTTTGTGTCCCCCCTCCTTCTGTAGCTAAAAAATAAATTCATGAAGAAGATTCCCAGAGATGCAGAGGCATCCAACGTGTTGGTGGGCGAAGTGGATTTCCTCAACAAGCCCTTCGTAGCCTTTGTCCGCCTGGCCCAAGCTACGACACTAGGAGGTCTGACTGAGGTCCCCGTTCCCACCAGGTGAAATAATCCACAAATTCACCTCTTTGCACTCACATTTGACAAAGCCCTTTTCACACACTCCAGCCATCCCAACGCATACCTCACATGTGTCCTACACAGATTCCTGTTTATTCTCTTGGGACCCCAAGGAAAGGCCAAGTCCTATAATGAGATCGGCCGAGCCATAGCAACCCTCATGGTGGATGATGTAAGTGTCTGTCATTGCCATTTCTTTCGTCGTCTGTCATTGTTGTCAGTGTCTGTCAGTATCTGTCATATCTGTGACATGCCTTCTTTATTAGAGAGCACAGGCTGATACTGACACTGCCTCGGTCAGCGTGTGGGAACAGACAGCATCATTTGCTGTAAAGTCTGGAGTTGAAGCTGAGATGTATGTGGCATGTGCTTTAGCCTGCTGATCTACTGAGATACCCTCCTATTGTGTTTTAATTACATCTGGAAGTGATGCTGATTGTTAAGCATCAGCTAGGAGCAGGGTTTCTGTCGGGATAATGACTCACCCGTGGTTTGCTAATGGGAGTGTTATTCACGCCCGTGAACACAATTTTAGTTGTTTAATTACTTCCTATATCACTAAGCACAGAGCCAAATGTGCTGTTTTAATACCAGATGCAAGCAGTAAAGAACGATAGGCTGTTATTTGAAACTGAGCTTGGTTAAGTCGAGGCGAGTGCCACAGCACAAAGATAAATTCACCAGCCATAATCAAACACTGACAATAAGGTCGGTGGTTAGTAATCTTAGCTTGCTCTCCATTATAATCTAGCAATTTCAGTGTAAATATAAAAAATAAATTCAAGTGCAGCCTCACAGCACCACTAGACTCTTGTGTGTTGTGTCAGCAGGCCTGTGTCAAGGTTCATTTGTTGTCACTTTACAACACAGAGTTGTAGAATGAAACGCAAGTTGTAGCCCCTTCATGCTACACACACACAGTACATATGTAAATGTTTAAATTAGGACTGAATACAATGCAATTACAATAGAATTAAAACAATATATAAACATATACTTATAAACATGCATACCTATACACTCAGAAAGTATGTGCAATGCCAATGTAAAGTTCCATGACATTTATTTACGGTGTAGAGAGGATGAAATGAGGTGTCTCACAGCCCACAAAGGAAAGTAGATGTAGTTTGTAGTTTGATTGTCTGAGGTGGATAATGTCTTTTAGTATCTTTCATACTCTCCACAGTCACCTCACATCACTGATGCTCAGTAGATGGGTCCCAGTGGTGTTGTGGGTGGTTTAATCCCCCACTGCCGAGCATGTATGTGTATTAGCTTGTATGTTAATGTCTCCTCAGCTGTTCAATGACAAAATGCTCACTTCACTTCTGAAAAAGCAGAACAACCAAATACTGTAACATGACTTTGCTTGCAAAACATCTCTCTCATTTTATCAAGTGTTCACCATATCATTTAACATATAGTAAACACAGGCAGCCTTTAAATTCCATTTGCGGTTTTTAGCTGGATTTTAGTCAGTCTAGAAACATGGCAGCCTAAAGCATAAGGCTCCAACACAATCAATGATTGTTCTCCAGGCCAAAATCAAGTTAAACTGTTTGTGTGGGAGGGAGAAAATCAATGAAGGTACCACGTAGCACTCTTGGGAAAAAATATTTCTGTCTCCCCCAGGTTGCAGATACCTGCTGCTTTTAATTTAAAAAAGTTTCACACACTTGTGCTGTGGTTTTGGTTTACAGACCTGCAGTCTGCACAGTGACCATTTATAGAACTAGAACTGGACCGAAGCCCAAGTCATTGCCAATTAGAATCAACCCTTTGATTTTTTTTCCCTCTACATTCTGCGCCCGTGCACTTGACTCACAGTGTTTCTGGGGCATGATTAGTTACTGACTGACAGTTGTTTTTGAATCTAATCCAACTGGGGTAAAAATATCAATATAGCTTTCACAATTTATGCTTAACAAGTCTCCAGAGGCCATCGGAAAGGATGGGAAGTCAAATCCCAGTTATTAGAGCAGTACATACTGATCAGTATCGCCATGATATAAGCCAAGTGATGTGGTGAAATCCTCTCCCTTTATCTCTCCCTCCCCCTCTCTCCCAGCTTTTCAGTGATGTAGCCTACAAGGCAAGAGATCGAGAGGACCTCATTGCAGGCATAGATGAGTTTTTGGATGAGGTGATTGTGCTTCCACCTGGAGAATGGGATCCCAAAATCCGCATAGAGCCGCCCAAGAAAGTCCCGTCGGCGGACAAAAGGTTGGAGCTTTACCATCCATCTTAGAAATTTCATCTCAGTAATGCTCATTAAGCTCTCAGCTGCTTCTGTCAGCATCACGATGAGTATTATGTCTACAACAATTGTATGAAGTTAATCTTTCACTGAGATCAACTTGTTTTGTTTGAGATTTAGGCTGAGAGCAAAATAGCTTGTTTCCTGAATAAAAGTCTGAGGTTAGAGCATTATGCCTCCATGTCAGAAAGCACCAGCCAAAGCTTGCAGGACTGACACTTAAAACATCATGGAATAGCACACACTAATAAATGTAAATGAATAAACCCATACCCCCATGCATATGTAGTACAATATGTGTCTTTCCTGCAGGAAGTCAGTGTTCTCCCTGAACGAGCTGGGGCAGATGAACGGTACAGCTGGAGGAGGAGGAGGCCTGGCCCAGGACGAGGAGATGCCAGTGCAACACGAGCTCGGGGAGGAGCTGGCCTTCACCGGACGGTGGGTAGTCCAGGCCGCATGGCAAACTGCCGAAAGATTTGGCTCAAACTTTTCCCGATTCTGGCTCATGGAAGGGAAATCTGAATATGAATTACTGGTAATCAAAATTTGGCTAATTGGGAAAAATTATTTGGGTGCAAATTCAACTCCCCAAAAGATGCAGATGTTCCCTAATGAGCACTTTGGCTGAGGACTCAAAAATGAATCTGGTCAAATTTGGCAGTGCTGGCGTGCCACTTTCAGCTGTGCCTAAAATAATAGAACCAATTAACACCAAATGTTCCATGACTTGTTTTATTTAACAGGAGGAAATGTAGCAGAAGATAAGATTTAAAATGTGGTTCAAGTTCAAGCATCAAGCTTGAAAGTGCAGGTTTCAACAGTGAGCAAAGTCTAATTCATTTTTGCCAAAATACAATGCAGAGGTATCTTTTCAAAGCCATGGACTTGAAAGTGACAAACACTGACCTCTCGTTCCTACATGAGTCTAGATGTATCTTTAAATCACAGTTAAAATATCCCATTCGCTCAAAAAAACTCTCCACTTTCCTGCTCTGGAGAAAATAATATGTGTTGAGCTGAGAAGTAAAATGTGTGCAGCAGTCCAACCACTCTGTCTCTTTGTGTACAATAGCTTCTGTGGTGGTCTGTACCTGGACATAAAGCGGAAACTGCCGTGGCTGCCCAGTGATTTCTATGAGGGTTTCCACATTCAGTCCATCTCCGCTGTGCTCTTCATCTACCTGGGCTGCATCACCAACGCCATCACCTTCGGCGGCCTGCTGGGAGACGCCACCGACAACTACCAGGTAACACAGAGTGCCAAATTCAGAAAATAGAACAAGTCAATTTAATGTAGTCAATTTATGTAAACTAAGTTCATCAACTAGAGATGCACTTTTAACAGGGAGGGTTCTATACATACTGCCAGGCTGTGTATCGCTACCTTTATGACTGACAGGAAACAGGGGGAAATAGCTAGCCCTGATTTTGTCCAAAGGTAAAATAATCCATTCAAAAGTTGTAGTTTTATGGGGAGTTGTGTGAAGAACTACTTGTTGGATGGGAGCAGTCTTGTCACAGTAAGGTTGTCAGGCATCCAGCAGAGACTTCAGGAAGTCACTACTCCCAGCCAAAACAGAGACCACCATATAACCCACAGTGAAAGCACACATTGATTTTTAAACAAATGAAATCTAATGTGTTAATTTGTGAGCTTTACAGGTGCTGGTAGACAGATTTTGTTGTGCTAAGGTAAACTATAAGATAACCATAATATTATAAGATAATCATCATGTGATAATCATCTGCTGACTCCAGCTTCATATTTTTGGTGCAGTACAATACAATCCACATAATATTCTTTAAAATGACTTAATACATATCAGCTATGCATGGATGATCCTGGATACTATGTCAGGGTATCTATGGCACACAGATGTGTTCAGTGCCAGAGCATTATTATTATTGATCCCAAGTCACATTCACATTTAACACGGCTTGGAAGTCCACAGTAATCCAATTATAAACACAGGCAAGTAGCAGCAATAGATTCAAATCAACTGGTGTCAGCGCAGGAAGTTCGCATGTAATTTGTGTGTCATATTTATCAGGTTAGATGAGATATATTTACAGCCTTTGCGTATGTGCAGCTAGTTTGTCATACACACTGTTTTCCTGTTTTTAATTTTTTCTTGTCCTTAATTCAATAATATCCATTTCAGCATGTCAATCATCCCAATGTGTTTGTTTTTTATTAGAACTGAAAAAAGCTCATCATTTAATTTTACTGCTCAGTCATGAAACAATGATGTCATTGACTCCCCAATATGAACTTTTCCTTGGTAGACAGTGTCTGGCTTCATAGATAAGTCTCGGGGTCCGCTGCACTATGTGGTCGGGGTATTTTTAGTTCTACACACACTTCTATACACGCTCAGACACACATGCACACAGATTCACCCTGGGATCGTTTCAGATAAGTGCTTTGACTGGCACTCAATCACTCCCTTCCCTGTCAAGTTGAAATACAACATCTTGACCTTTTGTTTAATGTCTAATGCACTCACGCACAGCAGCCACTCCCACCAACACACACACTTCTCCTTTGTTTCAATGTTATTCCTCTCGTCTCATCTGAAGCTCGCTTTGCTGACTTCACTAACACCACAACCCAACAATTTCCTGAACCCAACCATCCTAGCTATTTTCTGCCGCATTTTCATTTCCCACCAACTTGATCTGGGAGTCTCAGTCCACGACTGTCTTTCTCTTTGCCGTCCAACAGGGTGTGATGGAGAGTTTCCTGGGTACGGCTCTGGCTGGCTCTGTCTTCTGTCTCTTCAGCGGTCAGCCCCTCATCATCCTCAGCTCCACTGGGCCCATCCTCATCTTCGAAAAACTCCTGTTTGAATTCAGCAAGTGAGCGTCTTTAGAGCCAGATGATCTTGGAGTGTGAATACTGTGGCGTACCGGAGACACCCTCTTAAATGTCAATTAGAGGGATTTGATAATCCCATTATGGGAAAAACAGAACTGAACCTCCTGCTCTACAGGAGTATGACCCCTCTTTATGATTCTGTGCATGATTTGCATTCAACTCCAGTGAGAGTGAAGAGATTTGTTTTAAAATGCTTCTCATGCAGCAGCTATCAAAGTCTGTACATGTCAGTTTTTCCAGCTTTTATTCCCTTCTGGCTCAAATCTGAAACACATCCACTGATGGTCTGTATTGCTGGGTGAACTAAAGGGTTGATTTCACATTAATTTACCGGGCTACTTTTTCCAGATCAAAGTGGGGAAAAGTCTAATTGGGTTGTGACCTTTGATCTCGAGCCCATTAAGTGAAGAAACTTTGAAGTTTACAGTTAACAAATGAAGACGTTCCTACCAGCAACGATTGAGTTAGAGTACCTGCCAAACTGTTATGCAATGAAACTCTTCCTAGCAGATGTATATGTATTTGCAGAAGTGCACTGGATATGTTTGTTGGTTGTATATGCACAGAACACGATTGCCCTTCATCAATGCTTCTCACTCCCAAAGGAACAACAGCATAGATTACATGGAGCTGCGTCTGTGGATCGGCATCCACTCCTGCCTGCAGTGTTTCATCCTGGTGGCTACGGACGCCAGCTACATCATCAAGTACATGACCCGCTTCACTGAGGAGGGCTTCTCCAGCCTCATCTCCTTCATCTTCATCTCTGACGCCATCAAGAAGATGGTGGGCTCCTTCAAATACTACCCCATCAACACCGACTTCAAGCCCGACTACATCACCACCTACAAGTGCGAATGCCTGGCCCCAGACCCGAGTGAGTTCACCCCTTGGCTCAGGGAGGTACAGGGGGATTATCCACAAGGAGGCAATACAAGCGGCCCTTTCTGGGTTTGGTAGACTGGCTCTGCAGGCAGGTTGTAGAGGAGAGTAAAACCGCCTGTATTCAGTTTACAAAACCCTTTATTGTGGAGAAAATTTCTCCCACTCTTCCTAACATAAAAGGATAATGACTATGCTTTTATGTCACCAAGAGTGGGAGAGTGACCACTTTTTTACTCAAGGAAATTACATAAGAAGGTTTTTTTTAAGCTGCATGAAACAGCAATTTTATCTTGAATAATATTTTGTTTATTTATTATCCTATTTGAAACATATAAAATATTTAATTTACTGGAAAAACAAGACATTTTCTTTTTTTTGTAATTGTCGCAACATCATTATCCCATCAGCAGGGTGCATCACGTATACATGTTTTCTAGACATAGCCAACATACAAATACTCCCTACAGGGGATCAGAAACATAAATAAACCTAACCACACATTTATCTATACAAAGAACAAAAAATAAATAAATCCAAGGCAAGTTAAAATACTTATTTTCACTCCTTCTTACAGTCCTTTGTCTCCTGATGGAGGATAATGAAGAACACAATCTTGTGAAGAATGAACAGTTAGTTTTGTAGCAAGAACCAAGGGGCCCATATGATACAGTGCTGTACAAGATAAAATCTACTCTCAATGGTGAAACAAAATCAACCCAGTTTTCCCAGAAATTCTTAAATGTATCTGATTCTAGTCTAGCAGAGAAAGTCAACCTTTCCATCGTAGAAATATTATGCATCACTTCAACCCAATCCTCCATTTTAGGTGCATCTATTTTCAGCCACTTCCTGGTGATGGCTTTTTTACCCGCAACTAACATTATTCTGAATATATGTTTGTCCCCTGGATTTGTTATTCTCTGATCCATTTTTCCCAAGTACAAAACATCAAATGTAAATGGAAGTTCCACTTTCAAAATGTTCTCCATGCAGTTCTTTAAACCCTGCCAATGAGGTATAATAGAGGGGCATTCCCAAAAGATATGGAAATGATTGGCTTTATTTTAAAGCACGACATTTTCACAGGCTGTAAGATTACCTATCTGAATCAAGTTTACAAGTCTCTGCAAGTTGTTTTTTGCACAGTAGTAAAATAAATGAAAATCAATGGCTGGCTAAATCAATTGAAAAATTCTTGGTTTATAAGTGAAGATGGCAGTCAGTAATTTAAGGCAGAAGCTGTTGACCTGAACATGGGACACCACAGATTTGTCCTTTGGGACGGGAATGAAACGCTCTTCAGGTACATCATACAGCCATTATAGGTTGCCAATATGCAACGTTAGGTCACATCAGGTTAGATAAATCTGTTGATTCATTTTCTAAAACTATAATTGGGTTTTTACCTTTATCTGTAGTTGCTAATTGAGGATGCTGCTAAACTAACTGTGCTGACAAGTAGATTTTTACACTATGAAATGTAGAGTTCAGTACATATCATGACCACTGTTTCTTAAGAACCAAAAACGGATAATCATCAAAAATGATTGTTGATCTTATGTGTGTATGTAAAAAAAAAAATGTTTTGGACAATATATGCTATCAGACTTTTTCAACACTCCTTTGTAAGTAGTAGATCAAACATCTGTAAGCTGTATGAGTTGGGCTGTAGTTGCTGTCTGTGATGATGATCAGGCTCATGAGCAACTTTAACTTTTGTTTGTTGAGTTGCATGGCTTAATGAAAATCAAATTTAAATCAGATTCCTTCATTGTACAACTTCCCACACGTTCACTAATCTATTTACTGTTTACCATTTGAAAATGGCAGTGGTTTGCAGTAATTCCTGTAGACATTGATTTCTGTAACTGATTTGTCTCTCGTTTGCTTTCGCCATGCACCAACAATTTGGCTGCCGTCTCTTGCAAGTGAGTACCTCTTTGTTCGTCTGCATGGGCCTCCGAGTGCTCTCTGCAACGTCCAGCAGCTGGATTCTCATCATGTTTTGCATTTCTTTTTCTTTCCCTTCTGTTTTCCTCCTCACCCCCCTTTTTCATTCTCTGTCTCATGGCCTCCCTGTCTCTGTCTGTCTCTCTCCCATTCATAAACAGTGGCTTCAATGATCTTCAATGGTTTAGTTCCAATGCCAGATAACAGCTCTGGTGTCTCTGGGGTAAGTGCTTGTTTTCATTCAATTTTCATTTTCTGCCTCTATTTTGGTTCAGTGTATTTTAAGCTGAATGTTTATAGGATCATAACATTTCAGCTTTTCCCAGAATTAATTACACGAGATGTTTAAAAAGCCCAAATGGCATAATTGTTAATATCAACTGTCTGACGAAGAAGTCGCTTTGCTCTCCTCTTTCTCTCCTCTGTTTGTTTATTACCATCCATCCCATCATCCTCTCTTTCACTCTCCTCCGTGGATTCGAACTTCACATCCGTGTCGACTATTTTCATTCTGTCTGCGTTTACATTTTTCCTCTACGTCTTTGTTAAAACACTCTTCATCTCTTCATCCTCTCCTGTCTCCCCACCACTGCCGCCCACCACCCCAGTTGAATGTGACAGCTCTGGACTGGAGCCAGCTGAGCAAGAAGGAGTGTCTGACGTACGGAGGCTCTCTGGTGGGAAAGTCCTGCAAGTACGTCCCCGATCTGGCCCTCATGTCCTTCATCCTCTTCTTCGGCACCTACTCCATGACCGTCTCCCTCAAGAAGTTCAAGTTCAGCCGCTACTTCCCAACTAAGGTGACAGATCTAACAGAATAAAGTTACCAAATACTTTGCACAAGTTCAAATCCAGTTGAAGCTGAAGTAACCCAGAGCAGCCTTCTTGTAAATGAAAAAAGTATGATTAAATTCAGTGTATGTTCAATCAGATTCACAAAACCCTTGTGACTGCACAAACTTGTTGTAAATTGTTCATTTCAACCATCTGTTCGTGAAGATTTGATCATCGGCATACTCAGTGCAAATTGCTTTGTGAGGTTACCTGTTCCAATCCATTTGTGGGCAAGTTTTATTCACAAGAATGTTGCCAAATATTGAAACCACAGAGCTTCAAGTCCTGCGAAACATAACAAATTTAACGGTGTCAGTCGGGACCTGAAACAATTAGAAAATCTCACTACAGCCGCCAACGACATGCCATTAGAGCTTTGCTGTACTGTGACAGAAATAAAAGGTAAAGCTTTTTACATTCATTCAAAAGCTGAGAAAAAACATTAAGCAAAGCAACCCACAGATGGAAGGTTATGGTGTTGTGACAGACACAGAAATGAACATGTGAATATCAGGCAGCAGGTGGTGTCAGGCAGGATGTTCCCTCGTAAAGCGATGAAGAGCCTGAGGTGGCTGTCAGACTGAGAGGATTTTTCTAACCACTGCTGATCTCTATAAAAAAAAAAACATTGTCAAATTTCTTAGTAGATTGGCATGTCATGATGATGATGATGTGAGCAACAGAATATTAATGTTGCATGAAGTTTATTTTAGTCATTTCTTTTTAGTTTGTATTTGACTTTAGTAGCAGCTGTGGCAACAAGTGGCATATTGTGTATCCATCAGTTTATCTTTCCTTTCTCATTAAAACATTTGAAAAGGCAATTTTATTTGTTAAACTGTGCAGAGTTTTGTATTCATATTTACTATTTAGCAGTGTTGTCTTTGTTGGTGCATTGCTCTGCTTCTTCGCTGTTCCTGCCACTGACTGTCGATGAGTGGAATATCAGAAATGCGATGCCCCTGTGCTCGTGCTTGTGCATATGCGTCCTTGTGGCAATTCATAAAAACATTCCTTCACAGCTCTACTTGTGATTAAAGCTGCAGATTTAAGATGAATATAAATGCAACTAGTGACCACGTGATGAAGAATGATGTACCACGAGGCAAATGTGCACAATAATTTAAACAGTGTAAAATGTTGTACCATAAATTTAAAGTAAGGAAATACTGTGACTGTTCACTTTTTAATGTAAGAAACTGTAATCAAAAACGTGTGTACCAAGCACATTATCACCAGAAAGTCTTACACACTTTCTGAGACAGATGGCCCACTTATTGTCACCTTTGATAATTAATTTAACACACTGACCTGTTGTTGATTGTACTGTCTCGTTGGTGCAACCCCCCTCAGGCCCAACGTGGCACCGCTGCTCACATCTGTCCTGTGTCTGATCTCTAACAGGAAGTGGATCCCCTCTTTTTCCAGACACTGAGATGATATTTTGCCTCAAATGAAGCCGGGCACGGCTCAGTTTTTTCAGCATTTATGAATTATCAGACCTTGTCTCTGCTTTCCGTTCTGCAAAGAAATGTTTATTCCTCTCACTTGAACTGTTTTGTTTCTCTGTTTTTGTGTCTGTCTGTGGCGCCAGCTGAGGAAACTCATCAGTGACTTCTCTATCTTCATGTCCATCATGACGTTCGTGGGGCTTGATATGCTGATGGGACTCAAAACTCCCAAACTAATCGTCCCCACTGAATTTAAGGTACAACAAGCTATTGTCAAACTCTAGTTGTTTTTGGAAATAAATCAAATTTTGTGAAATACACTTATTCACTTTCTTGCCGTTAATTAGATGAGAAGACTGATACACTCCCGTTTCTCTACATTATACATGAAACTGAAGCCAGGAGACCGTTAAAGCTCAACTTTGCATGGTACAAACACAGTAAACACTTCACCTGGCTCTGTCCAAAGGCCCAAATCCACCCACCAGCACCTCTAAATTTCATGCTTGTGGTTTTAAGAGGGGATGCTGCTGCACAATTTCTTGAGAAACCCCTCAAAATAATGCAATCCAGTTCCGCACAACTATAAACTACATGTTCAGTAAATAGATATATACTGTAGTTAAATGAATACCTCTTGCAGTGTTGGTCAAAACTGAACATTATTAATTTACGAAAGGTAGAATTTAAAGCCGAGCTGTTGTATTAGATTGCATTAGATTTTACAGATGTACCTAATAAAGTGGCCAGGCTGTAGATGTCTCCCCCCCTTCCTGCATGTAGCGTCATGCTGAACTCTAACTCAATGCAATAAAGCAAATAATGGTATTACCCAAAATGTCAAACAATTCAGTTTCATGTCTTGTAATGATCTTATCTTCATGCACCACTGTGGAAATGAATTACTCTGTTGTTGTGGAAGTAAAGTCTCCCACTCCCAATCTCCCACTAGCCAACTCGGCCTGATCGTGGCTGGCTGGTGATGCCGTTTGGCAAGAACCCATGGTGGATTTATGTGGCCAGCTTTGTCCCTGCCCTCCTCGTCACTATCCTCATCTTCATGGACCAGCAGATCAGCGCAGTCATAGTTAACCGCAAGGAGAACAAACTTAAGGTGGGTGTGCTCCTGCTATACAATGCTTACAACTGTAGAGTTAAAAAATCCATCAAAGCTCACATTAAGTCACAATTAGACATTAAATTTGAGTTCCCTTTTGTCACATTTATGGATGATATAGATGATGAAAACAAATTCATCCCATCCTCATGAGGTCTTGTGTTTATAAAAATGATCTGTGTCTGGTTCCCCGGGGCAGAAAGGCTGTGGCTACCACCTGGATCTGTTCTGGGTGGGCGTCCTGATGGCCGCCTGCTCCTTCATGGGCCTGCCCTGGTACGTCGCCGCCACCGTCATCTCCATCGCCCACATCGACTCACTGAAGATGGAGAGCGAGTCGAGCGCTCCTGGAGAGCAGCCTCAGTTCCTCGGGGTCAGGTCCGTCCACAGCGAAATAAACATACCGAAATAAAAACTGTAACTTAATCCTTAATCTCCAGGCTGCCACTGGCAATATCACAGTATGAGAGAAGCACCTTCTAAAGTCCTTTGAAGTTGAAATAGAGAGAGGCCTTGAGAAATTGACTTGACAGTCTCTTGTGTTTATGTCATCAATGTCCAATATACAGAGAGCAAAGAATCACAGGCATTTTGGTGTTTGCGCTCACTGGAGTCTCCATCTTCCTCGCTCCAATACTTAAGGTAGGAGTGGATGTTGGTTCTGTTTTTTTTGTCCAGCATGGAAAATATTGCTTGAGTGCTATACTCGAGGACAAAGCCATCTAAATTCAAGTTACTCACCACTTCAGACTGACACGATTAAAACCTGAACACATACTTTCCTGACATAATAACTGATTGTGTTCATATTAGTGGTCATTTTTCTTAATATTTTCTACTAGTGGTCAAGTTGATCCTCTTATTTCCTACATGACTATAGTGTCCCTATGGAAAAGGACATTATGAAACAATCATATGGGGCAATATGAGGGAATCGGGATAGAGGCTCAAAATACATACAAGCACAAGCGCAGTAACTAACATCATCTTTTAGTGAGCTCAACAAGGCTGCACACGCTGCTGGTTGTCATGTAAGTTTGGATTATTACTTAGCATCAGTGTTAAATGCAGCAGCTAGCTGGTAAATTCAGTGTTATCTTAGCAGCATTTTCGGTATAACCTAAAAGCTGGAGCCTAGGGACATCAAATATGGGGAGAGCAGATTTCACAAAAAAAGGAGCTTTATTTTGACACCAACTTCCTGTTTCACTTCAAGTGGTGGGTCTGTATTAATTACACAAAGAGAGAGATCAGCCTCATGTATTTACTCATCTAAACCATCGTAGCTATTCTTAATCATCAAACTTAAATTCAAATGTAAAGTAATATTCAAACAAACATCAGTTAAACAGTGGAATTAGTCATAAATGGAATTAAACAAATACATGGTATTAACAAACTGATAAACATGAAAGAATAAGTCACTTTTAGCTGCACTTAACAAGCACAACAGAACATTGACTCACCTGTGTCTAGTTGACTCCAGACAACACAGGTGAGCCCGTCGCTCCTCCCAGAGCTCGACAGGGTCATGGCAGACGTGGAAGACTTTCAACATGTTGGTTCTACAGATGTTCTCAGAGAAAGTCAAACAACTTTGTGAAGAGCGAAAACACAGCAGTCTCTCTCTTTGGAGTTGGCTGAGTACTAATTCAAGCTCATAACACAACCTAGTTAGTTGACTAGATGAGTAGCATGCAGAGCTTTGTTAAGCTAAATGAACAGAGATATTAGTTACTGTGTCTTTGTACTGTATTTATTTAAGCAGCAGCTTGTTGGTTGATTCAGACTTGCATGGGCATGGTTATTGCTTTAGCTAACATGCCAAAATAAGATACCATTTTCTGAGCCTAGTAGCTTAAAGGGGCATGTGATTGGCTAAAAAAAAAACTGTTATGACATAAAATGAGACATGAAATGGGAGTGTCATTATGAAAAAAATTATTATGAAATAAAAACTGACTTTTGAAAAAGAGCATTTTGAAATAAAAAAATTCTGTGATGAAATAAAAAATTAACTCCAATAGAACTTACAAAATGAGAATGATGAAATAACATTGTATAACGTCATAGCTGGGATGAGTTTTAATCATTCTGAAATGAGCTCACCAGTTATTGGTTCATTTATATATGTTATGCAATTTGTTATTTGGATTATTTATTTGATAATTGCAATTATTTTAATATTGGACACTTAGGGCCTCCATACATCACTGTCTATATTGTTGGAAATGTTGAAACTGAAACACACTGTAATGACTGTAACAAGTGTAGTAATGTGTAATAAGATGTTTTCTTTCTGCTGCTGTAGTTCATCCCCATGCCTGTGCTGTACGGCGTCTTCCTCTACATGGGCGTAGCTTCCCTCAGTGGAATCCAGGTATACCGTTTGCCAGCTGTTGATGCTGTTTATGATAATAAATTGAGTTATTGTGCTTGGATGTCTTACTCATTGCTTTTTTGACAGCAGGTGGGAAGTGGCTTATTTAAAGCTGCCAAGCAAAGAGACAACAGAATTACATGGAAAATGAAAACTCTGGGGGATTTTTTTTGTTTGAAGCCCCCAAAAGTGCAAATTACGCAGGATGGAGAAACAAGATATGAAACGTGCACCTGTGGATGGCTGTACTGTATGTGTCAGTGTATGCTTGTGATGGCCAGCTGTCTCAGAATATCTAGAGTAATAATTACAGATGCATTTAGATGAGTTGAAAACCCTATAGCTCGGGGCTCAGGGAGTTTGTGTTCGAGCAGGTGCTAACCCTTCAACTCGCCACACAGGCAAGCTGAGCTGTGATGCATGCAAATAATTTGGGATAAATCATTCATATCCTGTAGGTCTGAATGTAATTAACCTGTGCCACTCAGACCTTTCGCTCTCCTCTTCCATTTGCCCCCCGTTCTCATCGTCCTCCACAGTTCTGGGACAGGATTAAGTTGTACATGATGCCGTCCAAGCACCAGCCTGACTTCTCCTACCTCCGTCACGTTCCCCTGAGGAAGGTTCACCTCTTCACACTGGTCCAGATCACATGTCTGGCTGTGCTCTGGATCCTCAAATCCACCTTCTTGGCTATCATCTTCCCTGTTATGGTATGCGATAAAATACATTTGCAGCTGATGAATCCTGTGTTGTTGCATCGTGGGTGTAGGAAGAGAGGTTGTGAACCCTTTTTACACAAGGTTTTAACATGCATTCTGTTTGGTTAATGTGATATAATCTGGCAGCAAAACACATCATCATCAAGGCTTTATCCAGGCATCCAGATCCATTTTTGAATGGTTGTTAGGATGTTGGTGAATGTAAAGAAACATGACAGAGTGACAGGAAGTGATCTGTCTATACCATCCTCCATCCATCCATCCCGCTAAATCCTATTCAGACCTAATGATATGAAACAAGTGGTAATGGGAGTTAAAACAAGGCCTGTGTGTCACCCTTCAGATCCTGGGTCTGATGGTCGTCCGAAAGATGCTGGACATGATCTTCTCCCAGCATGACCTGGCCTGGCTGGACGACCTCCTGCCTGAGAAAGAGAAGAAGAAGAAGGATGACGACAAGAAGAAGGGGAAGGAGAAGGAGAAGAGGAAGCCCAAACAGGACGACAGCGAGGAAGAGGTGAGAAACTCGAGCTTCTGCTGCCCCCTGCTGGGATGATGGATCATGACATAAGTTTCTGATTATCTGTGTCTGTCTCATGTGTGTGTTTGCTTGCAGGATAAGCCCCACGTCTACTCCAACCACTCACCCAGCTCAGAGTCAGACTTGGATCGCAGGTACTGTGTCCTCAAACTGCACATCCCCTATAAAGATCTCGTCTATCCTGACGTTGTACAGTCTCAGTGGGGAGCTTACTGCCAGGCTGCTGCCACACACAGTGCTCTTTAACACACACACACACACACACACACACACACACACACACGGACACGCTCTATTACACAGACATGACAGGGACCTATTGTGGTCACGTGCACATGGAAAAATTTATTCATACACAGTAAATATGCACAAAGTAAAGGGTCAGTTCACAGAAATTACAAAAAGAAGATATATATTTTCTCCCATACTTCTAGTGGTATTTAGCTATTTATCTCAGGTGGATGGTGGAGTTGAGGCGGGGTTATGAAATGCCTTTCAGGTGAGCAGTGTGGCAGCAGGCAGAGAGTTAAAGAGTGAGCAGAGCACTGATGGCTTAAACCCACTGCCGTGATTAAAAAGAGAGAAGAGTAGGCCATATGAGTGTAGCAGCAGCCTCGAGCTGGATGCCTAAATTAGCTTGCAGGCTTCACTTTAGGTTTTGAGATGTTTGCCTTTGAGATTTTAGCCTCCATCCCAGCTCTTTCCAGAAACAATACCCCTCCCATTTATACTATATAATCCACAGAACACATGAAGCAAACTATTTCTTGCATAGAAAGTAGTTCCATTTTCAGATGAGTTAAGGAGTCTCACAACCTGAGGAAAGAAGCTGCTCTGTGGTCTGGTGGTACAGCAGCAGATACTTCTGTATCGCTTGCCAGACAGCAGCAGGGTGAACAAAACCTCCATTGTAATGTGCTAATATCAGACATCTATGAGAGACATGTAGTGAAAAACTGGAGCAACTAAATGTTAAACTTTCTGTATAGTTAGAATCTATTACAGGTAAGTTGCAATATGTGTGTTGTAATTTGGGTGAACTGGCCCTATAACAATGACCTAAACTCTACATCTTTGTTGAATGGTCTCACATACGGTAGTTCACTAACTTTAACTTGTTATTGCCATTCGACATCTGTCAGATACTGAGGTAGACACATGGCATCAAAATAGTCCCTTAATTTTTTTGTGGTATTGCTTCTGATATTTCCCCCCATGAAAAACAAACTCTTAACTCTTCTATTGTGTTCAAAATTAATGTATTGTTTTATTACACATCTCAGAAGAAAATCCATTCCTTCATTTTCAAATTTTTAGACCAAATGTAAATTCTAAACATGGTCACTTTTGTGAGTGGACATGTGTTTCCACATACAAATTATTTACACTGTCCTCATGCAGTCTCCTCTCCATGCACTTTAAGGCAATGCAGATCATTATAATGTTATTAACTGTATAATCCTGCTGCTACTCGTCCTGTGTCATGTGCCAAATGTCTGTGTACACACTACTCAGTATATTGTAATTCTTCATTGATGTGTGTTAGTTTTGAAATATTCTGAAAGGCGGTGAATGTCAGGTGAAGGCTGATGACCTGAAATGCATGCTGTATAGTTTGCTCTGTGTCTTAAAGCCGCTGGTCAGGGTTATTTGTTAGAATTCCATATGTGGAATTGAAACAGATGAATAAAAATAATGTGTGGTATATGTCTGTTGTATATCTAGAACATATAGAGGATTTATTGTAGGCCAGTTTCTATGCAATTGTATAATCATCCATACGCAACAAGCATCATTGTTTTGGTTGTTTCTTTTTCCTCCATGTGCTGAATGTCTAGTAAATCTGTGATGCTCACACACCTGCATGTGAACTGTAGCCTGACCCCAGCTTTTTGCTCTCTCAACGACACTCACCTGGAGCAGCTTCAGGAAATGTTTGCTTTGCAAGTGCAGCTGATGAGGCTATTTCTAGTAACCTTTGCTCAGTATGCCAAACATTTAACGACAAATACTTTGAGTTTTTTTCCTTTGTGGGACATTGATAATTTCAAAATTGCCCATCATGTCTGCATTGCTTTGAAAGAGGCATGGTTTGGAATTGACTTTTGATTATTTATGTGAATTTGTTTTGCGGGATGTTTCCAACTGTTGATGTAGCTCAAGAAAATTACGCTATGTGATTTTCTTTCACTGAAAACTTCTTTTTTTTTTTTTTTTTTTTTTTTAAAGATACAGCTTTCAAATAAGGTTTTGCATTTAGTCGTTTGTTGAACAAATAATGTTACAGCATGTACTGACTTAAACAGTCCAGAAAGTGTAAGGTTGATTACTGATTTGCAAAGTCTTGTGTGATGTAGTTTCATTAGGGAATTGTTGATAATTAATATTTAGAAAAACAAATTTGTTCATTTAATAAAATATCGTCATTAATGTAAAGTCAAGAAAGACTGCAGGTTGCATTTTCCTGTCATCACTAGTAGATAATAAATAGATAGAAAAATAAATAATAATAAATAGAAAAATAGTAGAAAATGTATTATGATAAACAACATCACTAGTAAAAATACAGTTCATTTGGCACTAAAATGGACGATCTGCCCCACTACTGAAACACTATCAGACAAGGAAAACCTGGCTTGTCTATCTTAGGGTGAAAGTTTGCAAAAGGCCACAACAAACTGATTCCCATGTTCATGGTATAAAACCTCTCCCAGCCTCAAAGTTCTCCATCCCAGATGTAACCATAAGGCATTGTGGCCACAGACAACCACTACAGCTGCTCATTTCACTCATCAGTCTCTTTTCTCTTGGTCATCTCTGACATGAGCTGCTGTAGTGTTTGGGGTCATGATGCCACATGGCTGAGCTCCTCCACCCTCCCTGGCCTCCTCCTTCAGCCCCTCATGGCTGTGTATGGTAACTGGAGCTTGCCCTTCCTCAGCATCACCCTCCACCTGAAGATCTCCTGCCCGTCGTCTCCGGCCATGCCTATGGGCCGAGGGATGGCCTGCCCCGTGCCCCAGGTCAAGATCGAGATGGAGTCGGACTACGACTCGGACATCGACCACCACCGCCCTCGGGACATGAGCAGCGAGACCACGTTATAAAGCTGAGACACAACGTTTCAGAGCAACGCACAACCAGTGGGTGAACTATTCGATGCAGCCAGTGCTGACCCACAGACAGTACAAGGTGGCACAGATGGAGAGCTGTGAACAACCGGACACCTTAACAGACTGGCTGAGATGGGACTGATCCAATCAATGCCATTGGAGAAGTTTGAGTTTTAGCGACATCTGCTTTTAAATGAATGCATTTTTTTTTGACAGATATTGCTTTGAATAATATATTAAATACTGAATATATTTATTTACTTGTATGATGTAAATAGCCATAATAAGAGAGGAAATATTTATCTGTATGTGCTGTATAGAATACTTGATGTCAAAATATTTATCTATACATACAAGCTATATACTGATACTTTACTATTAATACTATCAATTGTAACAATCAATATTCTTATTACTATCAATTACTCCAAATCCAAACTAATCTTGAAATCAGTACAATGTCAGAACTTACTGTACAATAATTTCACACCAGTCTGTGTCTGCAGAGTTTGATTTTGCAGCAGGAAATGTGAAAAAAAGCACCATGTTAGTAAGAGAACAATTCACCGTGAGGTTGTGAAGTCTACTGTACAAAGCCATGCCTTCTGCTGTATATTAGCCTGTGTATATTTGTGTTTTGGCTGAATATGTTGTAGTGTGCCTCTGATCCCAGAGAACCACTCTCCTTTCCCTGTTTCCCTTCAGTTCAATACTCCACATAGGCACGATAACCTGGAACAAAAAGAAACAACCAAAAAGTCCTGGTGTTCTGATGTTGCTGAAAAGGATCGATTTATTGTACAGGTTTATATTTGTGTTTTTTTCTGTCAAAGACTCTGTACAAGAACATAATTAACTTCCACTACAACGCTACATCT
Source organism: Holacanthus passer (assembly GCA_025331565.1). Lineage (NCBI taxonomy): Eukaryota > Metazoa > Chordata > Actinopteri > Pomacanthidae > Holacanthus > Holacanthus passer. The sequence goes on along the minus strand of JAFREQ010000218.1, from coordinate 15,642 downwards.
GTATGACAATAACAGGAAATGCACACAGAGCGGATTTTCATGAACTTACAGAAATAACTTATGTCATTAAAATTCCATTATTCCAAATTGTGTGGCTTGACTTGTCACTTCAATCTATAGCTATATATAACTGAGAAGTCTGTGGCTTGGCAATATCAAAAGTTAAATACACATCATCACAAATATGTTTTCTATTCATCCTGATCCGGCCTGCTGATCAATCACATTTCACATAAACAGTCAACACAGCCAGTCAAAAATGTGAGAAAAACAAGCACATTGTGTTGGCAGAGGATCACTTTAATATTAGCAATGTTGACTTGTGGATTTATGAACACTGACAGATAAACATGGACAAAACATATAAATCATGGTGAAAGGTGCTGTCTTGGATTTATTCTTAAGAGGGAAGCTCTGATTTGATATGCTGGATAGCGACTGGCACTGAAACTGACCTTACAAAGTGGATCAGGTATCTGCCAGATGTGACCGATCCATAATGCCATTATGAAATTAAAGGTGATCTGTGGAGTTTGCCTGTGAACAAATACAGGCTCTGTTTACATTCAGTGTGTCTCACCAAAATGCATTGTGGGTGTCCTTGAGCTCTGGGAAACATATTTATTTCCTTTCTTTATGCAAAGCAGAATTTTTGAATATTCTAAATCCTGCATTGTTTACATCCATGTTTGCTAGCTTGCCAACTGCTGGTCATGGGAATGAGCATGAAACCAGCAGCATTAATGTGGGGCAAACAAAACAGGGACCCACTAAAAGTATTGTTCCATGGAGCTACTAGTGGTCAAAAAATCCACAGACTACCTTTAAGTATTCCTATTATATTGATTGTGACTGAATGCCATAACAATTCCTGGCCTCAGGTTACTTTATATAAAGAAGAATTAGTTTCACAAAAATACTTTACAGACTTTAAATTTGAGAAAGGATCAGTATTAGAGGATAGCCTGACTTTGGGTATTAATAATGATGCTAAGTATTACAGTCAGAGTGGTTTTTAAAAACCACATTATCTCAAATTCATCTTTGGCACAAAATACAACAATACTGTATATGAATATGGGGTTTGACCGGTACACCTTTTTGATATTACTGGACTCATATTTGAGAAAGTAGAGAAAGTCATAAATATACTCATCACAAAATGGGACATTACACTGAGTGTCTGAAACACACAATTATAGTAGCGTTACTATTATTAGTACAAATAACAAATAATCATCATTCCAATTTGGAATACAGTCAAAAAGCTTCATTATAATTAATTCCATTCAATGGCTTTCTATAGTCACTCCCTGTAGTCTTGATAAATTTACAACAGAACTTTAGGCAGAAAATGTAAATTGGACAAACCTAAATCATTTCAAAATAATTTATTCCTACAGCATCAATCAGAAGTAGCAGCGTGCATTGCTGCCACAGTGTCTTCTTTTTTTTTATATATACGACCACCTGAGGATGCCAAAGTTGCAAATTTCAAACCTTGTGCACACAGCGGCTTTGTTAAGGTAGCAGTGGGACAGTTCACGTCAGCACACATGAAGCGTTTGGAGGTGCATCGGACTGGTTGGTGAACCCGTCAGCAAAGCCCTCTCCTTCCACCAGCGTCGGCCTCTTGTTGCACATGGGGCACAGTTTGTTGCGCTCCTGCGAGGCTCTCATCCAGATGATGAGGTTCCAGCGCTGGCCAGAGGAGATGGGCAGGGCCCCGTGCATGTGTTGGCCCCGGTGGAGGAGGCCCTCGGTTACCCTGTGTTCGACCTCTGAACACTCGGTCTCATTTAAAGGCACCTGCAAGGGGCAACAGAACCACTAACTTCACAAATGATTTAGCAGTTTTGTATGGAAATGAAATCTGACATCTTCTCCCTATTACAACTATTATATTTAAAACATTAAGTTGTTTCAAGTTTCAAATGGGTGCAATTACAGCATTTCTAAACCAGTAGACTTTCTTTTCTCAGAAATTGTGTTATGTTCATAATTTTTCATCATCATAGGGACATTATTTGGAACAACTGTAATATCAGCAACTATAAGAGACTGTACATTACATTATACATCTGAGACTTTGTGTATCGATACATTTTTATTGTGTATTTAAAAAAACTTTTTAAAATGCGATTATCGTAGAGATGTCTAACCATAGTCACCTGTTTCATATCGCCAAAATAAAGGTTTCCCTCTGTGAAGTCCTTGCCCAGGGAAACATTAAGGGTGACCTCTGCATTGTCGTAGTGGTAGCTCAGGTCCAGGTCTTCATTCATGTCATATTTAACAACAAAGGCCTTGTGGCTGTCCAGACTGTGCCCCCCACAGTCTGGGTACAGCAAGGAGGTGAGAGGAAGCAGGTAGTGTTCACGGAGGGGTGTGATTAAGCCCTCATCAAAGCCCAGTTCATTCAGAAGGATCTGGAACAGAGAGAAAATGAGAAGAATATCATGGATAAAGGGACTTATAGATGATTTAAAATGCAAGTTTAATTCCCTGACCTTTCTATGACTGTATAAGTCAGAGCTCTTTCAAGGCTTCAACATTCTATATCTTCCTAATTTAAGCTTTCAGCTAAAGGGCTCCATGCAATGAATTTTTAAAGACATACAGTACAAAATCCATCAGAGTGTCTGCATGTACCTGCCTGGAATATACCTCTCATGTTTCATAGTTTCATGACTGTCCTGGCCATAGTAGGGCAAGCATCCAAATACAGCACAATAAAGTGAAATAAAATAAATAATAAAAACAAACTACGAATGACTGAGCAGTGATTAAATGCTGCTTTAAGGGGTTTCAGCCAGTAGGAGCGGATACATTACCCCATAATGGTTCATGGTGTTGGGTCTTCCTTTAGGGGCGGAGGACTGCTCAAAGTGCTCCAGTTCCTCCACCAACTCCTCACAGAAGCTTTTCTCAAACACAGGGAAGCGATACACCCTCACTGCTTTAACAGAAGGATGGCAATAAATTAAAGGTGCTCCATGTAGTGCTTTCATCATCACTGCAATATATTGTTTCATAATGTGGTCCAAATATATAAAAAAAATATCATGTATGTTGCAAATAATAAGCATAACGAGTCAAGACCATACAACAAAGAATAGACCAAATGTAGCGGACAAAAAACAGTTTAAATAGATAAAATTTAATAGACACCACTGATTCGAAGAAGAAAAATGTTGGACCATGACAAGCCACCTCACACTCCAAGCCACCTCAAAAATATTCAGCAGGATAACAATATTCCACATCTGATAAATCTAATAAATAACACAATGACACGTCTGGGGTTTACAATAGTGGCGCTGCATCAAAATCCTAATTAAGACCATTGGGAGACAATGTGTTAAGAAAACAGATCCAAAACGTCTCACGCCAGAGGAGGAGTTTTTCATCAGTAGGGAGAGATATTTGCAGACACATGTTGAATTAATTTAGTGATCTGTCTGGTAACAAGCATGGGTTGGTATGTATAAAGAATTGCAAAATCTTGCTCCTATTCTCACAATTAAGAAGACTTGCCAATCATAAGCATTCCTATGTGTTTTGACTTAGTCACAGTTTCCCAGTTACTAAGGAGAGATGCAGAGTTCTCCTAAGTCAGCTAGGACCAACCTCACAGGCTTTAAAAGGTGAGTTTGAAAAACAATGAATGCCAAAATGAATGAAAACCGTACTCTTTGGTGTCAACAAAAACCTTAGCCACCAAATTGAAATGAAAGCACTTTCTAGCTCACCTGCCTCTTCATCCAACAAGTCTAAGAGACCTTCTTCACTCCTGTCCCTGCGTTGACAGTACTCAACAATCTGCTTGAACTTTGGTGCAAGGTAGGACTCCTGGGGAGAGGTGGTGTGCAGGTGTGTCTCAGCAAGGTGTTAATGGCTCATTATCAATGACATTATTAGTGGTGACTGAGCAGTAAATACCTGCAGATGGTAGACATGAGGATGGAGAGGCTGGTATGCATCTTTTATAGCAGCAGCTCTCTCAGCAGACGTCGCATCAAGACGCCTTCGCCTGTCAACTTCCTGTGAAATCTAAACACACACAATTAGGTTACAGTCTAGTAGCGATGTAGGGCTAACTGCAGATAATAAGGTGAGTTACAACATGATCACAGCTTCATTATCTTGTCTCATAACATGGGGTTCATTAGGCGAAGACCTTCTAACTGTACCTTCTGCCATTTTAGCCCAATTCTCTATTGAGATGCCTCTTTCACTGGAAGCCAACAGCAAGTTCTCCTCGATGAAACCAATGAGGCAATCAGGTGACTTATCCATTGTGGTTGCACTGTGATCATATACAGTAAGACTGCAAACAAGCATTCTTTTTTTTTTTTAGAACTGATTAATCTGACAATAACTCTATTTAGATAAATCCATAAATAATTTAGTCTATAATGTCTATGAAAAGAGTGAAATGTCCACCACAGTTTTTCAGAGTGTAAAGTGAGGTCTTCAAATTAAAACCAGATCTCTACTGCATTTTTGAGGCAGATACTGATATCAATATCAGTAAGTGTAAAATAAAAATCATACAACAATAAATTGGCTGATAGAAATCTTTAAATATACAGACATAACATGAAAAAACAATCTTGATTCAAATCCTTTAGATTTGTCTATTTTCTTTTACTGTATCCAAGATACATACATAGCAAGACATTTACGGTAGATTCCTGTACTGCAGTCTCTCATCAGCCTGCATACACAGTAGCCATATAACGGCAATAAGCTGATATTGCCAACATATCAATATGGCCAATTTATCGGTCTAGCTCTGCCTCAGATGTGTTGCTATGACTGATAAGATGATCACACAAGGTTAAGAAAACCACCAAATATTTATTTTCAAGTGGCTGAAAGTAGTGAATTTGGTGCATTTTGCTTTTTATTCATTTATGTGTGAGTGGCTGTAACTAGTATCAGTGAGATGTTTGAGAAGTTTGTTTCACATGTAAATCCAATTGATCCCAATGGCAGCTCAAACAAATGTAAGTCGTGTCAGGAATCAGTCTCAAACCTGATTTGTTGTCGGTTTTATTAGTCACTTAAACACACACACACACACACACACACACACACACACATTAGGGACACTCAACTGACATGATGCATTGGGGAACTATGAGACACAAGAACAATTTAGTTTATACTCATGACATGGTAATACGAGAATGAAGAGCTGCTGGTGAGGAGCGACCCCTGGTGGTGTCACTAAGTCCCCACGGGTTGGAGCGCAGTCAGGGTAAGGTCCTCACCTGGATATAAACACACACACACACACACACACACGCACGGCTTTCTCACCTTGTTGATCACATCGTCAAACTGTTGCTCGGTCACACAGCCGAGCCTCCTGAGCAGCTGTGAAACAATAACAAACACACATCTGTCAGTCACAAACCGGACATCTTACTCCAAATCCTGCTTTAGTTTTAAACCGGAAACTACTGTAATGTCCACTCACTGCCTCATAGTCCAGTCTGAACTGCTGCTCCGACACGAAGCGGACATGGAGCTCGTATTCGTCCAGGAAAATGTTGTCAGTGGAGAAACAGTTACAGGTATAAAACTGTGGATGCCCGTCTTCCTCGTTTGTCATCGCTACTCGTTTTAAAAGAAAGTACCTTAATGAAACATGCAGGTAAACACAGAAATAGCTCTAACACTGTTGACTGATAAGCTGCACAGCTGCTGCCCTTAGTTCCGCGTTAGCAGCAAAACATAAACACCTTCTTCTTCTTCTTCTTCCTTTTCCCGGTAGTTAGCATCCAGACTGCTGCATTACTGCCACCTTTAGGTTTTAGTCTTCATCAGTGTCCTTTTTAAAGCCACATATTAATGTCATTATTTCTTGTATTTCATGTGTAAATTACTCACATGATATAAAGATATACTTAACTACATCAGCCTCATGGCACTGATCACAAAAACCTGTTGGATGTTTTCCTTTAATCAAAGTGGGCTGTTAAAGTTGCTGTGCCCAATTCTCAGCCTGCTTATTACTACTTCTTAACACACCTCCTCTGTTTTGCATTGTAAATGTCTCCATTTTAATGTGTTATCCCAAAGCTGTTGACATTGTTGATTTTCCTTCCTCCAACTTAATAATGATTCCAGCAGTTCCTTTTCTGACTGCTTCTTTTATCAGCTTGTCTGCTCTCTGGTTTCCCATTATGCCTGAATGAGTCGGGACATTAATGTGATATTTTTTCCCTTTGCCTAACTACTCTTGAGGTAATTAACAAGGTTTTATAAAGCAGATCCTGATGACTTCTGGCTGTGCCTATCTTAATGCTTGCAAGGACAGAGGAGACCAAACCGATTCTGCTGTTGCCTTGTTTACCCTTAGAAAATAGGACATCAAGGGCTCACCCTGACCTGCTACTAAAGATCTGGGGCGGTTAAGCACATTAGAGAAGATGCAGTGTTGGGCTTTGTGGATACCAGTGCATTCAGGAATACAGGGCAATGAAATTGCAGATAAAATAGCTAAAGGAAAATGTAGATCTGAAAGCTGTGCTGGGAAGACCTGAATGGTTCACCATTACCAAAGAATTTTTATGCATCGAGTGGTAAAAGAAGTGGAAGAAAGAAAAGAGGGTGAGACTGTTTTCTTTGCACGACACATTGAAGGATCTTTTATTTCAGCTCTAACAGAAGAGATAAAGTCATCATGACTGTTTTAGCAGTAGGTCATTGTGGCCTAGCAAGTTGTTAGAATATTATAGGAAAACATACAGATGGTTTATGATCATGTGGGAATCCAGGAAGTGTGTACCATGTTCTTCTTGCTTGTAGAAATTACAGAATTGTAAGACAACTACTGTTCAAAGAGCCGTCTAATTTGTGAATTTCTTCTTTTTCAACGAAGTCGTTGCCTTTTGGGGGGAAATAACTATCAACTATCTCGAGGGTTTTTTTGCATTTTACCTGATAACGCTCCGAACTGAAGTGACTCCTTTTGTTTAAATTGCGGCAGAGGGCAGCATTACGCTTCGGAGCGTGCAGCCTGCCGGATATATTTTCGAAGAAGAAGAAACGCCGAAGCCAAGCACACGCTTTGGGTCTTCATCCTGTTATGATTTGTTGTGGCTTACCTGTCCTCGTTAGCGATAGCTAGCACCGCTGCTAACTATGCCGATTGGCAGCCAGCATATTAATGTTTATTGAGGTGTATGATAGCTGTTCTTTGTACTAATCTGTGAAGTCTGAGCGGAGATGTTAAGCGTGGAGTCGTTGCAAGTGGCTGAGGAGGAGGTGGTTGAATCCAGCTCCAATAAACTCGGTGACATTTACACTTTTGTGGCTAAAGGCTGCTTTCCTCAGACCATGAATCCTTTACGGAAGAAGAACCTCAAAAGATACGCTCAGAAGTTTATCATTGATGGTAAGAGTTAATTTATAACCTCAATCTACCAATGAATAAACAACTACTGAGAATGTGTTTTATTGGCATCATGAACTTCCATTCAAAAAAACCTGTCAATTTCATTTTAACAAACGTGTATACCTTGTAGAACATAACTTAAGATGTTATATGAATCTGTAGGAGCCTGAAGAAAATTCGGCTCACTAACTGAGTGTTTCACTATAACCAGCACTGTACATCAGGTATATCTCAACTTCTAAAACTGGCAGGTGTTGGTGGAAGAAGATTACAGGAATGACACGAGAACTGCTTATAAAAGTTAGTCTTTTCTGGAGATAAATGGTGTTTGGTAAATAGAGTGTATGCCAAACTGAGGGGTGGACATCAGCTACCACCTGCATGTCCAAGTAATGTTCAAGTATGGTGTGTTATTCTCTCAATACACAACAAATATTCACGGAGGGGTATTGAGGAGCCTCTTATTGTCAGATTACCAAATGTGTGTCAAAGCATCTCTCACTCTTCATTCACATCTTCATATAAGAGGGCAAGCTGTACTATGTGGGACCCAAGAAAGAAGAGAAGAGGGAGGTGGTCATAGAGGCTGAGAGGAAGAGGCAGATTTTTCTCGACTGCCACTTTAATGACATCGGTCATCACCTGGGCCAAAAGAAGACTGTACACAGGATCCAGAGCAAGTACTACTGGCTGGGGATCATCAAGGATGTAGTTGATTGGGTACACACATTTCTATATCTTCAATGTTCTGTTGACATCTTTGGAACATAATTATAATACTGGCAAACCTTAATATTTGTTTTGCTGTTTCAGATAAAAGTATGTGAGACATGTCAGCACACAGAGAGGAATAAAAACCTGGCAAGGACTGTCCGGCCGATAAAAGTGGATGCACCTTGGGATATCGTTGGGATTGACATTATAGGTTTTTGTCTTAATTAATTTCCCAAAATAATTTTTTTTTTTGCTGTTTAATTTCTTTCCGCACTTTGAGACCTGCTGTCTTTTCCCTTCACCAGGACCTTTCCCAGAGACCCAGCAAGGCAACACCAATGTTACACTCCTTATTGACTACTTTAGTAAATGGCCAGAAGCTTTTCCAGTGCAAAAGACAGATGCTCTTTCTGTTGCAAGATGTATTTCCAAATGCATATACAGGTAAAAACATTTAATAAAATCTATAATAATTATACTGAGGGTGAACTCAGGGTTTTGATCATTGTAATCTACTGATGTATTTAGATATAATGAGCCAGTATGTGTTATTTTGTGCTCTACATGACACCATTTTCATGTTACTGAATTCACGCCATGATTTGCTTCCAAAGCTGTAAAGAAATGCAACTGTTGGGATGCTGGCATTTTATTCTGACCCATGCTGAGATCTACAAAATAACAATATTTTTAAATCTCAAATTGAACTAATTTCATTCTCTGTTAAATCAGGTTTGGTGCCCCTAAAACAATAGTGTGCACACAGAATGCTGACTTCTGTGATGAGGTGAGATGTGAGTCACTAAGTTAATTAAAACAAATGTATCAATAAAAAGATCAGAGGTTGTAAGACTGTTGTGGGTCAGTTTTATCAGTGCCCTGGTGTTTTCTAGGTGACAAAGCTGCTGTGCGACAGGTGGAGCATCGTGCAAAAGGTTTCTCCTCTGGATCAACCTCAGCTAAACCCACTCCACGACTGCACAAGCCCTTTACTGAAGGAAGCCCTGATGCAGATGGTTACAGAGAAGCAGGCTGAATGGGATGACTACCTGGACCCTGTGCTGTTTCTGTTCAGGACGTCCACCAACCCCACCACCAAGTTCACCCCTTATTCACTCATGTTCAACAGGAAAGCTAATTTACCAAATGAGGTGCTGACTACATTGTCAAAAAAAACTAATTCAGCAGTGTGGTTTGTTTCTGCTTACTAATTTTATTTCCTTCCTTCTAGACGACATTGAGCCTGCTGAATTATGATGACCAAGAGCAGGACGTGTATTCCACAAAGGAGAAGGCCCTGACATATATGACAGTAATGCAGGAGCAGCAGAACTCTGTGAAGCAGCTGGTAATTCATGTTGCTTTATCTTGTGCTATTGCAATGGATGCTGGTGATGGAGCTTGTTTTTTGTCTGATGATGACAGATATGGATAAAAACTCTGCAGCTCAAATGTTTTATGTTTTGGCCTTTTTTTTTTTTTCACTGTTTTACATACTTTCTGTTTTGTGTCAATGTGTGTTCCGCTTCCAGGTGATAGCCAATATGAACGCTGCCTACAAACAAGAGAAGAAGAAGAACGCCAAGCGGAGGACACATAACATGTCCCCCATGACCTTTAAAATTGCAGATCCTCTTTTCGGTGCAGGAGAATCGCCCTCCCCCAAAAAACTGAAAGACAGTTTATATTTGTCTTTTCCTGTTGAGACGGTGCTGGCCACCGAGCAAAGCAGTTCAGAAGACATAAAGACTGAGTTAGCATATCACTTGGCTGAGTCTGACGTCCACTGAGGAGGACAGTGTGAAAAGACTGCAGAGTGGACACATCAGTGGAGCTTGACTACATGTTGATATGTGCTGTCTAAAGTCCTGGACAGAAAAGGTGGAATTCCAGATGTTGAAGAAATGAGTGTGATGACTAGTGCTTCAAACGCTCATGTCAGGTGAATACACTGCTGGTTGATTTTCACTTGTAGATGAATCAGACTGGCCAAATAAATGGCAGTAAATATGGACACACATTAATTCCTTTGCTTTCCCTACAAAAAAGCACCCAACAACATTGTTTCACATGAATTTTGTGTTAACTAAAATTACCTTAGTGGCATGCAAAAGTTTGGCTACCCCTAGAGAGAAATTTCTGTTATTGTGAATAGTTAAATGAATAAAAGATAAGAACTGATCTCCAAAAGGCATAAAGTTAAAGATTCTTTTCGACATTTTATGCCAGATTGGTGTATTATTTTTGTTTTACACAATTTTAGAGCAAAATAGGAAAATGAGCATCGTACAAATGTTTTGACACCCTCAGAGATTTAAGCTCTCATAACTTTTACCAAGATGTCAGATCTAAGGGCTAAGGCTATGGCTTGTTCACAGTCATCATTAGGAAAGGCCAAGTGATGCAATTTCAAAGCTTTATAAATACTCTGACACGTCAAACCTTGTTCCAACAATCAGCAGCCATGGGCTCCTGTAAGCAGGTGGCTAGCAATCTGAAGAAGGCAATAAGAAGTTAACAATGCTTTGGGCTTGTGTTGCAGCCAGTGGCACTGGGAACATTTCACTGGCAGAGGAAGAATGATTCAATTAAATACCTACAAATTCTGGAAGCAAAAATCACACCGTCTGTAAAAAGCTGAAGGTAAAGAGGATGGCTTCTGCAACAGGACAATGAACGCACCTCAAAATCCACAATGGACTACCTCAAGAGGTGCAAGCTGAAGGTTTTATCATGGCCCTCAAAATCTATGCACAGGCCTCAAAAGACCAGTCTATGCAAGACAGCCCAAGAATCTCACAGAGCGAGAATGGGTGAAACCCCCCGCTCCCTTGACAAGAACTGAAAGACTCTTAGCTGGCAACAAAAAGCATTTACAAGCTGTGATACTTGCCAAAGGGAGTGTTCCTAAGTACTGAAAATGGTACTGGAAAGAGTTACTGAAAAAATGGAAACAAAAGAAGTAATCTTGTTTTTTAAAAAATCCTTAATTTTTTTCCCTTTTGGAAATCAGATCATTCAGGAACAATTTTTTTTTTTTTTTTACCAAGGTCAAGTTTTGCATGCCACAAAATTTGTTTTCACTTTGTCATACAATAGATTTTTATGCTACAATACTTTAAATAAAGGTATTGCTTCATTTTTAAGTGCTGGTGTATTGTCATTACATGATGGGAAATGACACATTACTAAGTATTTGTTAGTGTCCCCTAGATATATACCAGTACCAGCTATTCTTTTATATACATAGTGTATATCTGCTATTTGTCTGCTATTTGGTTTAGTGGGTTTATCAGAGATTTTTTACTGAAAACAGCTGCCTGCTTCTTCTGGAAACGATGTGGACGAGAGCATTGAGACTAAACCAAAACAGTGAAGTTGTGGCCATGAAACCAAAACAATGAGCTGAAAGTTGTTCTGTAGAGATGATGGGAACTAAGATGTGAATGAACTCTCTGTAGGTTTGTCACTACAAACAACCACGTTCACAATTCACATAGTCATTTGATCCATTGTCATAAAAATATAGATTTTTGCAGCTTTAAACGTGAGTGTAAAGTCTAGATATCCACCGTAGATAGTCCTAATATATACTGCACATACAAATCAGAAATGACAAACATCACTTAGCTAAATACTGTACTTTAATGTCTATGAAGGTTCTCAGTCATCCAGGTCATGGTATACAAATGCGAGTTGAGTCGAAGGCAACTGGACTTGGTGTAGATTCTTGAAGACGTTTCATTTCTCATCCGAGAAGCTTCTTCAGTTCTGACTGACTGGTACAGAGATCCAGGTACTTATACCTCTGTGGAGTCGTTAACGACAGTTGCCTTCGACTCAACTCGTATTTGTATACCATGACCTGGATGACTGAGAACCTTCACAGACATATTTCCAAGCATTTTGGGGCGAACACCCTCAGAATGGTACGGGAGTATAAAAGAACAGCCAGAAAGATCGCAGACTACAGGAACCACCTACGCTTCAACCTGAGATGCAGACAACAAAGACTAATACCGAACAGCCTGCGTCTAGGATCCACAGTGAAAGGGCACCGAGCAGACATGATCCTGGAGAGGGCACAGAACCAGTTACTTAACGAGAGGATCAGACAAGTCCATTTCACCATCGAAGCCCTGAACAAAGAGGTCAACAACATTCAACAGAGACTGAAACCACAGCTACCTAGTGCAGCCATGGAGGAGGTCAACAACTAAGCAAGCTAAGACTGTCACGGAAATTCCAGAACCTGCAGACACGAACCAGCAGAACAGAGGAGCGTACCTGGAGACAACAAGAGGGCAGCTCCACACCCACTGAAACAGAAGAGAGATGGGTAAGGAACCTATCGGACAGGAAACTCACCCAGGATGAGCAGGCCGTCCTAGCCAAAGGATTAAACTTTGCCATCTCACCTAGGGAGCTACCTATAGTAGACCTTATCACCGCAACAGAATCAGCAATAAAGAAGAACAATCTACCTCACTGAGTAAGAACCAGAACATCACCATCCTACCAGCAGATAAAGGAAGATGCACGGTAGTCCTGAACACACTGGACTATCACACCAAGGTCACTTCACTGCTCAGCGACACAAACACCTACGAGTCACTGAAAAGAGACCCCACCAGTGGATATAAGAAATGGCCATTGAGTGTCTACAACATCTACAGAAGAACGGAACCATCACCCGTGAACAATACTACAGGTTATAACCAGGAGAGGCCATCCCATGCATGTATGGACTCCCCAAGATCCACAAAGAAGGAGCCCCCCTCAGACCCATCAGCAGCAGCATCAACTCGGTCACCTACAACATTGCCAAACATATAGCCACCATCCTGGCTCCTTTGGTTGGCAACACTCCTCACCACATCCAGAACTCCATGGACTTTACCCACAAAGTTTGAGGCCTGAAACTGGACCCTGGTTCAGATACGTGGACGACACCTGGGTCATCATCAGAACTGAAGAAGTACAAGCCGTCTCAGAACACATCAACTCTGTGGACAGCAACATAAAATTCTCACGTGAAGACACAAGAAACAACAGTTTGGCCTTCCTGGACTGCAACATACAGATTGAAGAGGACAGGAGCCTTCACATCGAAGTATATAGAAAACCTACACACACAGATCAATACCTGCTTTTTGACTCCCACCACCCCCTGGAGCACAAGCTTGGAGTCATCAGAACCCTGCACCACCGAGCGAACAGGCCCAAGAGAAGGAGCAGAAGCACTTGAGGAATGCACTCAAAGCTTGTGGATACCCCAACTGGACCTTTGTGAAAACAGCCACGAAATCCAGGAAGAGTATCAATGCCACAGGGGAAGAGGAGAGGAAGAACAGACGCAACAACATTGTCATACCATACGTGTCTGGAGTATCTGAGAAACTCCAGAGGATTTTCAACAAACATCGCATCCCAGTTTTCTTCAAACCTAGCAACACACTCAGACAGAAACTGGTCCACCCCAAAGACCCTACGCCAAAACACAAGAAAAGAAACCTGGCGTACACAGTCCAAGGCAGCGAGGACTGCAGAGATTTATACATAGGAGAAACCAAACAACCACTCAACAAACGGATGGCTCAACACAGGAGGGCCAACACCACAGGTCAAGATTCAGCAGTTTTCCTCCACCTCAAGGAAAAGAGACACACCCTTTCGACAACAATGTACACATTTTGGACAGGGAAGATAGGTGGTTTGAAAGAGGAGTGAAAGAGGCCATCTATGTCAGAGTAGAGAAGCCATCACTCAACAGAGGAGGAGGCCTCAGACATCACCTGTCTCCCACCTATAATGCTGTCCTTTCATCTCTTCCCAGGAGAGTAAACAACCACTTGACCTCATGTGACAGTGTTAATGGTCATTCACACATGGCATCAGGTGACTCACAAACGACTCTCAACGACCGTCGTTTAACACCCAGGAGCACCCGCATGCTAAATGGTATCAATGACACAGTTAAAGACTCCACAGATGTAGAAGTACCTGGGTCTCAGTACCAGTCAGTCACAACTGAAGAAGCTTCTCGGAATACTGTACTTTTATAGACCTTTAATCAATGATTAATATCTATTCCTCCTAGTAGAGACATAAAATACTATTTTAGTGCCCCATGTGATGTTTTAATGACAGACCATCACAGGAGGCATGATCATGTTGATCCAATGTTATAAATGGATTACAATTGTTTTATTTTACATCCCATTACACCTGGCCAGTTTTTCCACATTCAGTCTGTGGCTGTTTTTGTCCCGCAGCTCTTGAACGCTCCATAAAAATGCAGGTGGGAGGAGTCACGCTGCGTTCATTTCCGCAACAACAGCAGAGATATAAAAACTAAATCCGCATCATTCTGCTCCCTTTTTCCGCGCATCAACAATTTCGGACTTCGTCTCCTAATTTACAGGACATGAGCATGTTTGGCAGTTTGATTGTCTTCGGGCCCCAGAGAGACACGAGTTTGCTGACTTTTAATTTGCTCATACATATACAGGTACTACAATGGACTCAATTACACACCACACACACTACAAATAGACTCTAGGATAAGATCATATTGTGAAGTCTAAGTATTTGAAATTCAGGACACTCGGGCAGCTGCTTGATGAAAATTGCGAGAGTTTTTATTGTCACTGATTTCATTGATGCCAAGTACAACTTTTTCTGTGAATTGGCCCACTGTGGGACGAATAAAGGTTTTTGTTATCTTATCTTTATATTTAATAGTGACCTAATTTTCAGCGGCTCCTAAAGTTCAGAGAGTAAACAGGACCAGTGATCCCTGAGCTGTTTCACTGGTGATTTCTTCTGAGTTTCCACAGGCTATCTGGTTGTTATACTCAGATCATTTAATTGATTCATATCACAAGAAAGTCAAAATGCACATTACTCGATGTTGCGTGCGTGTCACATTATGCTAGTTTACCTGTCGTCTTTGTTCGTGACACCTGCGAAGCCTCTTCAGATTAGACGTCACTGTACATTTTAGTGTGAAAACAGAGTAAATTATTTAATGTCTCTGTGGACAGCTGGCTGGACATTAAAAGATTTAATAACATGTAAGAATGTAAAACCTGACGCAACACAGCTCTCAACCGCCTGCTAACAGCTAACTCACCTAGCTGGCTAATATGTAGTGAAAAGTCTGTTAGACTGATGAAACCCTGTTGTAACCTCGCTGGACAATCATTCACAGCACAGTGATATCTTCTATTTTATTAGTTCTGAAAAACTACCTCATTCTTCTTCTGTAGCTACAAGCCGCAGGAGAGCGGAAGTACAGTCCTTCAAAATAAAAGTAAGTGTAAACAAAGAATATTCCTATTTGACCAAATCACTTAATCTAACTGCTAACCACTGCCAGTTTTTGTTACTACCTGGGACAGTTGGACACTATTAGTGCTCATCATAACTGTCTGTCCTGCTTATCAACATGGACATGAAAGTAACTGTGAGTTGCACAGTGTTTTACGTCCTACTGGACCTGGTTGTCACCACTG
>JAFREQ010000216.1:0-240547 GCA_025331565.1 Holacanthus passer | reverse complement strand
TGACAGAAGCCGTTACACCAAAGTCTGTGGAGCATTTGCCGTCGCACTCAAGGAGAAGGGCTCTCACTGAGCTACTGTTTAATAATTCGAGTTTAGGATCTAACAATCAGCCGATTAATCAATTAACAGATGGACAGAAAACACATTTTGATAATCAGTTGTTTAAGTCATTCCTCAAGGCAAAGTGTTAAATATCCACTGCTATTTCCTGCTTCTCAAAAAATGAGGATTTGCTGCTTTTTTTCTGATTTGTATTAAAGAAGACTGTTTTGAACTGATGCTCTGAGAAAATGAGACATTCAGAGATGTTACTTTGGGCTATGGCTACTTGAGATGGGCATTTTTTTTTTTACTATTTCCCAATATATTACAGACAAAATGATGAATTGATGTTGAGTACAAAAATAACAGATTAATCAATAATAAAAATAATTTCTCATTTCTTGATGTAGTTTAGTCAGTTTGAATGTGATGAACAGCACATCACGCATACACACTCACACACCTTCAGTACTCTCGGTGTTGGCAGTGCACGCGACTCTCTCCGACTCAGTGCTCGCTCAGCCTCAGATGGCCCAATGGGCTCAGCTGCTCCCTTACAGATGTAGCCACTACAGTTCCTCTCTAAGACAGTGCGCAGCCCATCAAACACAACCGTGCTGGTGGTGCACCCCATCCCTCCAGGTCCAAACAGGCATCAGTCAGGAGAGCCTGCCGCTGACCCAGTTTCCTTGATCGTCCCCTGCTCCTCCCTGGTCCATGATCTAACTCTGACCCGCAAATCCACAGCTTCTGACCCGAGGAGAGAGCACGGCTGTCCGGGCAAAAGGATCCACAGAGGAGGACGGCTGCAGGATGAATTCATGCACACACAGAGTGGAGTCTCACTGTAATTCCTAGCTGCCACAGACTGTGCTCGTGGAAATACCTCAGTCAGCAGACGAGATACAGTGAGTGAGTGAGTGAGTGAGTGAGTGAGCGAGGATGGGGGGGGGGATGAAGGATGCTGTGCGAGCTCTGCTGCAGCTTCAACCAATGCTGAGCTTCGCTGCAACGCGAGCTTGCATGTGCATCTGTCTCACCAAGTCACTTGCTCTTTCTCCTCTGAGCCACAATGTGCATTTTTCTAATTCTTTCCTGTCTTCATTCTTTTCATTTCCACATTTGCATACTTTAGATCTGACTACGCATGAAATGAATTAATCCCTTTAATTTCCACTCCACAAAATGAGACTCCTTTTGGGAGCCAGATGAATAATAGGGGAATAAATGGGTTACACTAAATGCAGTCTTATATCCAGAGGGAGAGTCTGATTCCATGGTCAGGGAAGCAGCAATATGGCTGAATGCTCATTTAGTTCAACTGAGAAACCAGGGCCAATAGCAGAACAAGTGGATGAATCACAATGACTGGATGGCATATGATATGCAGCCTATGTTGCAATAAAAAACAACACTGAGAACAGTCCTTTAAATGCAACATAGAACAAATGAAGTACTCAAAAAAGGCATCACATATTTAATAAAATAAAATTAAATATCCAAATGGGGTAGAAAAGCCAGTGATCTGACTGGAGCCCCAGAGAAATCTATGTTTTACAAAACATACCAAGGACATGGAGGATTTAAACCTTTTAGGCCAAGACATCAAATGCTTTTTTTTCTGTAAAAGATTAGCTGCTGCTTGATCACAAGCTGGCTGTTCTGCCAAGTACACAGATGTATTAAGAGTGGAACGACAAAATTTGATCAGACACGGGCTTTTGAAATGCCAGGGAATGATTCATCCGCTAGCATGGCCTTTGATGGAAATGTCTCAGGGCTGCAATCAGGAAGACAAAAGCAGGAAAGCGGTAAATATGTTGTAACAGTAGCTGGAAAAATCACTTTCCTGTCTCTACAGTTTGTCTCCCTGCAGGTTACTGCTAAAAAGACACTCACTTTCAGTTTAATATAAACCCACATCATATAAATCCACCTGTGGGCTACAGCTGTGTTAAAGACATCCTGCTGTGTTTGCCCATGTTTCACCATCTGATTATGAGGAGAAAGAGGGGAAGACGAGGAAACAGAAACAGGCGGCGTTCATCTTGGTTTATTTATATGTCTCTTCCCTTCCTGCAGCTGCAAGCCTGACGCTCAAACACCCCTTAAGACCTCCATGGGAATCGTCAAAAAAAAAAAAATCCTGCTTGTCACAGTGGCACGCACACACTGTCGCTACTGAACTACAGCAAATCCCACTGGCAGCAGTTCATCTCCATTATGCTAATTGTGTAAGAAAAAAGGTGCATGTATCTGGAAACTTCCTTTTAGAGATCGATCATGCGAGAAACTTTCACCTCTCTTTAAAAGGCACTCATGCAAACACACCAACACACAAAAACACACACGTGCACATGTGGAGAAAGTGAAGTGCTCCCTTACATCATGATGGTGCACTAAGCCATAAATGCTCGCACGCATTCCTGCCTGCTGCTGTGTTAATATTTCAGCAGTGCTTGACACACTGAACTACATTCGTGCATACAATGACATGAGCGGCGGAGGGAAGCAGCTGAGCCCGACGATGAAGGGATTCAGTAAGAGAGAGAGAGAAAAGAAGAGAGTCTGGACTTTGATTATGGCCATTGATCTGTTAGAAAATACATCTCCTCTTTGGTTCATCCTCACACTTCAGATCCAGCCTCCATCCCCCTGTCGCTGCTAAGAGGGATTTTAGGCTTACTATATAGAATAACAAGAAGCAATCTGCTGTGAAACTGGCAAAACTGTGAAGTCATAAATCCTCTTTTTCAGGCTGTTCAGGCAAGAAGTGACACTGATTTTCTTTAACATGAACATTTTCTTTTTTGGATATTGAATGCTGCATGAATGCAAATATTTACATTCCACTAGTTTGGATAATACAGGCGTAAATCTATTCCCCTCTTGATGCAACTATGTCAGCTGTAGCATGTAACATGGCTTTTAACACAGTCTTCCAGCTGTCACTTATTACTGCCACTTATTTCTAAGTGGTTGCTAATTTAAATAAGAGCGAGACAAAATGGACGATGACTCACAAACTACAAGCGGACACTGTTTGAAGTGTCACAGCTGGTGAGTCTAAATCTTTTGCCCTGAGGACACAAATTCTTCTTTTGCATGTAAAGACATGTCTGCAACCATGAGATGAACTGATGTTTCTGACAAGTCTTCTGTGAAGGGGCTGTGTGGGATTTCCTAAACCTGGAAATGATGGAGCTCAGAGTGGTCTGACAGGTCTGGAATCAAACCTGGGATATGACTTTTATTTGGTATGAAAACATGTGGATTGTTGGATGCATCTATCTCAGTTTGAGGGGACAAATTTCAAGCTTATATTATACATATATCGCAAACCAGTCCAGGTGGTAAAGGGGCAATTCTGACATATACAAAAAAACAAACATGCTGAGCTAAAGATTTTTTTTCCTGACAAGCCAATAAAAATTAAGCCCTCTGAGGCAAATTTGTGATTCATGACTTTGGGCAAGAAACTAAATTGTTCCAGCTGGTTATTTGCATTGTGAGAAGAGCCGCACTTACTCATCTAATCACAAGGGCTGAATGAGCACGGGGTGACTACTAAATAGCTAAATCATGCAGTGGCATAGGCAGCTCTGCTGCACCCAAAAATGTTCAATTAGGAACCGTCAGCCGACCGTGTAACTACTTAGTCCTGTGTTTGAATCCAGACCTGTCACTCCTATATTTCCTGTTCCTCCATGTGAAAAAAAGTGCACGATGCCAACGGAAAGTTCGATTAGATGCCCCCTGTGTTTGCTTGAGTTTGTCTACTGTATTCTGCAACAGGTTTACCTGTACAGTATATTCTACTGGTGATAAATTATTAAGGTCAGACGGAGCATTGCTGAGTCATCAGGTGTAGTTTTTTTTTTACTGCCCTGGTGTCAAGCAGCAGTGTCTGCAACAAGCCTCTTCACAACAGATGCTGCCAGGAAGGTAAAAATATCCTTTATATAAGAAACAATTTCACATCTACAGATGACTGTGACACACACACTGCCTCGGTATAATCAATATAACATAGTATATATAACTGCCGGCCTGAGTCCATCTATACTGTGCAAGTCTGTGGCTGACAAATGAACTGGTGCTGCAGCCTCCAGCAGCACACAGCTGGACTGTGTCAGCCATACTAAATCTTGAGCTGCAGCTCCGGGCGAGGCTACACTGAGAATGGTAGTGGGGTTTAATAAAGTGTGCTGAGGCACAGCGTGGGTCTGTCTGTGGATGTTCAAGTGTTAACATCCTCTGTGGGATGTGGAAGCTCTGCTGCGCAGCTCGGCTCAAATCTGCAGCAGCTGCAGAGGAGATAAGAGTCGGCCTGAGACGCTGCTGGGTGTGTGGGGCGGGGTGGATTACTGCTGCTGTCTGTTACAGTAAGGCTTCACTCTCTGGCAGTGGGCTGCACTTACTGGCAAAGTGTTAAATATGACCCCCATGATGTATTTTATGAGTGTTTACATCTTCAACTTAAACACTCACGAGAGTTGTAATGTACAAGTTAAAACATCTGCCTCTATTTATGAGTTATGTCTTTATTTAAGAGGTTGTTTAGTTATTTAATCATTGGAATAGTGTCGACAGATGATCAAGGTCCTTATTGTGAATTTATGGGGACTTAAAACCATCTCCTTGCAAATCATATTGACTTATTCAACTCAATTATAGATAATTATAATATATATTTAACATTAAATTATTCACAGCATTATTTCTACTAGAGCTGCAAATAATGATTATTTTCATTATCCATTAATATAATATAATATAATGAAAAATGTCCTTCACAATTTCCAAGAACCTGAGGTGACATTTTCAAATGTCATGTTTTGTCCAAACTGTCCATGAACCAAAAGATTACAATGAGATAAAAACAGAGAAAAGCGGCAAATTCCACTTGAGCAAACCTCTTGAGCAAACTGTTTCTCTTCTTCACCTGGACTCACTGGCCACAATCACCACATCCGCTGCATATGGACGCTCTCACTGGCCTGCCATAACCCCCAAATAACACCACTTGTACTAATACAGCAATTTCAAGCTGTTATCAGCAAGTGGTGGGTGGAGCTGAAGCAACAACATCAAAGCCTGCACATGTGGACAGAGAAGGGTCAACTCGAGTTTCCCCTTTCACACTAAGGAGTGGACCATCCTACACACAACAAAGACAGAAATGTCCCTGCGTGGCTCAGGGGAGGAGAGAGGAGTTTAGGAGGAGTTGGCATCTCATCTGAGGAGCCTCTCTAGGATGAAGGTCAAGTCCACAGCTGGCCGTGTTTCCATGCCCAGGGTCCGCTGTGGGGCTCTGCAGGGAGAAGTGTGTGTTTTCTGTGTGTGTGTGTTTGTCCAGAGAGAGGCCACAATGTGGTGGACCGCAGTGACATCACCCACATATCCAGCAGTGCCAGGCAGATAAAACAGGCTGGCTCCTGGCTCGATCTCTCCGGGGATTCAAAAAAGGAAGTGGCTGTTTCCTGCTGATGTGTGTGTGTGAACCCTGTCATAACAAAGCCACCTCTGGCTGCCCACCGTCCTTCAAACTCAATCAAAACTCCACAACACCAGAGACTTCTGTGGATATTTTGTCAGAGTTATGCTGACCTCCTCTGAAGCTCAACAACACAAATGGAAGAAGTTAAATTTTATTGATGGTGCACAAAGCCAAGAGCAGCATTAACCTTCAAGAGGTTTTTAAAAATGTTAAGTAAAAATCTGAATTAGTTTTTGTTTGAGAGCAAAGTTATGTGGTTACTGCCCTACAGTTATACACGTGGGTGGGCTACAAAGATAGGTCAGGAATTTTAATAGGCCAAATGCTTCACATTTTAGATGGCGAGTTTACATTACAACCCCAAAATACCTCACACATGAAACAACAGAGTGGACACACCTTTTCACATTTTGACTTGTCATAGCAGCAAAAGCACAGATGAAACAAATTTCCTTTCCTTTAATGATGGCCCAGTTCCACCAAGTGTCCCAGTCATGGTCAATACCAGTACAATGTTAATAAAGGTCTATTGCATGAAATGTCTCTAGTGATTAGGAGTGTTTTCATGACAACTATTATAAGGGTTAAGTCTCTCTTTGACCTGCAGTTGACACCAGGTTATCCTGTCCCTCTTAAAATGGTACAAACCAAATACAACAGGAGCCACATCCTCTTCCTTTTACTTGGTATTTTGGGATAGTTTATTTATCTCAGGAGAAGAAAATGACCCATTTTCCTGAGGGGTACCGCTTCCTTTTCTTTGTAGTGGGGCCACCAGGCGCAGAATAAGTATATGTTGCACAAAGGACGCAGGCGCAAATTAAAAGTATGAACACACACACGTACACACACACACACACACATATTTGTTTCACTCTCCCCATGGGGACACATTGACATAATGCATTCCCCAGCCCTTTACCCTATCCCTAACCATCACAACTGAATGTCTAACTCTAACCTTTACCCTAACCCTAACCTTAATTCAATTGAAACCCTAAAACCAAGTCTTAACCCTCAAAAAACAGTCTGGACCCACGGGTTGGTGTGTAGTCACGTTAAAGCCCCCATCGGGACATAAACACACACATGCCACACACACACACACACACACAACATGCACTGTGTTCCTAAGTGGCACACGGCTCTTGTAGATCTACAGCGAGGTTGCTGCTGCAGTGGGTTCAGTTTATCATTAATAGATGCTTCTAGCCGAGCAGTGTCTGTCCAGGCCGCTGCTGCAGCTCCAGCAGAGACGGTCTGAAGCCGTGCCAAACCCAGGGGGGGCTGCAGTCACCCTTTACCCCTGCCAACTGTGTTTTGGCTTCAGTATACACAACACAGAGTAATCTCTTGCTTACTCAAGCTATCAGGGCATCGCATCACTGTCTATATCTGTGTATATTTAAAATCACCTCTGCCGTGACTTCAAATGTGTTTTTCTTAGGAAAGTCAATGATAAATTGATGCACAAAAGAAAACAGCCACAGGGAAACATTAAAGATAAAAACAATAAGAGAAATAACTTCATTTCTTATCACATGTCATCTGAAGGCAGAAAGTATCCGATCATATGCTCTTCACCCACATGAGCACACATGGACCCACACACACACACACACACATACACACACACACACACACACACACACACACACACACACACACACAGCACTGAGAGGCTCTCCTCAGAATAAAAGGTGAAATATAAGTGTGTGAATGCTGTTACTGCCACCTACAGGCACATGATGATACTACATTGAAAAACTGTTTTACAGCATATATTCCACAAAGTAGGAATATTCATTTCTATTTTTTTGAAAAAGATAAACTACTGAATGACAGAGAAAAAGAAATGGTATGACTATATGCAAAGTGACAGACCTCTCATTCATAGGAGACTGCAGTAATGGTCCTTTCTGCAGTGACTCTACTGCCACTGTGCGATATTATACTCTATAGAAACAGAGGGCAACACTTTCCTCCCAGTGCTCAGATTGACTATTGGTATAATGCAGCCATTGTTTGTCACATGTGTGTCATTTCCAGCCGCACGGTGAGAAAACAATCATTCCCAACACTGGAGTCACCATACAGGAAGAAGAGGTGAGTGTACACAAACTGGACTGTCCAGGAAGAGTTACAAGAAGCCTGCTAACAGTATTTTTACAGCTTTCAAAACTCATTCAAATGACCAACATACGCAGAGCTGCTTCCTCCCAAGGCCGACACATGCTTAGTGATAATACTGTGGAGTGATGACTAAACTTGTAACTATTCTTTGTTGATGCTTATTCAGTACAAGGCAGGAAACCACAGCATCCAGGTATCACGTGTTGCATCGAGTGAATGTTGCCTCGATGACAAGCCGTCAACACTTATTGTGTGCGGTTTGGTCTGAACAGCTCTCGACAGGTCAGCGGCCAGTGCCCAGGTGTGACTTTGGAGGGAGGTATCATCATGTTCAGGCTCTGACATGCAGCATGGAAGCGAAGGGTTGAGAGATCCTGAAACAAGCCCAAACAGGCCTGACGTGAGGCCATGGCGAGGTGAAACAGCTACACTCTGTTCCTCAAGTGCAGATCCAACATTGTTTCACAGGCTTAGAGTAAACCATTCCCATACAGAACTCAGTGTATTTTCTCTCAAAGCTTGCGCAGATCAGTGTGTGTGATAATGAAACATTTCTTGCAGTAACTTGACTGATTACATCACAGAGGTTAAACACAAATCCAGCATAATTTATGTGTAAAACCAAACACTAAATTCAGCATCAATTAAGTAACTTGCTAACAAGCAATTACTTTTTTATGACAGCATATATGAATACTGATTTACAGCATATTGCAAATGAATTTCTGCATCATAATGTGCTTCACATAGGAAGCCTGATATGGTTTGCCACTGATGCACATTATATGTGTGCTGAATCCATATACCAGTAATTGCAGGCTTCAACTGACATAATAAATGACCCAACAAAGTTCATATCTGTCATGTCAACAGCTAGATTAAACATTAATTTTGGTTTCTTAATAAAAAAAACCTGGAGCAGTTAACCATTAATGCAGGTTCACTGCTTTCTGTTTAGAGCAGCTACTGGACAATATCCTCACACAGACAGAGACGTACTCAAATATCCCACAGTGAAAGTCTGTTAGACTGAGCAGATTAAATAGCAGCTTCCTTACTTTCAACACACCAGCAGTTGAAGCACGATACTGTGTGCACGTATAGCAGAGGGTGTCAGGTGAGGGAAGAAAGAGAGAATAGTAGGAAGTTATTGTCATCTGACGTAGGGCATTCTGGGAGGGACACAGTCTAAGACACAGTGAGAGGGGAGGTTAATCTTTACAGCTTCTAAACTGCAAAACAGCATGAGACAGGATTTAATGTGAAAGTAGAACCAAGGACAACTAGACATAAGGAGAGCACAATATAACAGACATGAATGCAGAAGGTAATTAAAGCAGGGGGAAATGCAAAAGGTCATGCAATGTTTAATACATATTATTTCATGACAATCCACACATTATCCCCTTTGGTTTGGGAGCAACTTGAAGACGCCATGTTGCAGGGAGACAGGGAGGGGATAATGGGGGTCGGGAGGGTGGGGGCTGGAGTTTGTGAACCTTTAAGGATCAGCTAATCTCAGCTGGCTCTTTGTTTGTAATCAGTGGAAATCCTCTTGAGCCTGGTTCAATGAGCGCTGCTGACAATCAAGGGAAACAGATGATGGAGGAGGAGATGAACGCATGTCCGTGCACCTGCACCACTAAAGTGGCAGTGGATTTAACTGTAATACTGTACCACACAGCTCCCCGGGGAGGCCACAGACTACGACAAGAGGCTATCATCCGTCGTGGTGACTGCACAGAGGGCAAAGGGCTCATTTGCATTGGGTTCAGACACAAATTTAGGGGGTCTGTAGATTAAAATGCACAGAGGTTTAAGGTTCCCTCAAAAAACGCAATCACTCAAAGGATGAGAAGTCACCCAAAGAGATGAGTTACCAATTCAAATTTTATTATAAACAACTGAAAGTCCTCCCCTCTACCAGAAAAACCTGGACCAGTCAACAAAGGAGACATTGGAGGGTGAGGATTCTATCAGGGGGACAGAGTCACCAACATTAAGCCAGGTTTGTGATATCATAAAAAAGTCAAATATATGAGAGATGATGAAATCCTGGTGAGTAAATGATTAATTGGAGAGGGAACTTATAGAGCAGACCAAAGTTAACAGAGTGGCCAAAAGTAAGAGCTGAATTCCAAGTAATTAAGTTTAAGTGTTTCTCTGGCTTGCATGGTCTCCAATGTTTTTATAAAAACATTTGAAATGAATATTTGAAACATGGCTATTAAAAGCACAGTGAGCATGAAACCTGCAAAAAACTGGTATGTATATTTTTCAAAAGCTCCCTAGACTGGGAGGGGTCATGTTGAGGTCAGTGAGTCCTAATAATAGATTCAACAGGCCTGAAAGAGGATGGGCCAAGCACACGTGAACTGGTGAAGTTCACTGCAGAACCAAAACTGAAAGCATTTGACCCTTGAGGACGTCAGTTAGAGACAGGACTGTCCTCACCTGTGTGCAGGTGTCAAATGTTGCTGTCAATAACACAGATAGGGGAGTTGGAAAAGATGGAATAAAATATGTTTGCAGCTAGGATTTTTGAGCCACCTCAATTTGGATGGAGTCCATCGCATTTAAAAACAGAAGAATGTTCCCAGAACAGTTAACAAATTGTCAATTAAACCAAACTTTAAATGGCAGCATTGCGACTGAATCCAGGTGTGAAGCTGCAAAACTTATTGTGAAAATAAAGCTGTGGTAATTGGTGCTTCATCAGTCATTTTTCATGTCCTTACACACGTGGGAACGGCTTTGAAATTGTTTAGAGAATCCAGGCATGGCACACTGGCTTCTTCCTGTTGCATCTAGAGTTTGTTGGCAGTGCCTCAGATAACCAAGCTGTGCCCTGACAGCCCCTCTCCGAAGCCCCAACCCTTCCTGACAGAGGAAATACATGTTATGGGATACATCCCTGTTTTAGAATAGCTTGACTGGGACAGCCAATACTGAACTGCATATTCTGGCTCATTACAAACATAGGTTCCCCGTCAGTCCCACACACACCAAGTGCAGCAGAACTCTCTCATGACACAGAGATCTCATTATTTGCTGCTGATCCTGATTCTGTTGCCGGCATTTTGAGATTTAACATGCCTGGAAGATCAGGTTAATACCACAATGAGCAGTGTGGCTGCTGTAGCTTCTAAGATGGATTTGGATGGATTTGACATTTTTGAGTTTCAAGTGAGTCACTTGACAAAAGCGCTCATCAGGAAATGGAAAAATTGATAATAGCTGCAAAATGGAATCAAATCAGAATCCATCAATCCAAATCCAGAACGGTCCAGGACTTTTGTTAGAGCCATATGAGAGAGAAATGTTTAAGAGGCAGTGTTGAAGGAATTAACAAAACACACACATTACAAGAACAAACAGCTCTGTCACATTTTGAGAAAGACAGAAATTATATTGGCTAATCAGGAGGGTGTAGCTGTTTCAACACACTGCTCCGTGAGTGGGGGATGGTGTCGCCGGCCTTTAAAGACCGAGTGGAGGCACTGAAAGCAGATTAAGTCAAGTGAGGGATACTGAGCTGTTTATGTGCACAGCGCCGTGCACAGTGAAGAGCGGGGATGTGAGACTGCATGTTTATAATGTCCGACACCATGCACGGTGTCTGCTTTTAGGCACATCATACAGCAGATCTCGTGGCTGAAATGTCAGCAGCGCACTGTCCAGGATCACTTTGTTCCCCTCCATCGCAAACGAGTGTGATCAAGAGCAGGCCTTCAGGCACACAGCCACACTGCCGCTCCTCCATAAACACCGCACAGCAAACTTTATTTATCCATCCAGGGAAGGGACACTGCCACTGCACGGTGCACGCTCAGTACAATCCTGCCCCCTCATGATAAGTCCCTGAAAAACAAACAGGAAGCAAACAAAAACAAAGCCTGGAGGAGAGCTCCGTCTCCACTGCATGAACGGGCTTTGACAGAACAACCAAACACCGATTACCAGGGTCACATGATTTCCTACAATTAAGACTTTCATTTGTGTCTTCAAGCTATTGTTGAGTTTTCTTTCCTCCATTTTTCTGAATGTCAGCTACTATAACAGCAGACGCAGGGATTTTTTATAAATAAAGGCCCCAAATCTTATTGAGTTTGTCACTTTAAACAGAACTCGTTTGTTTATTGTGGGCAGAGAGCGCACAATGGGCTTGTTTCAGCATTCAAAGAAAAAAAAAAAAGAGCTCAGTGCTTCATGTTAATTTTTCTTGAATGGGCAAATACAGCAACTCATCAAGATTCTTTCTCCATCAGACAGCTTGTCTAAACTTTGTATTGTAAGAGCTTGGCATTGGACAGAATGTCTCCACCAGTGGTACAGGACATTTACTCAAGTACTGTACTTATACTTCCGTAATTCCATTTTATGCCACTTCATTTCTACTTTATTACATTTCAGAGGGAAATATTAGATTATGAAAAGTTACTCATAACTTTTTAAGACATGTCATGAGCTTATAAAATACATTGGATTTCCCCTCTCAGCTTCTCGGATATTTTATTTAGGTAACAGCTTCAGGCCCAAAGACGGAAAATCATCTAACTAAAAAATGAAAAATAAATTCATTCAGCAGAACTGACCTTCCCCATAAATCACAATGGACCAGATTTATTTTGTGACTAACTTGATGGTTCCTCACCTCTAGGATGGGATTCAATGGGCTGAACTACTTAACTGTATATGAAGTAGTTAAAACGAGCTCCCGATGCGGGACTTTTATTTATAACAGAGAATTTTTTTTATATTGTTTTATTGTTACTTTTATTTCAAGTAAAGGGTCTGAGCAATTCTTCCACCACTGGCTTCCACAGGACCATATCAGAAGTCTGTCTAATCTGTCTTTCCTAATACAAATTTTACATAAAAATCCAAAGGTGAGATGCAAACCCTGAAGCGCTGTTTCCCAGCCCGCCTCCTGTAGGTTGTGCTCCTCCCCCTCCTCGACTCTCTGGCCTACAGTGTGTCAGAGTGAGGAATGCCAGCTATGCAGCCGGCCTGGTGAAAAGTCATTAGAGTTTATCCCCTCTGGCTGTGGCAGGTCCCATCCACACACTGCACAGTGCACAAAGCCATAAGAACGAGTCTGAGAACTGCAGAGATTTCAGCCTCTGTTTAATTAAACTAACAGCATGCACTGTGGGAAAGAGGGAACCATTATGGGAAGGGCTAACTTCACATCGAGGAGCCTCTGACTTTTATCTATTTACCTCCATAATGATGCACTTACCCGCCTCTGCTCTGGTGCCTTGTTTGACCTCAAATAAGTGCCCTAAACTTTCAGGGAAATCCCAGATGAACGAGCGATAACAACCTCAGTAGTGACTTTCACTTTCATCTCTGCAGCCTGATAACTGTCAGCACAGAGCTGGAATTTTAAACAGCTTCTCAAACACTTCCCATTCTCAACACAGAACAAATACACACTTCACAAACAAGCCTAATATTTACCTCTGCTCTGCCTCAATTGTAAATGTTAAAACACGCCGCTATTATGTATAAACAGATTCTTTATGTAGGTTTTAACTAAATCTCAACACAGGAAACTAGCTTTTGTATTGGCTAATTGTATGTTAATCCATCCCAGTGTGTTACACCACAGCTAAAAGCCCTTGATCCTGGTGTGATCAGCGTAGCGAGTGTGAATGAGAGGTCAGTGACCACAGCGAGGCCAAGTCAGAGGGGCCACAGGGACAGATATGGTGTTCAAAGCAGATTAGCCTACTGAGAAGGGCCTGTTCGCTCGACACGAAATCCCTGGGCGTGCATCAGTCACATGAGAGTGAGTGATATCAAACAAACAGGTGTAAAAAGGACACAAGAAGTGTCATGTTTTCTTACAATGAACCGTATTCTAATGTTGATATGCTGGATGTTAAAGCTGATGGGACTGTCAATCCTTTCGCTTGGTCAACAAAAATATTGGGCAAATAGTTTGAACTACGGTGTTACAAGAAAAGTTAAGGGATCATCAAAGTTATTACATTTCTTCCTGAGGTGGACATGAATGTCTGTACTAAATTTAATGGCAACTGATTCAACAGTTGTTGGGACATTTCACTAAAAAACAAATATGTGGTGCTAGAGGAAAAGTGATGGATCACCAAAGTCTTTAAGGTTCATCCTCTGGGGACCATCGATGTCTATACAAAATTGAATAGCAATACATCTTATGGTTGTTGAGTATTTCAGCTTGGACCCAAGTGGTGGTCTGGCAGACTGACATTATCGTCCCTTGAGCCAGCGTCACGGCTAAAAATAACACAAGTTTATGAGATCTTTAGGTTATCACAGTTCAAAAGGTTCAAAAGTACTGGAGTGTGGCACACATCAAAGCATTAAGTCAACTACGTACTTGTCAAGCAAGAGAGGAATCCCCCACCCTGAAGAGAGGGCAAATCCTGTAATTGGCTGTGATTCAAAAATGGAGAAAATGCCATCCACTGGTTGGAAAAAATAATGACAAGGTTAAGAGTGTTAGCATGCAGCCAACCCTCCAATCTCTTCTGTCAGCGTAACAGCCGTGTTCCCACAATTACAAGTTAACGGTGAGTTGCAGCGAAGGATGGGAGGGAAACATTACTTTTATAGACAAATCAAGGAGGCTCGGCGAGTAGATACACCTCGCAAAAAACACACGAGGACTTAAAAGGCAATGTGCTTGTCATTAGTCTGCTCTTTCTAGACATTTCTCCATCAGCCAGCATGGATGTGTTGTTCAGTCTCCAGTCAGGAGCGTTGTAGTGCTTTTCAGGGCTTAATCCGATGAGCTTAATCTGCAGGCCAGCGCACGTGTGCACTGCAATGATTTTGCCTTTGGAGTTTTAGGCTTCACCAGTTTCACTCGATGGTTAATACTCTGGCTGGCCGCTCGCAGAACTAATGAATCCACCTACACTTGATGTGTTTTTCTCATTCACTTGCTGTGTAGGCTGGGCCATGTAAAGACCTGTTTGTAGTGGCACCATTCATATGGAGACTCGACCATGTAGGCCTGGACTCCCTCGGAGGGCTCTGATGGAGGGGAGGACATTAAAACACGGGAAAGAACTACTATCATTAGAATAAACTGCATCAAGATTTCAAAGGTTGCCCTCAAGATATTTGTGGCGAAACGACTCTTTTAGTTATGCATTTGATATTACCTGCTCAGCCACTATAAACAAGACTAGGAGGACTTTCACACATAAAGTACAAGCAAGGCACTGAAGCTTGGAGCAAAACCATTATTTCCAATGGAGAGAGCAACTGCATGAACCATAGTTCAACCAAATGATCTTTGACCCCAAACGCGCCGAAAATTCACAAGTATGGCAGAAAATATGCAAGAGGATGGAGATAAGAGCTTAGACAATTAACATAGTTTACATATTCCACATTCACTTCAACGTAGCGTTGTAGTTACAGTCACACACAAAAACATTAACTGAACACACTATTTACATGGTCTATTTGACTATTTAAAACAGACAACAAAAGTGATGATGATGATCATGCTAGATGAAACATTAAGGCCTCATCAAAGTTATTACTATTCATCCCAAGGGCAACATGAAACTTGATGACAATCCGTCCAATAGTTGTCAACAAAAAACTGGAGCACAACAAGACAAAGGCTCTTTTTCAGCTGGATAACATTCTGCGTAAATACATCCAACATATGTTTTGCAGTCTTTCGTGCAACATATAACTTGCAGTCTGTATTTCATTCGCTCAAATCCAGCTCTTTATTAGATCACAGACAATGATGCCAGAGTTGTTATCAGTTTACAGAGGAAGGCAAACCGGATTAGCCACATTATAATCATGGAGGCAAAAGGAGGCCAAAGGACTTGTGATTCAGTACATCCTCCACAGCTGCACTTAGGTGTGTGCCCTGCTGACTCAAAAATAGCAACCTTAATAGCCTCAGTGATGGAGGCAAAGCAATACTCCACTTGATTGCTAAGCTGTTGATGATAATGTGCTGCAGTCCTGGTGGCTCCAATGCAGGATGCCTGCTTCAATGGTGAGATGTCAGAGGAAGTTCGATTCAGACTGATTTGCTGGAAACGTATGACGGAGGGATTTAGATTAGTCTTCCATAACAGCGACCACCCAGTGGCTCCATTCTATCACACTATTCTCCATTTGGGTGGATAAGAGAGAGCAAAAACTAAACAAGCTGTCAGAGTCTCAGAGGTAACGTTCAAAACAAACTTCACCTCAGCAACAAGCCTCGACTCGAGAAATGTTACAAAAGGGGGTAGAAATGCCCTCATTAGAGGAATGTATATGTTCTGTGAGTGTAAAACAAGTCCCAGAGCTCCGTGCACTTGCTAACAGGAAAACACCCCCTGACCAGGCTCTTCAGCCGGCCGCCTCTCTGTTATGGTAACCTCCTCTGGGCTCCAAAACAGCTCGCCTCTATCAGGCCCAGGGCTCAGACAGAGTGGGCGGTTTAAAAGTGAGCCCTGCCTTAAACTTCTGGTGAGACCAAATACAGCTACAGGAAACCTGCTCTGTCTAGGAAAAGACAGGCCTCTGCTCTCCCACAAGAAGATGAAGGACAGGAAGTCATGGGCACTTCCTGTTCAGGCAGGCAGGATGGAAAGAGTTTGGAGACTCAGTTCATAATGTCCTGAGACAAAATCAAAAGCACAACAACTCTCCTGTTCATCTATACTGCTACCAAAGCATAGCTGCATCTGTGTAATGGAAATGCCAATATAAAATGTGACGATTATGTAACAACCATGAAATCACTACGTAGACATGGATCCCTGGTTGCAACCACTGAATCATAAATCAATGGATTGCACATTACATGGTACTCTGCTTTTTGATGCGATAAGGGATTTGAATACTTCCCCCATTTCCAACACTGTACCAGGAAACTGTTAAATAATCTCATGATGTGACCACAAACCAAATCTTGGGAGAATGTCTTGGCTCAAAATTCACATTTAACACTTATTTTGACACGTGGACAAAACACATGTTGTAAAATAAAAACAGACTGACCATCAGCTGGCCCGAAGAGATCAGCCAAGTGCAATTCATGTCCATGATATTTAATCAGTTTTCATTTGCACTGGAACAAATTCTGTCTGTTTGGCCGTTGGAACACTTGAGTTGGCTTTGCTGCTGCAGTATTTAGTAATGTGCACGAATCAGGGTCGGTCAGGGCTGGATTTGAGTTTTTCGCAAAGTGCTCTATATTATGTCGACCTTCATGTGCTCAGCTGAGGAATTTGCTCAAGCTTCCCACTTGCAACTGCGAGAGCCCAGAGTGGCAAATCTGGTTTAGATTATAACCACAACTGCCAAAAGCCATGCCCAAACCCATGCAGACAAATTTTATAGTGAGTTTGATGGGTGTGTTTTATTTCTCACTTTTCCTTGAAGCCTTCGTTCCACAGGCCATGCATCACTGCTTATATCTGGGTCTTGTGGAGTTTAAATGTTTCCATTCCAGTTACTGTAAAGTGCCTTTACACATTCAGGACATTGGCTTGGAAACATGTAGAGACAATAGTGCATGATTACTAAACTGCATAACAGCTGACAGGTGGAAAAGCAGTGGACCTTGTTTGCTTTTCCTCCTCATGTCATGTGTCTTTAGATGCCAAGAGGGGACTGAAGCCAAGTTACCCCATCCACCTGTCAGCTTAAGGTAATACAATTGAACAGTGCCACCAACTGTAGCCTCCAAAATGATCATGAAATTGAATCAACACCTTGTCAACAAAAGCTAACCTTCATGAAGGCAGGATTTAGTGCAAGACTGCTGTGTTAGCCTGCATTACTTTTTTTTTTTTTTTTTTTAAAAACTGGCAACTGAGTGTATATGGTTCATTATTCAGGAAAATTTCAGGGGCGACAAGTTCGACAAACTCCATGAGGAACTGTGAGACAGCTCCATGGTTTACACATGTTAGGAAGTTTTGTGTAATTTTGTACCAAATGGTATCAAAGTTTTGGGCTTGTCTAATTCGCAGCACTGGAATAAGAGAGAGTCTCTTAATGGGTGCTTTGGTTACTAGAGCAGCCTCATGTATTATTGACCCATTCAGAGAACTCATCTCCCATCTCCACCCCCCTGGGTTTGTTCTTGTAGAGTACCATTTACCATCACAGTAACAAAGGCAGCTTATGCAGCCTTTTAGCCTGATACCATCAGGCTTTATAGTGACAGACAGACAGAGGAATACAGAGGGAGGTCAAGCTGCTTAGGCCTCACACAACGCTGACATCCTCGTAATCTTCTGACCGGCTCGGTCCTGCAGCATATGTGACAGCCACCAGCTCCCAACACACAGCAGAGATGTTGCTGTCTTGCAGTTCGGTAGACGTCGGATAAACAATTTGTGATTACGAAACACTCGCGTAATCTCGGGTCTACAAGTCGAATCCGGGAATTTACTCAGCACATATTTGGTTGGTGAGATGACAGGAACTTGATCAAAGGAGAAACATGTTCAGTCAAAACTAGAAGTTGAAAGAAAGTCCCCGACGCGCTTTAAAAATGTGTCAGGGACTTTAAACAATGAACAGAGTACACACCCACTTGAGGTATTCCTGGGATTCCCACGTCTCGGGAAATTTTACAAAGCTTGAAAAAGCTAAAAACAGAATGGCTGACAGAAGTGAGGGGTTTTGTATTTGATCATGTGAAACTGATGGAGAGGCCGCAGTTTGTGCAGTGACTTCACCAAATATGAAACTGCATCTTGTATGAGTTCATCCCTGGCAATGTTTGACTTGAGCAAACAGGCTATAAAATACCACCTGCCCCATGATGCGGGAACAAGCGGCACAGGTAAGAAGAGGGAGCTGAGATTGTAAGAGAAGAGAAATGGGGTGATTATGTGCATCGAGATAGGATGAGCGAACTCAATTTGTTGATGTAGATGTAGAAGTTTAATCGGATGAAAGCACAAGACAGGAAGTGCTGTCCACCTGCCAAACAGATTAAGAGGCATCTAAATTGTCCATCGGCCATTTTGACAAAGACCCTCAAGAGACGCAGAGACGTATGTCAGAGCTTGCGAACAGGACTTTTTCCACAATGTTTAATGCTGAAAAACGAGGCTAAGCAGCAACATGTGTGCTCTGTTGATAGCTGTTAATATTTTAATGTTCTGTTTTTGCAGCACACGTGAAAACCTCCACTTTCCCCTTCTGGTTTCACAGTGAGTCAGCTGTGCGAGTACTGGCCACGGGCGGCTAATGGCATCACTCCTACATAATGACACCCATCTGGCGTACAGCTCCCTCGGGTCAGGCACATAGCAGGAACACCGAGGATCCGAGTATATCACCATTAGGTGGCAGGCGGTTAGGACTATTGATTACAGTTACACAACTGCCCCCCAGCTGCTTCATACACTGTATACAATGACTAAACATTTCCAACTGCCATTGATTTGTTATATACACATCAGGCGATACATTAATAACATTTACTGAGGTGAGCGCTGTAGACAGTTCAATGAAACTCTCTCCACAATTTCTGTTCTAAATCCACATGAAGCAAAGTTGGAAAAGCAGCGTCCTGTGTTGCATCGAGGTGCATCACTAGAAAATTCAAAGCTGATGACAGCCATCGTGGAGCTAATAGTGTGTCTCAGCATGCCTGAAGTGTGGAGGAGCAGGGGGGATGGCTCAGCTGACAGCTCCGGCCTATTACAAGTCTCTCTGCTCTCCACTCCAACAATAAACAAAGAGGCTCTGGTCAGTGTGCGCCTTCACCAAAATGCACAAATTGTTGGGAAGAGGAAGAGAGCGGCACAGCGCACTTGACTCCAAAACGGAGCTGAGAAACTGCTGTGAGACCAGTAGGTGTGTGCCATGTCATGCTACATCCTAAATTAAGTGTTGTGTTCAAAAGGACAGAAAAATGTGCGTCTCAAACTGAAACGACAATCAGAATGAGTGACAACAGCTACAATCCCCTCTTTATGTCGCTGGAACAGATCCCTCTATTCCTGCTGTGGTATTTACATGTTTCATGGAGGAATTAATTACAAGCTGCGTGGACAGACGACGTGTGTACGTTCACATTCTCGTCCCACTGAGGAGCCTGAGCAAACACACTCAACAACGCAGCCGTACGTTCGCTTGGTGCTCACCCAACAGAGCCAGAAGGTGAAGGAAGGAAGGATTACTGGACGGGTCTATGGGGCACAGACCGAGGGCCCCTGGACCAGAACCTGTGTGTGAAGTGGCTGTCAACATTTCACCTCAATCAAATGACTAAGAAGAGACACAAAACAACCACAAAAAGACACAAAATGCCAGAGTCAGTCTGTGGGTCTTGCTCTTATGTTGGATGGGTTGGTCAGCATTTTACATATGTGTGTACGAGAACCCATTTCCTCATAATCCATCTATGGATGTTGGGTGTTTGTAGTTACAAAGAGCAGCTATTTATTGATATTCAAATACTTAAAGTTGGTTATTTAGCATTCATTTGCTGCACTGAATCTATAGTTTATTATTGCTGAGAAACACAGTTTTATATTTGACTTCATTTTACTAACGTGCCCCCCCCTTCCATAAAACTGTGCACAAGCCTGGACCCCCCCCCCCCCAATTCGAAAGTTCCTAAACCTGCCCAATGTGTCCATGAATTCATCAACAGGTAAACTGCTGCATGCCTGCTCATACTAACACAAAAACAAAAGCCCCACGCAGACTTCCAACAAGTCGGTTCAGTCCTCCTTCACCATGTTGATTTCCCAACATGCATACTTGTAGCCATTTCTGCTCTCCTCCTCAGGCGTCTCTGGCGGAGCACCAGAGTGGGAATGAATAAATAATACGAAGGTGTGGTTGGATGTCTGGGATCCTGACTCAGGATTCCATTTCCCTGACAGAGAGCCTGGACGGTGTCCGTTTCTGTTACCTAGCGACTTCTTCCAGGAAAGCTGGAACAATCAGACGGAGCACCAAACACCAAACACACTGGGACGCAAACAAAAGGGCCGACTCCTTTTTCCTCCTGAGCTCAGTGGAAAGCTGATACCGAGGAGGTGCACCGCAGGTCCTCGCCGCCCAGATGTTCCAAAGCGGACGGTCAAATTCGGCATTATGTCACTTTCACTGGACACTTTATATGTGTCTGAGGCATGAAATTGAAGCCACATGCTTTCACTGGTGAGGAGGTATTATGTCATCGCAGTGCATCACTACAAAACACCTTGATCTACTGTAGCACTGATTCTTTACAGACTTCATAGCAAATAAAACTCTTCGAACAAATGCAGCAAACAGCCTGAAAGTGACGTTTTTAAAGAACATTTCAACTTTCAACAAAGTGAAGTTAATGTCCTAGAAACAAGGGAGATAGCTGCACCATAAATTTTACAATGTCACACAAACATAAGCTCATTCTTTCTCTCTCTCTTTCTCACATTTGTAGGTCAGGGTCACTCACTCCATACTTCTCCACCTACAAAGCCCCCATGTGCTTCCACCCAGCTGATCCAAAGTCAGCTGGGTGAGGGGGATGAAGGTGAAGGATTTCATGAACCTGACACAACACTCACACTGGCTTTAAATGTTCTAGTATGAACTATAAACAAGAGATAGTAGCAAGAGATGCTTACAATGTGCTTCACTTTTCTATCTCACATTTGTAGGTGAGGGTCATGCAATCATAGTATGCCATGTAGTTTTTCCACCCAGAGCCCACATGTGCTTCCACCCAGCTGATCCAGAGTCAGCTGACTTTGGGTTGAAAGTGTGCGTAAAAGCAGCTCCAAGTTCAAACAGGCACGAGGACACTGACCGAGGAGGAGGAGGAAGATGATGAGGATGAGGTTTAGGTGTGTACTTACAACCAGCACGGAGGTCCTCACCACCTCAGAGACACTTTGCCGGAGCTCAGCAGCTGTGCCAGGTTTACCCAGACCGCGCGTGAACCTCCTGGTCTCCGGGTGCGCTGGAGTCGCCATCGTTGCGCACCGCTTTGCATCAAGATCCGATCAAATCCACCGCTTGTGTCTGCAAACTTTACAGGCAAATCATCGCCAGCGTCTCCGTGTGTCTGATCCCCACTAGTGCACACCACGAGTTTCAGTCCGGATCATGTTGTGGAGCAGCTCCCACCTCTCCATGCCATGCTTTTACAAAGTCAACCTGCCCTGCATTATTCCGCCCCTCTGGCTTCTTCCATCGGATTTATTGTTGTCATAATAAAGCGTCCTCTTGAGCAG
This sequence comes from Holacanthus passer, assembly GCA_025331565.1. Lineage (NCBI taxonomy): Eukaryota > Metazoa > Chordata > Actinopteri > Pomacanthidae > Holacanthus > Holacanthus passer. The sequence goes on along the minus strand of JAFREQ010000216.1, from coordinate 218,659 downwards.
TGTCTCATTGGCCGTGCAGCTCCAGACAGGAGGTGTATAATCTGGCTGCCTCCTCGGCGCACTCCGCCCCTCAGCTGCTCCAAGGCCTGCCCACTCCTGGCTCAGAGGGAGCCTGGACTTTGGACGCCGAGCTTTCACTGTGTGTGAATGGCACAGTCAATGTTTTTACCACAAGAAAATACAACTCTGGAGAACATGCTTCTAGAGATTGTGGCATCTGAATCAACATGTCTTTGGTTACTCACACTAGAGCACAATTTCACTGGATGACCAGATAAAAGTGGGTTAAACTAAGATAAGATAACTTTACAGTGTACAGCAGCAAATTTAAATAGTAGGCAAGCAATATGAACAAGAGAAGTATGAAAGGTATTATTATTAATTTAACTAGAATAAAAAGTATAAACAATTCAAACCAGTCTAGAAATGATTGACACATTAACAAGAGAAATATAAAAATATGAGAACAACATATACACTATAGACAGATACAGTTGAAAATGATGAGTTGAAAAGAAATGAAATGCAATGAAATTAAATATTGCACAGAATGAAATATTGCACAGTGTAATGATCTAAGAGATGGAATATTGCACAGTGTAATCACCTAAGTAATGAAATATTGCACAGAGTGAAATATTGCACAGTGTCATGACATGAATTATAACAAGAAATCAGATTATATTTATGCCGAGATGGTTTTGCAAATTTTAATGGATTCCTTTGGTGTTCTGAGGAGAAGAGATACTTTTTAAGAGAGGGATCTGCTTTTACTTATTTATTTTTGAATAATAAGTTCCATTAACTGTGTAGCTTCATTTGCAGCACTCAGATCTTTTTAAAGGCAGCAAAACACACTATTCAGTTGTTTTGCTGTTCATTCATATACTGTCTAAAATGAGACTGAGAAATACACAAGTATACACACAAGCAATGCTGGACACTCACTTTGCCATCATCTCTATAATCAGGTTTGATATTAGTAAGCTGATATCATAATGAAATATCATTGTTTTTGCATGCTGGTACATGCACTGACCTCCCTGTTGGTTCAATGAACTTTTCTCTGATTTAGATTATTGTTTCAGCAATGCAAAACAAAGCTGTGAAGCATTGCTTTCTATTGCTTCAAATCCATACACTAAAATACAGACCCTGTGGTTATGGCCTGATTGAACCAAAAGTCTTGATCAATGATGCCCTCTGCTGGTCACAGTAAACACACTATAGTGAACATGTGTTCCTCGATGAAAACATCACTCCTGCCTCTGCAGCTTCAACAAAAACACAAGCAACACAAATATAAGTTTGAATAAGTTTTTTTTTTTGCTTTCATTTCCAAAGAGCTCTCTGATGTTTGGAAAAATGCTGCAGCTCAAAGCTGAGCTGCGGTTTTCCGTTTCATTTGCTTCACTGCAAAACCCTGTCAAATGCATATTTCCATTCATTTAGACCCATAAAAAGATCTGGTATCTGTATACAGGAGGCAGCCTAGTTCAGTGAGGGCAACGCTTGGAACTGAAAGTTTCTATTTTGTTTCACACATAAACTTTAAAGCTTTCCATTACACTCACTTTCATAATACAATGATTATGAACATGTCTCACATTTTCTCATACAGCTGAAGGGGAACTTTAGTTAATTAAAAAAGGCAAAATAGTCTGAGACGTATTCATACAACAAATATCAGCAAATAGAATATTTACTTAAAATGGCATTAATCTGTGATGGCGGCTACCTCTGGTCACATTGTGATCAATGCTAGGCTTATGTCGATAATACAAGAAAATAATTTCATATTTTCATCACTTTTTTTTTTTTTTAACAAGAACACATTGTGCTGGGCCAGGTGTGAACAGAGCATCGACCGTTAAAGGGTGGCCTGTTTTACATGATTTCAAATTTCATGGTAGCAGTATAGGAGATGCTCCTCGTCCCCAGTGTAACAAAATAGCATTAAAAAGTCCAGGACATTGATATAAACCAGTTTGGCACTGAAGTTGCAGGACATTTTCAAAGCAGCAGTTTTCAATAAAATGAAAAAGTAGACAAAAACGTTATGACAATGCAGTGATAGTTTAACCGTCTAAGAAAGAATGCTGGATATCTATATCAACATGTTCCTGTTGTAAAAACAACCAATGACAAAATGTAAAACCAGAAAGATAGGAAGTGGTTCAGACCATTAGAAAACAGTATAAAATGACATCCTTAAAAAGAGGTTTCAGAGTTGAGAGTAAAAATGCCAAAAAATGCAGTCTCTGATGCAGTCTAAACCAGCGGACATGTCACCATTAAAGCATTAAAAAGCACCAAATGTGCATGGACACATGTACAAATGTCCCAGATATGTGTAGAAAAGAAAAGCAGAGAGTCCAGGGAGGACAGATGCCACCCGAGTGAGACGGCGTGTGGAAACAAGGTGAGCCAACTCAGTGAGGATGGGACTCTTTGTTGTTGAGGACACGAGCACCGCTGGAGGGGACCGTGGCACTGCGGATGACCTCCATCCACCTGCAGGTGGAGAAAGGCTTTCTATCAATCCTCTGACAGCCAGGATGCAACAACAGAGGAAATACATTCAGTAAACGTGCATCTGTACCTCTCAAAAGTGTATTCACTCTCCGATCGGAAATAGTAGACGTGGGACTTGAAATGCAGTTTGAAGACGTAGTCCTTGTGGATGTTTTCAGACTCTGAGGGGATGGTGACTGAGTAACCCAGCAAAGGAAGGCTAGCCAGTGGATAATCATCCTGAGGAAGAAAATACAAACCAATAATTTAAATAACTTGCAAGTGCAGCAGAAAACCATGAACATAGTCAGCAGCAGACGAATCATTCAGGGTCTTTACTTAAGTGAAAGTGACAAAACCACAATATAAAATCACAAAATACTATAATACAAGTAAAAGTCCTACATTTAAAACCCTACTTAAGTAAAAATACAGACCTATTAAATAAAGTATTAAAGTGTTTTAATGAATTAACACACCCCCTCACAGGGTCACATGATAAATCTGACGGGGCATGAGATCATTAATCAAACTTGCTCATGAAAACGTGAAAGTCACAATATGTATATCCCAAAGACGGCCAACAAAAAAAATTCTGGGGCAAGAAAAGAGATGAAAAAGTGCATGGGAAAGCCTATAAACCTCTGCTATGGCACAAAGATTTGACATTCTACACAGAGACGCGACGCTTTTAATCCCAGAGGAGGGTAAACACTGTGGGAGAGGCTGGGATGTGTTCACTGCACACAGATGAGAGTGAGCGTTCATCACCTGGTGAGATTTATAGAAGAACAGGCTGAAGTTGGTGAAGACCACCCAGAGCTTCTGCCAGCCGTTGCTGTTCTTGAACTTCCTCAGTAAGTTTCCGGACAGCTGATTCTACAAAGACAGAAAACAGGTCTGAAATCTAAAACTTTAGAAATTCACACACATCATGAGATCACTAGTAGTTTGCAGTACTTATATTAATGTGGAAGAAGTATTCATGGAATTAAAGCATAAGTCTGGTGGTAGTCTAGATTTTTCTTATTGTTAACAAATAACCACGAAAATCCCAAAACCAACAGTGGACTGAAGTATTGTCTGTGTATTCACCTGTGCTATAGACGTCCAGTGTTGTCGAAACACTACCACACTCTGCGACATGCTCCTTCACTACAATGGCTACTGTAGTTTATTTTGAGCCAAAGCCAAACGTGTATTAATCCCCAGCTGAAAATAGTCCCCCACAAATACCCTGTTTATTCCTGTTGGAGAAACATTTGCTAAATACTACAGGACCCGGGTGTTTCAGGAAATTACTTAGCCTTTTTATGAAATATTTGTGACCTCATTTTAAAGATTTACATCTTAAGCATTAACAAATGGGCTTGAGTGAGAGTGCCGGAGACAGGGTAAAGAAGTATTGAGAAACAGACCAACACATTGTTGGTTTCAGTTGTTTCATGGCATTTGTCGACAATAACAAAATACAGAATATAGCCAGACTCATCTGTTTAACTTCTGTGCGTAATCTGTACTTCCAAATACTTTGTAAATTGTAAATCTACTGTTGCTTTTAATAGTTTAAAAGATAAAGTGATTAAAACAGAGGACGTTATATTTACTGATCATCGTGCTTCTATTGTGAATATGGTTTCTGTAAATCCAATCAATGTGTCTGTACAATATGAGGCACCACAGCAACTTTTATCCTATGTGTTTTCTCTACAAAGCATTCTGTAACTTTTCTTCTCATGGTGCAGTTGAACTCAACACATACACAGGGCCTCTCCTGTCTGCCTGGCTACTTTACCTCTAGACTCGTGCAGGATTCACTAAAGGAGAGGCTCTGAACACGGTACCAGCAGATAACAGACAGAGGCACCGCTCCCTGGCCACTGGGGGGCCCCACCAGGGGGGCCTTATTCCCACTGACTGGACTAGGGTCCTCTACCACGAAGGAACGCACAAACGCATGGGGAAAAGAGAGAGAGACAGGGAGAGAAAAAACAGACAGGGAGGGAAGGACAGAAACACAGAGACTGAGTAGGTGAAACACAGGCATGCAGTGGCAGGGAAAAACACGAAGGCCGACGGTGTGTCCAGGCTGTGAAGAGACCGTTACAACTACAGAGGAAGAGCAGAACTAGATCAGAGCAGAGCTGCAGAGGGTCCCAAAACAGGATCCGTTCTGCGAGTGTGACATGAGGACGTTTAGCACATCTACGTACTGCTCTCTCTCTTTTCACAGACGAGCAGAGATTTCAGGTGCCGGGGGAGGAGATAAAGAACAGAACCACACAGGAAAGCCACAGTTTTGAGTTTAGATAAGGACGTCACGCAGGCAACTGTTAGCCAAAAGAGGGAGGGAACAGTATCCTCCCTGTGGCTGCAAACAGAGCAAATAAACAGCTTTAACATAGGACGACTTCAGGTAAACATTTACCTGATGTAAAAATAGCACAAACAATGTTGATGTAAAAACCCATGAGGTTTCAGTTTTCAGCTTTTTGTGTGGGAATACCTGCATTTTTTTTTTTTAAAAGGAGCAGAACATTTTAAAGGTACCATGTGCTGTTTTTACAAATGGTCGCTGTTTGTACCATGCAGATGTATGAGGGTATGAACATATAGCAGCCATAAGTCATTTCCTGCCATTAGTTTCACACTGTTCCGCTGCTCGACAGTGACAGCTGGAAATTTATAGTTTTATGAGAACAGCGTATCAAATGACAATGTGAAAGGGGTCACTTGTAGGGATGATCCTACAGAGAATCTGCAGCTCCCCTCAGCTTTAGTATTTTGACTTTAATTATGAATTAATCAGCCTTCAAATCATTTCAGTTCATTAGCTCATAATAAAAAAGTTCTTAAGAATAGTAAGGAATAGCTAATGATGGAGTGCAGCACAGGAGGATACTGTTCCCACTGAGAGATAATCAAAGTGAATTAAATACAGCAGACAGTCAGACACAGAGAAAGAAAACAGTGAGGCAGGATGGGAGGGGCAGGTCTGAGTGCTGAGGTTTGGCTGGTACCTCCACAGCTATGCTAAAGTCCACCATGGACACACTGGTGTTCCTGTGCCAGCACACGTGCACCATGGTGTTACCACGGTGGGGGGCGGGCTTCTCCAGCAAGGTGTGCGACGTCGTTATGTCGTCCTCAGACTCCGCCTCCACCATGGAGTCCTCAGGGCATTCTGGGAAAGTCAGGAGGTTGTTACTGCTAGACAATGAGCAGGGTGATGAGGGGAGAAGGGCGCTAAAACACAGACAGCGTCAGATCGTTCACAAATCAAGTGTAGCTTCATGTATCTGGGATTTCAGACGGTGGAGTCTTTACTCAAAATGTTAGTATAGACTGTTACCGTACATCCAATTATTTGTTTGTTGGCCAGTGCTACAGCTAAAGTATGCATGTGATATTCAGCTGTATGTTTATGCAGTAACTTACTGTTGTCTGTCAGATTGCTGGTCAGAAGGTCAGACGAAGGCCCATTGCTGGTTTTTGCCGTCTCTATCGCCACCTTTATATCCTCCATCCACTTCTGCATCTCTGCTAACGAACTAGAGTGAAAAACACACAAATGGAAAAAATGCTAAGCACCCAGCAGGAAGGTCTGGTGGTCAGAAAAAGTCCAGTTAGCAAGAATGTCACAATTTGGATCTGTGTTAGTTCAAGTGTCCTGCCAATTTTCCCTTAAAAAGACCATAAGCCATCTGCTCTTCTGTGGAAACTAACAAAATGCTAGTTTGAAAGCACAAAAGTGGTTATATTTTTCTTTTTTGTCAGAGTCAAAAAAGTGGTGATTCTAACAATCAAGGGTGGAGGGCGTGAAAAAACAAAAGAACCCTGAAAATATGTGAAACCTATAGTCTGATTATTATCAGACTTTACAAACTAATGGTAGTCTGAGAAAAAAGAAAAACAGACATGCTCTGTACATTGTGATTTTGATTGTGAATTAACGACACTACAATTAGAGTGCTCACACTTTATGATTGATAAATACTGTATGTGCCTCTAATTAATGATCAATTCCAGCATCTTTTTAGGAGAATATTGACTGCAAATAAAAATATCGACTGAATGTGATTACAAACCCTCCCCTCATCATGAGTTGTTAAAGTTGGAAACGGCAATGCTGCATACGTAAAAACAGCTTTGGAAAAATGAGGTATTAAATGTGTGTTTGCAGTACTCTCAGGCTGCAGGTACAACATCTACCAGTCAGATGGTGGAGGCAAAGTGCAGAGCAAAGAGAGTCTGTGAAGAAACAGCTCTGCTCATGAAGCTTAATTGCTGTGAGCTCCTCTCGCCTCTAAAGGGTGGCAGCTGGGCAAGAAGACTGTTTTTTTTTAGGAAGTAAAATTAAAGTGAGCTGTAAAGTGAGTGAGAGGAACGCAACGCCCCCAATGCTCAGTGGGAATTCTGCCTTGTCATTGTTTTTCTACAAGTTTGTCATTATATGAGAGAACTCAACTGCATCATGTAACGACACTGCAGAAGAATCAATACACACACTTAGTGACTTGGGGTTCATTTTAGGTCCAGGTTCAAGGTCTCTATGTCCTGCCAACCACCGTTCTTACCTTGCTGCCACCACCACTGACTGCTGCTGCCCCACCAGCGTGAAGGCGTGAGGCACACCCCACTCGTCTTCACTCTCTCTGATCTGGAAGAACACGGAGACGCAGAAAAAACATTAGAGAGCAGCGGAATCTAGGACAGCAAGGACCAAAATAGACAGAAAGGGAAAGACGGAGGGAGGGATGATGAAAAGGAAGTGAGAGAGAAGGACGTGTGTAGCTGTCCTGAAAGTGTGTGCGTGACTGTGTGTGTGTGTGTATGTGTGTGTGTGTGTTGGGGGCAGACGTTGAAAGAGCTGCAGTTCAGCTGTTTGAGGCGGCTCATTTACAGTAATGACAAACTGGTGACAGAAGTTTGAAGCACCTTGTGTTCAGCTGAGAGACACAGCACTTACTGTCATGCCATGGAGCGGCAGCTGCCCGTGAACTTTGAACTGATTGGTCGCCGTCATCCCTCGACTCGTGTACAAAATTACGTCGTTGAACTATGGGCAGAGATGAAGAGAAGGAGAGAGAGAGAGAGACAATGGAAATTAACAATCTCTCGAACCAAATGCCACTGAGTCTGTCTTCTGTTTAAATTACTAAACTAAATGTATATAATCCAATAAATAATTCTGAGGAAGCACAAACAGCTTGTCCTAACAACTGAGAAATTATAAACTTGAACATGGCAGTGTTAATAATCAAGACCACAAAGAAATGAAGAGTGAATATAAATTATTCTACAGCCAAAAGGTTCATCATAAATACTAGTACATTTTTAATACCTTGTTTATTGAAGTTATACGTTCAATAAAACCAAACACATGTGTGAAACACTTGCATGCCATAAGACTGTCAAGTTCTGAACAACATGTGGTGTTTTTTATCTGCCAACACCATCTGAGGAATGTATAACTGGATTGGATAAACGTGTGATTCTTTTTCCACTGAGATCACTCGACTAAATAATTAGATTAGCGATATGACCTAATCTCAGAAAGTGGGTGTTACCAGGAAAAACATTCGTTGCTGTAGGCCTTTTCCAGACAGTTTGCTGAGGCAGCCTAACCTGATGAACTCCTGAGGAAGGGAAACCAGAAAAACATGCATCAATTATTAGACATGAGCAACACAGGGAATTTGTTTGTCAAAAAGTAGATGATCGGAAGTCAGATAGAGAATTAAAAATCTTTGTCAGCCCATTCTTTCAAGCTTTGAACTCACCCGACCAGGGACAACAAGATTGTCAACGCCAATCAAATCCTTGTTCAGCTCCAGAAGCTTCTGGAAGTTCTCCATCTTGATTAGGCTTCCCTGGAGCTGCTCCACCACCTCGGACACATCTGCCAGAGCAGCTACAGACCAACCACGGGTAAGAGATTATTGGAGACGGACTGTTAGATTATTCAACAGAAATGTGTCACTGTAAACACTGGCCTGAGCGCAGTACCTCTGCAGTCCCTGAAATCCACATGAGTAGCTGGGTAGTGTTTGCACAGGCGCTCCAGGATCTGCTTGTAGTGGATGAGGCGGTGCAGAGGCCGCAGGATGAAGACATTCAGGGGGATGTAGCAGACCTTTTGCAGCTCAAAGTCCCTGCAGAGACCCTCCAACCTGCGGGATGACCTGCACGCCTTCTCCAGCTCCAACAGAACCTCAGACTGCTTATGCAGGTTCGCTGTCAGGGGCTAAGTTGGAATATGACACACATAAATGACTAATAATTCAATCCTGTAATTACTGATATGTCAGATTTTGGGAGTGGCGCCTCACCTTCAAGCCTTGAAGGTTCTTCAGCATGACATCTCCAATGCGCTGGTAGTCTCCTTTTATGTGAGCATTGGAGCGTCCTTCCCTGAAATGGATAAACATCAGCAAGTTTTTATATCTAAAACATTATGGAGCCAGTGAATTAATTAACTAAATGACATAAAAGCACTTAAAGCTCATTGATTATTCAGATGAGCTTCACCTTATACAAGAAAAATGCCAATGAAGTTAGAAAGGCCTGTTTAAACTTTAAGAAAGAGATCCACCAGCAGGTGTCTCCCTTGAGTCTGTCTGTTCTCTCACAGGGTGCGTGAGCACTGAGCTGCCATTACTGGATTCATTCACAGTATTTATTAATTTGGTCAGACTGTAGCAGTTGCTTTAGGGCAACACATCCAGTCAGAAAAACACTTCCTTCTTAATCTGTGAAAGGCAGCTTTCTAATTATGGCCACAACAACAAAGGTACATCTCTCAAAATATTTGAATATGCAAAGCTAAAAAAAGAGACACATGTAGAGCTAGATAATTTGCATACACATCCAAATGTGGTTCTTATCAGCAGGGTTGGCTGTAATATCGCTTTCAGCTTTAATTTGGAGTTCTAACGATCACTAGTAGCTGGAATAGGCTTTGAAATGAAAATATATGTGCGTAGTTAATGGTCGTTAATTTTGACAGGCAGGCAGGCTTTATGCATCACTGTCTGCAAGACTCTGTGTGTGTGTGTGTGTGTGTGTGTGTGTGGATAAAGCACAACATCATTAAGGAGATCAGACAGCAGAAACCCACAGGCAAGAAAAGGCCGGCCGTGGTGGAGCAGGACAGCTGCCATGGAGACTGTAGCTCCTCGGGTCATCTAAAGGGACTGGGTCATCCTCTCAGACTAAATGCCAATAAATCTCATTAAAAACGGGGGGTAGAAGTTATGACGAATTGGACTAAAACCAAGCCACCGCATCGCTGGGCACGCTCTCGACTGTTGAGCACTGTTGAGCGAGTCAGAGGAAGCGAAGAGTCTTACCACAGTGCCAGCCTCTGCTCCACCTCCCTGAGAAAACCTGTGTGGAACTTGTGCAGAGGCTCGAAGGTGGAGAAGACGGCTTTCTTCAGAGAGTCTGGAGTCACCTCGTCTTGTCCTACAGCATTCTGGAAAGACTGAGATCACAAACACACACACACACGAGTTCAGGCAATAAATCTACTATTTTCACATTAAGACATAAAAATACTGTCCTGTGAATAATAAATTGTACATCAACTATTGGCAGAAATGCAATATAATGTTCATAATTATGTTTCCATTTGTGTATAATGACCTGAAATTAGCTTAGAACGAGCCCTTCATAACTACAAAGCCAGGGAAAGGTGCAGGGAGGGTGAGTTGGTTGGAATCTGCTACCTCACTGATGCCACCGAATCCTAAACACTGATCCTTTAAAATTACATTTACACATTTTCTATCACAAAAAAATCCAGAATATATGAGTATTAAAATATTGTTCATTAAAATGTTTGATGACTACAGGTGTGATGTATCCTGCAGTGTATGTGCACGGGAGGTTTCTGGTTTCCACATCACACTTGTTTAAGTTACATATTGGACAATGGTTGGCCAGACTAGATGTCACAAACTTGTGGTCATACATGCACATGTTTAAGGTGAGCACAGAGAAACTTTCCTTCTTCAGCAGATTAATGTGAAATCAGCCTTTTGGTGTCAAACTCTGCACAGTGAAGGTCAAGCATGTCTTAGACATTTCTAAAGGAGCAATAAGCAAAACACATTTTTAAGTGGAGTGGGAAGCAAATTTAGAAGCTAGATATAGCTTCTATCAAATCCCTCCATCTATGACTGGATTACAAAACTGTAAAAGTGGACAAATCAAGTATTAAACGTCAGAGCAATGGCTATCACAAGTCTTGATTTTCTGGCTTGTTCAGCAAAAAGTTTCTCACAAGCACAGACCGTTCAAGATCATAGGAACGGCACTGATCAATGCTGTGTTAATGCAGATTGTCCCAGGATACGACCACAAGACCTTCATCTGTGTTTCTGCTGTTGCACTTCAGTCTTGTGACGTCTCTTAAATCCTCTAATTGCCCGAGAATGAATGGAAGAATCAATAGCCAATCATTCTTAACACCATCGTTCCATTTAGTCAGATTGAAGTCAAACGTTGCACGTGGTGAGTTAGGCCACGGCAGACAGAAAATGTCTTCATTTCGCTGACGTGATGGGAAAGGGAAGTGAGTTTTAGGAAAAATGAGTGTGTCTACGAGGGCTTAAGAAGAAGCGCCAGCTGTTGTTTAGATGACTTCACTCCAAACAGCAGCACCAACGAGTGTATGGGAAGAGAAGGGGGTGAGAGAGAGACAGCACGCACACAGCTGTAAGAGAACGAGGACATGAACCAACCCAAATATTTATGAGGAAGGCTTCTCTGAAAATTACAAGACGAGAAAAGCTGCAGCCTTTAAAAGAGCCAGTGAAAAAGGGGTGATGCATTTTCTCCACACGCGAAACAAACAGAAGCGAAGCCTCATAAGAACATCCTCCCAGTTTGCTGCTGAAGGAGCCGTGCAGCACATTTAATATCCTGTGTTCTGCTCATCTGAGATATTATCAAAAAACATGGTGTCCACATGATTGTACCCAGCCAGCGAAATCTAAGGGAAACAGACTGAAACGGAGAACATGCAGCTAACACCATCCATCTCTTTAAACACAAACAGTTTAGTATTCATAGCCTTGAGTGAGACAGATAAATACATTTCAGAGCGCGAGTGTGGAGAATGAATAAAAAATGAAATCGCATCTGCCAAAATATCCCTGTGTCACTGCCTGACTCTGTGTTTTGGCGGCCGCTCTGCAATGGAGCAGCTAACTGGAATAATCAATGTTTTCTCCCCAGAGGACACAACAGGAGAAAACAAACAGAGGAGCAGCATGTTGGCGAGTGGACTTGGCTTTTCTTACCACAGTCACCACCTCCAGGTCCTTCACGTACGTCCTCTCTGTGGTCAGCAGCTCCTTGGCGATGAAGTAGGCCCGATCTGTTGGGAACCTCTGCAAAGACAGAGAGGAGACTGTGAGCAAGAACTATCCAACTATGAGCAGGTCCAACCAGGGTTTGTTGCCTTGTCTAACCTATTTCTCAGAGTAGATTTGCAGGAAAATACTCAGCTTCAGTCCCTGAGGAGAGTTATTCAGGACAGGTAATCTAGGTCCAACGCTATTTTGAGCATGTGACAGTGGCTTTGAAGCACAAGTTCGGAAAAAAAAAAAAAAAACCTGATACAAAAAAGCAACTTATTGGATTACTGTTGCTTTAATCCACACAAGCTCCTCATTAATTCACAAACCTTCCTCCGAACCTCGTCTTCATCGTCAGTGCGAACGCTGCAGGCGTCGTTGAGCAGCGGGCTGGTGAGAGGTGAAGGCTGCCGGCCGTCGGGACTGTGGCTGCACAGCTCCAGTGACTTCTGACCGTTGACCATGCCGTGGGAGTGACCGGACGACGCGGACAGGTGAGGGCTGAGGGACCCCACTCCTGCATTCAGCAACCCGAAGTGAGGGGAGAAAACGACACAGTGAGTGATTTAAGAACACAACAAGAAATTTGCTTTCACCTGCATCAATTGTCAGATGGGTGGAGTTTGGCACAATGGGAGAATTCATATGAAGTCAGGGAGACAGAAAAGATTCTTATAACTGATGAGCCAATTGACAAAATTAATCCACAACTATTGTGAATATCAAATAATTCTTTCTATTAATTTCTCAAGTAAAAGTCCCAAATGTTCTCTGGTACTCAAATGTGAGGACATTCTGCTTTCTCTGTTCTATATCACTGTGGCCTGAATATCTTTTTGTAAACATTTGATCAATTACTTGGGGAAATAATCTGCAGATCAACTGATGATGAAAATAATCGTTACTTGCAGCTCTACAGAAAAGTGAAATTCCAAAGACACTCGGGACATTTTGATAGTGAAACTTCAATTCAGCATTCAATTCATAATCCAACATGGCAAACATCACCCACTGAGAAAACTATGCAGGCTAAACCAAACTATTTCAAGCATTTACAAACAGTTTGACCCCTGATCATAGTCTTCTTCTGCCTCACAGGAAAACACAGAGGAGGTCTAGCTGGGGAATCTGCCTGGAGAAAGTAAAATATCAACCATGACTCACTCTACAGTCCAGACAGCTCCGGCAGTCTTTGTGCCACTTCAATCAATAAGCAAGCTGAGACACATACTGCGGGGTGATCAGGAGGAAGAGCTTACTTAGTGTCATCTCTGCTGACAATGTTCGCTGAGCTTACTTACTATGTTTCTGCTGAAACTTGCCCACCTCTCTCTGCTGTCCTCCAGCGTGTCGACGCAAACACAACAGCGATTACGTGAACACAAACGAGCGTAACTCGTGGTTGCAACTAGCTGGACACAACGACACAACTCTGAGAAGGAATGACTATAAACTGGACGGAGGGAAGGAGTGGGAACCATAGTGTGCAGCTACAAGAGCACTACAAATGAGAGAAGACACAACAGACATTCCACCAACCAACAACACAAAACCACAGGGAGAAAGAAGGAGAAAAGTCTAGTATGAGGAATCTGGAATCTCAAAAAGATGATTCAGAAAGTCTCACTTGATAAAGGTCGTCTTTATTGACTCTAAAAATAACACGTATACACTGTTAAGTGAGTATCAGTCTCGAGAAAAGCAGCATTAAAAAGGGCAAAGCCAGGTGAGTCTAGAGGGACAGTGTGAGTGAATCAGAGACAGAGAGAAAGTGCAGTAAAAGTGTGAATTCATGCAGCCTCATAAGCCTGACCTAAAGTTAAACATAAAACAGATCTTTATGAATTTTAAGGTTTGGAATAAACAGTCTTGCGACACTTTAATGATTTTGTTTTTGCTGTGCTGAAAAAGTTCGCTGGTAATGAGGAAACGTATGCATTATTCAGCCCATGAATACAAATCAGTTTACATCAGTTTACTTGTTAATAGTGACACTGTGAGTGGTAGAAACACTGTATATTAAAATGCTGTTTTATAAGTCAGTCCCAAATCAAACCGCACGATTTCCTAGCCATAAAATCTGCTCTAACATCACATTCTCCATTTATACTAAATGATGAAATTACAGTGAAGTGACTGAGAGTGCTACCTGTATATTACAGTACATGCAAAGATTAGCCAGGGCAGAACAGCATGACGTGGACCACGCCTCAGTCCTGGTTTGGAAACACACGCTGAAGGACACCAGTGGTTGAAAAACACACACAAGTCTCGCCCACAGACCTGGAACTTTGGGCCAAACCGACACATGTTTGATTTGCAGTTAAACAACCAAATTTACAGACTGGTATTTTCTGTCTGCTTCAAATTACTTACTCGTCTCTGTAGGGCAGAGTCATTACAGGTCTATGGGAGAACCTTGTGCACCAGAGATGGTTCTCTCACACTGCAGTGATCCAGTGACTCCAACAAAGAAACATGTAATCTCTTAGTTTTGACAGTGCTGTACTCCTGTATTTTTGTTTTGCAGCTAATAATGTTAATAATCAGGAGGCAAAAGCACAGCAGCTAACTATAATCTGCACAAAACCAAAATATTCCTGCATAGTCTCATTTTAAATTTTTCATTTATTCCAACATAACAGCATTTCAAAACCTTTTTTTTTTTAAAACCTTCATTGAACAGATGATAGCAGAGATGCAGGAAACACGGGTTATGGTTTGTGGCACAGTATGGGCCTTAACCTTTAGACTACTGGGGTTCCTAATGTGGTTGTAATGCCGTCATGTCTACGTGGAATAAGAATAAGAATTGGAAATGCTGAAATATCAAATAATGAAAAAATCCAAAACACTTGGGTAATTTAAAAGGCTATAAATAAATAACGAACAGATATTGATCCACACAAAAAAAACCCAACAAAATCACTCAATAGATACGCTGCTTAACATTAATGCTAAAAATGTCTGGGAGCGGCGCTAAAGCAGTCGACAGTGATGGATGAGCCAAGAGACTCTGTGCTTTGAGGTGTTGCCCTTAAACTGCCTTTCAAACATACAGTACACACACAGTTACTAAAACCTGCTTCTGTTTCCCTGCATATTCCCAAGCTCCTGTCATCCTTAACCTGATGTTCTATCTACTCTGGAATAATGAAGCGTTGGAGCTGGATCACTGCAGAGAGCCGAGCCCAGATACTGGTTAATCTCTTTCCACCACACACACACTGTAGTGAGTGACAAAACAGGCTTACATACAGACACAGCTGGGAAAAAAACACAGAGAAGATATGACAGTTTCATGCCGACAGACACTTGCTTACATTGGACAAAGAAAAAGAAAGAAAAGAAAGAACAGAAATGTGATATAAGGATTATCACTTTCTCAAACAGCACAAATAAACATGATGGCAGACGTGCAAAAGAAAACAGAAAAAGTGACCAGAAATAAAAGTGCAGTGCCATTTTTTTTTTTTTTAAGATCTGGAAAATCATTTCGTAGACACCAAAGCTTTTGGAGGAGGTTGCTTGATACCAAATTACTGCCAGAGATGCTTGAGCATGAGTCAAGTGCAGAGGAGGATCAATAGTGAGTGTAAGAGTTATAAACTGTTAAACTACCTGTACCACTGCAACAGACATTTACCTTCACCTCAGCCTGGCCAAAACCACTGCTGTGACTTTCTAACGCTGTTAGACAATATTCACAAAAATATTGTTTGGTTATTTTTACTCCCGTTGTTGTATTTCTTTCTGATTCCTACCACCTCTGTGATTAAAGCATGTCAGGTAAATGGATGTTTCTGTTTCAAGATAGCAAAGAGCAGAAGGTCATGTAAACATAAATACGGAATAAAACCAGATGTTCAAATTGGTTTTCACAGCAAATTAATGAGCTTCCACTCTGACAGCAAATACTGCAGACAGAACTTACTACTCTCACAACAATCACAGGCCAGATGCAGCATCAAGAGCATCAATAAATCAATCAGATTATTCCCAATAAACGCCTACAAAGTCAACAATTACTGCCACAATTATACGTCCACGGGTCTTTGAGGACTCCACAATAGACATATAATGAAAATGTATAATGCAGGAAACTGTACAAAATTTTACCACCTTAATCAATCTAATAGAAAACAGATATGTCTACTTACAATAATAGTCATGTGTATTTCCGTATAGGAGGTCATAAGGCACAGAGACATAGAAACTGAACCCTCAGTGTCACAGCTGTAGACTTTGTTCTGAACCTTCAACGAACGCAAAGAACGTGAGGAAAAAAGTGCAACTGCAACAATAAAATTCTCTTTTGATCATCTCAGTTTAACACTGACATGAACAGAGCCACTGATTGTCTGCAGTCTCTGTCATTTTTTTTAATCAGCAACTATTCAGTGTTAAATCCTGAACATGGCACTTGTGTATTTCTGCAGGGACATGTAATACAATCAAAGAACTGGGAGGCTGACAGAAAAAACCTCCTCCGTGTAACAAACAAGAAAACCCCAAACAGATTCCTTCCTTGAAATCTTGTAAAGGGAAGCGCCTCACCATGAAAGAGACTGATGCTGGGCTCAAAAAGTGCTTCTAGTAGGTAGTGCATTGCTAAAAAAGAATAATTAACTTGTGGTGGTTCGAAATAATCTCCCATAAAACACTGCTTTTCAAGCTAAACCCTTTCAACAGCTGAAAATCTGTCCACCATCCTCATCACTGAAGGCATAACATCCGTCCTCATCTGCCTCCTCATCCAGCTGGAGGCTGCCAAAGGAGAACTTGTTCCTCGGTATGTTGGAAGGGGAGTTGGCCTCCACTGGATTACTACACATCAGAGGGCTGCTGCAGTTGCCCCTGTTAGTCTCCACCTCAGACTCACTGGACTCTGAACCACTGGTGGTGGAGCATTCGTTCATTTGAACCGCCCCCACATGTGTAACGTTAGCCTGCCCTAAGCGCTTTTGCCCCAGACTGGCCCTGG
Organism: Holacanthus passer; assembly: GCA_025331565.1. NCBI lineage: Eukaryota > Metazoa > Chordata > Actinopteri > Pomacanthidae > Holacanthus > Holacanthus passer. Next base: position 201,796 of record JAFREQ010000216.1, on the reverse strand, counting down.
ACCTGCCCGGTGCTGAGAGGCCATTGGCCATCATGCGGCGCTCGAGAGCAGCCATACGTTCAGCCCGAGACAGTACGGGACGTGATGCTTGCCCTGGGCTGGATGTTCCCTGGTTTGGGTCTGAGTCTGAGCGGTGATTCACTTTGAGGGGCTTCTGTAAGCGAGAAGAGCGGCTCGGGATGGGCGAGTACCTGCCCTCATCGAGGTGAAGGGGAGCTGAGCTGTAGCCGTTCTGCTCTGTGTAACTGTGGGAGCTGGGTTGATGGAAGGAGTCCACGGCAGGACTGGTGACGACACTCCTTGGACCCATATGTGAGACTGTGAGAGGGCTGCTACTGTGTCTCTCTCTGTTAAGGGTACTGAGGCCAACCTGACTTTGGTCAACCTTTTGGTATGACTGCTTGGAAGACTGGTCCAACTCATGGCTCATGTGGAGCGATTGCTTAGAAGAGGAAGGGGACTCCCTGTACCGCATCCTACCAAGAAAGTGCTCCTGCTGGGCCTGCAGAGCCCCGTTTATGCTCCCAGAGCCAGACCCACGACGGAGCAAGACCTGCTCCCTGTAACTGTGACTCAATCTTCTAGCCTGGCCCATTTTATATTCACTATCTACATCACTGCAGTCAATGTAGGGGATAGAAGAGCTGCTGGCTTTAGCAGCCAGAGATGCTGGACCTGTGCTCAGATGTTCTGGGTGGGTCTGTCGCGTTGAGCCTCTCGTCTCCTCCATCCTGGACACGGACCCCGTTCTTTCATCGTGGCCGTTTCTCTGGTGCAAAGGGCTCGCCCTCGCTGTTCTCGAGGATGAGGGGTCTTCTGCACTCACCAACACCGACTCCTTCCAATGGCGCCGAGGAGGAGAGTCTACTCCAGGAGCACCAATCTGATAGACAGATACAGAGGAAAAGAATTTAAGAGTGTGTTTTATTCATGACTGTGTTTAATCTGATTATTCATACTAACTACAAGCAGGTATTCTTAATTAATTCAGTCTGACTTGAAGGTAGCCTGTGGAGCTTCTGACCACCTGTGGGGCCATGTGGCACTGTTTTGATGAGTGGGCTTGTTTCTTGTGCTCTACTAGCATATGCAGAGGATGCTCATGCAGATGAAAAAGGCACGGGGGTGGCACTACACACATTCCTACTGTCAGTTTTGCTGACTGACAGTTAAAGATGGCAATAAATGTAGTAATAGCGGCGAAAGTAAACATGAGTGTAAACTAGACTTGCAGGTAGGAATATTGGGGTCTGACCAGAGTATGAGAGTATGAAACCATCTCTCAATAGAGCTTCACTTGTGTTTGTACGTCTTGGCACGTGTAGGCACACTAAATAGGCAAAAGTAAAAATGACTGTAGTAAGTTCATTTTGAATGACACAACATTATGTACAGAATGTCAATGCAATTAAAATAAATATGATGAGGATTTAGAAGAAAGTCATGAGTGTAATGTATTGAACAACGCAGTTCTTTGTGAGAAAGATCCTAAGTAACATTTGTAGGAAAACCTGACAGGTTACCATTGAGGTTTTCTTTGTTTATAATAATATAATGACCGTAATGAGTCACTCACTTCTGTTGGCACTTCATGGTGGCGTGGAGAAGGCAACGGCGACAGGCGGCTGTTGTGTTGGACCCGACTGTGTTTCCTGGCAGACAGGATGTTGAAGGTCAGCGTTATACACTCCGAGCAACCTCGCCTAGACCAAATATGTCAAATGTGTCTGCAGCCTTTACCTTTCAAACGGGATCTTTTTAAACTCAGACTCCCTCACATAATCCATCACCTGCTTCTGTGTGCGGCCGCTGCAGAGACAAGTACAGGAGAGATAATAATGAGCTATTCTGGGAGAGCTGGAGTAGACTGTTAAGTGATGGAGAGACACTGCTGTGTGACTGCAGCTCTGATAGACAGACAGCAGCTTTACGATGCAAACGCTGTCCACCTGAATCTAAAGGAGGAGCCTCGGGTGAAGAGCACAGGCTTGGGCTTGGGCTTGGGCTCCTCAAAGAGGCGGAAGAAGGCGTGGTATTCGACACAGATCTTCCAGAAGACTTTACAGCAGTCTCTGCTGGCCATCAGAAACTCCAGAGTGTCCTGATATGAACTCTGAGGGACAAATAAAAACACACATTACAGCACCAGACACTGATGGGTTTTGTATTTGTATAGTTTGAATCAGGGATGTAGCTCACATTTAGATCTGGCCTCAGCTTGATGAGAAAGCGTTTCCTCTTGAAGCTCAGTTTACGCACTTTAGACCAGTTGAAGGCATTAATCCTTGTGTGGCCCTGCAGGGATGAAAAATTAATTAACCATTACACCTCAAACTTTAAAATATATATAACATTACGGCAAACTTAAAGCAAAAATAAACACAAAGTTCAACCGAAGTTTTCTTAATCACATCTGTCCCATCTTACACCATCATGAAACAAACCAAGCGCTGACCTACAAACTAGTGCGACTGACCTGAAAGACCAGGACACCGGTGTGCGCCACAGCCAGGCTTAGCCTCGTGCCCTCACGATCCTTGGCAGGGTGGAGGCGAATGCCATACATCTCCAACCTGCGGGCCACTTCTAGTAACTGATAGTCAGATTCTGCTGGTGTTTGACCTCTAGCAACACAAAGCACAACAGTAACATGTCAAAGAATAAGGCTGGTAAGGGTTGAGTAGCCAAAACCTGATGTAACGTATTCATCTGTGTCTTATTTCTTCATTAAAAAACTATTAAAAAGACACAAATTTGACACACTGCTGCAATGGGTGATGTGTTTCTTCACCGTGAACATGGGCAATGCAGTTTATGTGAGTTAATCCTATATCACTGTGCTGCTGTAAATGCTCCCATGAGCACCAAATGTATTTATGTATATTTAATTATGTTGGACTCACATTTGCTATAAACTATAGTTTCCAGTGGCCGGCTTTAGAAGAAGAAGCTATATTCTTTCATGGGTTTTTAAAGATTTACGTTCAGGAATAATTGCACTTCGGGCCACAGAAAGGGCAGGAACGTCGAGAAGTATTATTTGTTTTGGTCTTTTCCTGAGATTTGTTGACATTAAGAAAAATATAGAACGGAACAACAGTGATCTTATCTATGAATCTATGTATATAGTGGTATTATAAGTTAAGTTGTATGTCTTTTTAAAAAGAGACACAAGCAGGGAGGGTGAGTTAAGACACAACAAAATTAAAAGCTGATCCTACTTCCAGGTTTTAACACTTTGACTTAATAAGTGAAAACAGTCACATTCATTATCCTGAGCAAATTTTTGGACACATATATTAAATCCGGGCTTATCATCTGACTGTGTGTCTCGCAAATTGAGGTGAAAGACCAAGTACGAGGGGACTCGGGCTTCTAATGTTTATCTGAGTTGTTGGAGCAGCGGGGGAAGGTTGGGGAGGGGTTGCACGGGCTAACTAACTTTTCTAATTCTTATCAGTGGATAAGCCTTCCTGTTTCCTGTGTGTGGTACTTAATAAGAGATTTAACTCAGCATGGCCCCCAGCCAGAAGAACTACAGTTCCAGTTATCAACTAAGACGGCCTTTGGGTGGAAAAAGAGCAATTTAAAGAGAGCAGTCAAGTCTAATGGAGCTGCTTTCATGTGGCAGCCGCCCACAGTGTGTCCATCTCTGGCAAGGGCCACTGTTACGTAGAGGTGAGACAAGGGTTGGCAAAGCTTGCATTCAGATTTGTGCACTGATGAGGACATTTTGAGGGAGGACGGCTGGAAAGTTTCCAGTAATATACTCCCAGCAGCATACCACGATTAAAGTAGAGGCCGATACAAGGTAAAATAATGGGGAAAAGGTGTCAAGTTCAATAACCAGCTTCACTTCACACAAACTCCTGCATTAGACACAGGAGAGAAAAAAACCTCTCTGAGTTTTTAACCTACTAACCCAGCTGACAGCAGCTGTGTGAGTCATTTAGTGGGTTGCAGTAGGATTTAAGTGGCCAGAAGCTGTAAAACAACTTACAAAGACTAGCTGTTCTAAGTTGATGCATGATAAAACACTGCACACAGTTTGAGAAAGAACCCATTCATTTGATGGCTGGTTTCCTGAACGTGTCACCTGTATAATAAAACTTCCCCACGGGGCATGCACAAGCTCTGAAACAACTTTTCCTGTTCATGGGTGAAGTGTTGTTCAGCCACAGTTTCAGTGACATTAAGAACAGAGCTAGAAAGAAAATGTGACTGGATGAAAGGAAATGCCTGATTTTTTTAAAGACTGTGCACACCACAAAGTACTCAACTTCCAGAAACTCACATATTCTTTGAGTGAAACTCCATGATCTTGTCAATCAGGGGCATTTGATCTGGGATGTAGTTGTTGTTGAGGAGGTGTGACCGGCACTGGCTCTCCTCAAAGTCCCCAATCTCAGCTGAAAGGAAAAAGTTCATGTCATTGTAGAAATACCTGCTGCAAAATAAATACAGACCACAGATTTAAAGGAAAGAAAAACATTACACGTCTCTCCAGAATCTTAAGTCTCTGAACTGTATTAGAGGGACGAACACCTTTCTTCCAAAAGATATTTCCTTGTGTAATAAAAATACCCTCTTTTGCATGTCTAACTTAACTAATATCCATCATCATGCATGTTGTCTTTGATCCCTTTTGTGTAACTGGCTGCGGCTCAGAAATGTCAGGTTATGAATATGCTCAGTATTTCCTGGCACGGCACCGTGATGTGTGTGGTTGTTCTGAAGCCGTCCTAAAAGATTATGTTCATCCGACTGAAAGGTATCCATAGCAACACACAGATAATCAATTTGCAATGGCGTGCAGTGTGCTATATGACAATGATGATAAGCTCCGTGTGAGAAAAGCATAACGTGTCTTCAAAGACTGTTATCTGATCAGTCGACTCTTTGGTCTCTTGGGCTAAATGAGGAAACAGCCTTGAGGGACTCACACTGGATAATATGGGAGACCATCAGCGCGGCACTGCTGTCGTTGCAGGTCAGACGTCCACAGGAAACATCCTGTTTGATCTGGAGGGCAAACAGGTACCTGGATGCGAACACAAACAGCTTTCACAGATTCAATAGAACGGATGTGGTGGCGGTTTCCAGCACTGGAGCAGGATGAAATGAAACTGAATCAGAAGCATGGTGTACTGCTGAATTTAAGGGAGCTGCTGTAATGAAATTCCTGATCAAATTCAATACATCCAGGCTCTTTTTCATTCTACACAAGATGTTGGTCCAGGTGCACTTTTTAGATTCAGCAATTAATAAGTTTAGTGAAGTAGTTTGCAGTATTGAAGATTTACTGACTATCTATTATAGTCCGACAGAAGTCAGAGCAGGAAACAATGTAGTCTCAATAAAAGGTGCAATAATTAGTTTAAATAATAAAAAGTCAGGATCAGATAAAAAGTGTTTCATCAATGACCTCCTGAAACTGTGATGCCAAATGCAAAGTTACCTAACCTCATAATGGAGGAGGGGCCACCTTGGCAGGAAGTTCGTCCCTTCAGCCCTAAATAAAATATCACTGAAGACCAAATGTATAGTTTTACTGCATATGTTTACATACGGTATATGTAGTGTAACGTAAATGTGCACATTAGATTGCAACAAAAGATTTTTTCCTTATAGACTGATCAATTAATTATTTTTTCAATGAACTAAAAATTGTTTGTTTATAAAATCTTGAAAATCTCTCTCTCTCTGAGATAGGTTTCAGATGTCATGTTTTGTCCCACCAGCACAATAATGAACCACAATGAATCACTTTACAATTAGATAAAATAAAGAAAAGCAACACATCCTCACATTTGAGAAGCTGAAAGAAACGACTTGAATAAGTTTGTTGCTGATTAATTTTATGTTGATCGACTGATTCTTTCAGCTCTTCATGCAACCACATGTTCGTTGTGTGTATTTCATTATCTCTATCTTTTCCTATGTGGGACCCTTAACATGTGCAAGCTGTGAAATCAATTATCTTAATTAAGGGACAATTAAGATTATAAATATGTGTGATATAAAAACAGATGTCTAGTGTGTGTTCGATAATTCACATATTGAAAATGACTTATTGTTTCCTATTCTCATTACTGCATCCTGTGCATATAAAACCAAGCTTCACGGTACATACTCAGAGGGACTTTCTGTACACCTATAATTTTTCAGCTCTGACGGTGAAAACATGCAAGTCATAAACCTGCTGCACAAAGAAACCAGAAAATCATTAGCTCTGCACTAATCTCCAGAGGGCTAAATCAGAAACATGGCAGCCATGACATGTGAATTACATAGTGAAGGAGGGAATAAATCTTTTGGGAACCGCGGCACATGTTTCATTTATGCTTCTACAATTTCAGTCACAGCTGAAATCATTAACATGTACATAGACACACCATATATAAATACACATTTCAGAGCCATCTGGAAGACGTATATTATGCAGAGATAAAAGGAGTTTAATTATGTGCAAAGGAGCTCACCTAGTTAGCTCCTCCAGTAGCTGGGCATGGTCTGGAGGAAAGAACTTCACAGCAAACCTCAGGATTGTGTGCTTCGGTCCTGTGGGGGATACATAAGTTTTGTAACGAGGCAAAATACGCTAATGCAACAAGCCTGCAGTAAATCCTCTGTTCATGAAGGTTTAATGTTTGAGAGAGGTGTTTATTCAATGTTATGACCATTTAAGAGGATGCAGTTGAATTGTGCCGCATTATACTTTACTCTGTCCTCGTTGAAATGAATGGGTTAGTCAGAGCATGAGAAAAACCCCTCAGTGTGATGCAACAGTGCCACAAGCTACATTCTCCAAAATAACCATAAAGTTGAATCAACGCCTCACTAAAACGGGTCCAAACAAACTGAGCATTATAACCTTCATGTAGGTAGAATTTATTACAGGATTGTTGTATTAGACTACATTAGTTTTAGCTGGATTCAAACCTAATAAACTGGCAACTCAGTGTAGAGTTCCTATTGGACTTTGGATGAATAAAATACAAAGCATATTACTTCCTTGATTTCAGATTCACGTAGATCATACTGTATAGTCGCTCTTAAGTGATTTGACTGCCACGTTTTCAGGTAAAACTGTGACACCTTCAAAGAAAAGAAAAAAAAATGTGACAATTTAGAAACACTTACGTCTGAGCTGCTTGATAATGGGCTTGATATGGTCCAACCAAACCTGTGGAAAAAGGATAAAAAACATCACTAAGTACCTGGTTTTAAGCAAAACTAAATCTGAGATGTATTTTCATCCTGACTCACCATCATCTTTTGATGGTTCTGAAACTCCAAGCCAAAGTAGTCGCCCTCGATGAGGTTCATGTGGGAGCACACCAGGTCGAACAGCACCTTGCCTGAGGCTTTTTGCTGTGAACAACAAAGAATTCTGGTTAAAATAACACTTGTCTGGGTTTTCACGACCACGTACAGTAACCATTTCTATTGTTATTGTTCTCGGCAATTCAATCCAAGTGACATTTCATATTCTTGTTTAAACGTAGGACATCCAAACTTCAGGAGACCCCAATGATAAGACTTGGACACAAAAGAGCAGTGACAAACAAAAGAGCTCTGCTTTGTAGACCTGTCAAACCCTGTGCTAGTTAATGTCACCTAAACAGATGACAACTCTGTCTAAATTGCTCTGCTATCCTCCCTCCTTCCATCCTGGCGTTCAATGGCTCAGTTGGCCACAGAAAGCTGCTGCGGCTACAGGGGGTTGGACCCCGTCTTTGATCTGTGCTTTCAGTGTCACTGCTGTCAATGATGATGGACCGGCGGCCTTTGAGGCTGATACAGTATCAGGACGGGATAAAGAGTCTCCCTGATCAGCCCTGTCCTCACTCACCCGGCACACAGTTCACACAACACTTTGAAGACCGACTTAACCGCCCACTCGCTGACACATACTTGCGATGTGACAACACGCAAACCTCAAAAAGCCGCCATCTTTTATTTGGAGCGAGAAAAACGTTCCCATGCAAGGTCAAATAAATGTCAGGGAATTCCACAGAAACACTTCTCGGGTTATAGACACCCTACAGAGACACAGGGCTCTGTCAGGCACGCAGCGAGAGACTTTCTGCCTGGCTGCTTCCTCGTGACTGGTTTGCACCAGAATGAGCTCCAGAATGAGAGTGTTTATAGTAGCTGTTGCCCTGGGTTGGATAATGATCCGGGGCTGCGCCTGAGTATTTTTCAAGGAAGCAGTTTCTCCACTTCTGCACAAAAGGACACAAGTTGCTAAGGCACAAGTTACTACAGGAATTCTCTTCTTACAGCTGAACTGTGCTGACATCCTCTTTTCATAAAAGGGGTTTGCCTGCCTGTAAATCTGTTGTGTTTCAAAGGCAAAGAATGACACTGTCTGTGTTCCTATTAATGCTTAGAGAATAAAAACTTAAGCTCTACCAGCTTAGTGAGAGGGTTTACACTTTCACAACGGAATCCATAATCTTCCCCAAACAAGCCTCCCACCCTCGCAGCTCCTCTCCGTCTCTGTCCTTCCTGTGTGCGGCACCACGATCTCTCTCCAGGCTGCTTCACGCGGTGCAGAGGGCATCTTACCACCGAGGACCAGCTGTTTCCATATGGTGACGCCGCTGACGACGGAGGCCACAAGGAGGCTGGAGGGGAAAGAGGCCATCAGCCAAAACACACCCTTCCCATACACACACATTGCTTCCTCACAGGCAGCCGGCAAAGCAGCCCGTGAATGAAATCTGCGTCTCGTGTTTTTCTGCACTTGTTTCCGACAAATGTGCTCCGTGGAGGCTGCAGGAAGGAGCAGGGAAAACGGAGCCGATCACAGTGAAGAGTGTTTCTGTCTCACTGGAGCGCTCTCGTATCCAGCATTATAAATCTGCTGTCAGTGTAAAATGACCACGAGCCAAGCAGAGATGGGTAAGGCAGAGGCTGATTAGAGCCAGGCAGCGCTTGATTAAATGCAGCTGTTGCAGACTGGAGTTATGGTGCTGCCATTTGACACTGCTGCAGCCGCCACAATGAGAGCGCTGTCCTTAATGAAGCACGAGTCGCAGGGATTGACTGACGTTATGACGCAGGCATGCAGAGGACATTATGTGACACAGTCCAGTCCACTCTTAAGTCTCTAAAGTCTCACTTAAATGCAATGATGAAACTTGGGTTGAAAGCACCGTTGAACTCTGGTCATCCAACCTGATTACAGACCAAAATATGTTCAGGTGATGCAACATACACTACATGGGAAAAGTGGTAGCACCTATGCTGCATCAGAACACGTGTTACAGTGTAATGTCAAGAGGGGGCGCCCATCTTGCTCACCCAAACTCCCAAAAAAGCATGTGGACGCCCAAACACTGAACACCTCATTCTACAACTATGGACATTAATGTGCTGATACGACGGCCTCCACTCTTCTGTTAAAGCTTTGCATAGGATTTTGGAATCAGGCTGCAGGGATTCGCTCCAATTCAGCCACAAGAGCATTAGTGATGTTGGGTGATAAGACCCGGCTCACAGTCGATATCATCCCCAAGGTGTCGATGTCAGGGCCGTCAAGTTGTTCCAGACCAAACTGGGAGGAACATTTCTTTATGGACCTCACTTTGCGCACATGAATTTCCCAAACTATCCCAAAGTTGACGGCATACTATTGTCTAAAATATCATTGTCTGGGTAAAGATTTACCCAAAACTGAACTGAGGGGTCAAACCATAAAAACAGGACAAGACCACAAGTGCACAGAAGTGTGAGGACAGCGGTGCACAAAGTGATCATTTCATCACTGACAGGTCTGATCCAGATTCTTTTTTCACAGCAGACATTTTGACTTGTCATAGTAGGAAAAGCACAAGTGTTACTAATAATATTAATGATGGCTCTTTTTTTTATCAGTGTCCCAGAAAGACACAATGCCAGGACCCTGAAACTGAAGCAGCTAAATAGAATTCAGCCATCATTCATTTTATTATTTACACCTGTGCTTTTCCCACAGTAACAGGTCAAAGTGTCCCCAGTGAAAAAGGTCTATTGTCTGTTTATATCACAGCATCGTGGCAGTTATCTACACAGCTGTAATGTCTGGTCAGGGCGCCTTCACCCTTCACACATGAGAAATCACACAATAGCACCACTTTATTGACAGCTGCCAAATGTAACTGCCAAATGTCAAACACAATACTGAGGATTCACAGCCAAACTAGCAGATGTGTGAGGCACTGCTTTGAGACATTTGTGAATTAGCGCTAAACACAAAGTGAAGCTTATGTAGTTAGTTTTGCAGATATTTTGTCATGTACTCAAACCTGCAATAGCAGATTTTTTGGCCACTTGGGAGGAGAAGTTGTGAACACTGACATATCATGAGAATTCATGGAACAACATTATCGTTCTTTTGGAGTCATGTTTGTGTCCATCTCATGAGTCCAACATTCACTCTCTTTTAGCTCTATATTTGGTCACTACCAACTCATGAGGCAAATATCTGCTAAATGATCACTTTTCACTGAAAATGGTTCCCAAGAACAACAGTGAAGCTATGGGCCGGTCAGACAGCAATGAGCTGAAACTCGCTATGAAGCTCTGTAAAGAAGAGAGAAGCTGCAATTTCAGCTGATCATTCTCCACAGATTCATCTCTACCAGAGACATCGTTCACATTGTTACATGTTCTCACATTGTTATTGATTCACTGTTCATATGTCAATATTGATTATACCCGCTTTTCACCTAATAAATCATGGCTTAAACGGCAGACTTAAACTAGGTGTTAATTCAAGGTAATTTAGATAATTGAAGCAACACAGCCAAATGATGTGAAGGCAAGAGATAATTTACTTTGTTAATTGTACTTAAACCGTTAATTCTTACTTACTGTGGGAGCACCAGCAGTGAGACTGTCTTATTATTTCCCCTTCTCATCCAGACTCTGAACTACTACAATCAATACAAAACTGTTAGAATTTCCATCATAAGTGTGCACAAACGCAGATGCTGCAAAAGCTACTGACATTTTTCAGCAAATGGACAATTGCACACTTGCATGCACAATCACATGAAGCAGAAGCTGTGACTTCTTCGCTGACATGCAGCTGACACACGATTTCTCATCCCTCTCCATACGTGTCGTGCGGCCTCTCCCCCCCAAGCAGAGAGGCCACGGTCTTAAGGCAACGTCACCCTCGGCGGCTGACATTTCTTTCACCGTCCGCATTGCCAAGAAAATGCCACCAATCTCCCTTGTTTTTAATGACCTCTATCTATAAAAGCGCTGGAGCTAGTCTGCATAGGAGCTGCCAATTCCCGAGCGAGACGGCGCATCCCGATTCTGCGGGCTCGGTCCCAGGTCAGACACTCAGGGAGGGTCTGTCTGGGTTGATTAGGTTCGAACATGGGCTCATAGGACGCTACCACTGTTTACATGTGTATGAGCGTTAGCATGCTCGCATCGCTACACTGACCTCCGCATGCTCCGGCTGACAGAGGAAGGCTAAATAAAGATGACAGCGATGTCTGCGCACATGTCCGCTTGGGTTTCCACTTCAGGGTAGACCCCCCCCCGCCATGTCTTGTTTCTGCTGTCAGCAAAAACAACCTATAAAGGTCAGGTGTAAAGTAGCTTTGCGTTCCCTTGACTGTTCCCCTCTAGGAGATTTTGGTATGGCCCGCTTCACTTGTAATAAGCCAGGCTAGGCAGTGCTCACCAAACCTCTCCTGGGGGAGTGTGGCGGGTGGGTGGCATGGGTGGTAAACAGACTGCCAAAGCCTTTAGGCTCCACATACACAGAGAGAACAAAGGGAATCATGGCTGGTTGAATATGGGAGTGACTGCAGTGCAATGGAGGATGACTTGATGTTTTTCAAGCCAAGTGGTCAGCCATTGTTGGACCGGACATCAAGGAAGGATTCAAAAATTTGATCCCATTTCTGACTCGTGTCTCGGGCCGCGCTGACCCGGTGGCCCCCGCCGGTTCGGTTATGCCTTGAAAGATAATGGAGGAGTCATCTCACAGCGGGAGGGCTTTCCACGGTGACATTCAGCAGCATCACAGGAAGCTGATCGAGATCAGAGATGAAAGAGACTGTGTGATTTAAAGAAGGGAATAAGCAAATGGAGAAGTGGGAAAAGGTCACTCATGCATCCCAACTGTTCCCAGTCCTCATCTGATAAGACGGCAACTTTTGGAGACTAAAAAGTGACTTCAGAAGAGTCACTCATCGCAACTTTGCACATGTGAAGTAGTAGCAGTGGAAAGCCCCGGGAATGATTTTGGATACTTTAGTGAGTTGTGGCTCTTCTGATAACGCTGCTGAGGGCTGGGCTGAGATTACAGAAGTGCTTACAGTAGCAGGCAGATAGATTCCCACAGTGAATCCTCCTGGTGCTCTTATTGAAAACACATGTGAAGACCGCACTGACTGCCTGCCCCACACTCCCATGGGTTCTGTCGCAATAAAGCAAAATAAGGCTATTAAAAGCAATTTAAAGTACTTAACAGCACATGTAGGCATCTTTCCACATGCCGTGGCGCGAGTGCGTACGTGCACGAGCAGGTGTACGCTGTGCACTGTAAGCGAAGGGTAGGACAGAGAGGTCAGCGGCAGCTGCAGCTCATTGAGATTCAGGTCTTGTGCTGCAGAGGTTCCCAGGGTGACTCGACTACAGCGGGAAGCTGACAAAGAGAGAACAGCGGAGGGAGGCGAACCCACTGATAATCCTGTCAAATTACCTGCATACCCCTCTCAGCACATATGGATGTGTGACCGTGCATATGTTTGTAGCAGTGTGCTCATAATTAGGACAGATTTAATATAATTACAGCTAAATTAAAACACGATGCGTTTAACTTAGCCCCACACTTAGTAAAGGAACATCCAAAGTAGCGTCATACTAAGCAATTAAATAATTTAACATCAAGGTTTTTCCCCTCATTTGCTGTTCTTTTCCTCCCTCACACCCAAGCTGCAGATGAAAAATATCAACACAAAATGAAAGGAAAAGTGATGATTGGGCTGCCACAGCTGTCAGAGTCATTCTGTCACAGTGGGCCAGCCTCCAGGCCCCCGAGAGGACAACCATGAAAATAATGTCCCCTGGATTCAATAGGAGTTGAGGCTGAGAAGGAGGTAGCTACCCTCAACAGCCACCTCCTCCTCCTCCTCCTCCTCCTCCTCTCTTGGACATTTTCCCCACTTTGCCTCCCTGCCCTCCTCACAGCCTGTCTGGGCTGCTAGAAACATATTGATTTTGCATAAAGAATAATTAAGTGTCCTGTTGTGACCGTTGTGCTGCTGAATACTTAACAGTGCATAGCTCTGTGCATTTGTACGAGGACCTCCCACTGTTAGTCAGAGCGCCGTAAATCAGAAGACAGATCTAATAGTCGTGGGTTTGCATCGTTAGTGCAGACACTAAACAAGCAGCTGCAGAGATTCAAGCAAACATGCAACATTCTTTGATATTCTTGCAAATAATAAGTCAAGGATTTATTTTAAATACCCACTGATTCAACGCAGCACAAAATTCTATCGCCGAGCCAAACTTGGAGTATCATCATTAAAACAAGCAGAGAGCAAGTGGCAGTTTTAAGGCAGCTGGAATTACCAAAAAGATTGGCCTCTTTTTTCTTCATCTGCCTCAATCCCTTTTCAGAGTGCTTCAAATTCTGGACCCATGCTGGTTATTCTCCACTAGCACCCCTTCCCACAGCCGGGGATTACTGTCACTCAGGGGGAGGATGCGTCACTTCACATTAGGCAGAAACTCCACATTTAGTTTAGCTAGATAAAAGCACACTGAAGAACTGAATAATACATTTTAAACTGCATTAACCATATTACCATAGAAAATATTCAAGGATGAAATGACACGAAGAGACTTCAACAATAACAAAAACGCTATAAAAATGAATCCTAACACTCTTCTAAACATTTAGTTAAGTTATAAAATATGTCAGGATATTTTATTTTCAATCAGTACTCAAAACACACACTCATCTTTCTTGCCCAAAAACTGCACAGTGATTTGTACAACACTGAAGAATACTCTCTTTGAAATGTTCTTCATCACATTCAGAAAAAGGAAAACATTTCGATTGGCTCTTCATCAGGTCCAGAGGGACCAAACTGACTAAGTCATTGAATAAATGGCACATGGTTGTGCTGGATCAGTTCACATCTCCAAGCCAGTAACACCATGCAAAAAATGTTTTCTTATAAAATGTTTGTTTTATAGAAAACATTTTCAGATATCTCCCGATTAAATATTACCTGACTTGCAGGCAGCAATTGACTAAAATTAATATACAGCATAATTTTTGAACATGTAGGAAATGAACTGAAGGAAAATTAATAGCGACAACAATTTTCTCTGCGTGTCACTTTTGTGCAAAGGGAACCACCTGCAGAATTAAGAGAGAGAGTGCGTTCCCTCATGAAGCTGTGAGTACTGTAGAGCACTGTAACTGTGAAAGCAATCAATAGGTTAATTAAGAGATTAATTAAGTGTAACTGTGAGAGACAACTCCCACAAGGTCAGGCCAAGACAGAGACAAGCCTTTCACATATAGCTTGAATACAAAGCGTGTCAAAGTCGTAATTCTTAATGATTCTGATTGATTAAATCATCAGTCGGCTCCAACCATTTCATGTTTGACCCTCAGGACATATGGTCTTATTATAGAATACACAGCCGAATTAAAGTTATCATCTAGTAGATAACACAGTTAAGGCAGTATTGCAGGCATGTTTTTTTGATTACATCTGACACTTTAGTGGTGTGTGACTAAGAGATCAAAAATCAGTGCAAACAAATGCATCATGGGGTTAGAATGAGTGAACAACAATCTAAATTAAACTCAAACCGACTGAAAGATCAGAACGCAGACCACAAAACCAAGAAAATGAGGAAAAACAGAAATGCTTCCATAATGGCATTAAGTCCTCATCAGTCCTCTGCATAACAAGATGGAAAAACTGCAACCCTGAAAAGTCACATCCAATCCACAGTCTGTCACAGTCCACCAAGCCCGAGCTCAGACCGAGCGGCGGTGCCTTCCAGTTTCATGTGCCTATTCCCAGTAAACCAAGCCAGTACACACCAGGATCATTTACGTCTCCACTGAGCGTGACACGTCCCCCGATCTCAATCTCAATTTTAGATCAGGGGTGGGACTGGAAGCAGAAATGAAGGCATCTGCAATTGCGTGGGCACATTTCTAAACTGTTTCGATATTTAGTTTCATCATTTCATCAAGTGTGGACACTGCTGGGACTGTAAGGCTATATCTGAAATCTCGAATGAATGTGAGATCAGTGATGGGCCAGCTATACTTTACCACACCTCAAACCTGCACACGGTCATCAAATCCAAACCAGATGGGACACATTCCTCCGGAAGAATTAATATCCAAGGTATATTAATTAAATATAAGTAAATGTGTCACCCTGCCTGGATAAACAGCAGCTTGCTAATACAGGAGCAGACACACTGATCTACATAATCACCGTGATGCCTGCTTATGTGCCGTGTGTGTGTGTGTTGGCGAGATCAAGAGAGAGAGCGAGAGAGAGAGAGAGAACAGAGAGAGCAAAGTATTAATATGGGATATCACTAAGATATGGTGCATAAGCATTTTTAGGAGCATACTTAATATGTAGATCCTGGTTTCCCAAGTTCACAGCCAAAGACATTAATAATCCTCACAGATAGAAATGCAAAGGTAGCAGCTAAAACCTGAAGAAAAGCAAGAGGTTGGATACCAAAAGATTATAGTTAAAACTGCTGGTGTGTTTGATTAGGACTGGTAATATAAGGTATATATTTTTGGCATTATTTGATGAAGTACCTTATTTTTTGGGTAATAATTTTCACCTGCCAAAATCTTAAAACAATTTTTGTCATTTTATCCAGAAATTTGTTAATAATAATTATATCCTGATATATAGGTACAGTATATATATACACTGTACCTATATATCAGGTATCAGGAGCCATATATCTTGGTATATTGTGATGTCACAGTAATATATAAAACAACTAAGGCTCACTATTTTCATTACTGATTAATCAGCCAGTTATTAATTGATGATTTGTTTTTTCTATAAACAGTTAAAATGCTCATTATGTGGTTCCCCAGTCCTTTGCTGCCCATAAAATAATAATATAAAAATGCCAATTAGAAATTCTAGCAGCCCAAGGCGACATATTCAAATAGCTTGTTTTGCAATCTACTAAACTGTACAACAAACAAAAGCAGCAAACTCTCACATATTAGAAACGGGAGCTAACAAAAAAATGTGATTTTTGCTTAAGAAATGAAGAGACTACATGTACCACGACAGATAAATTTATTCATATCACCCACTACTAATTAGGGCTGAAACTAATGATTATTTAGCTTTTTAATTACTCTCTCACTTAAATTCATTTAATTAATCACAGTCTTACTCACAGTGTGACTCTAATTGACAAATCAGGTTCAATAAAGGTTAAACTGACATATATAACAGGACACTTCAGACAAATCTGAGTCTTTTACCGACTGACATCCCTCTGCTCATGACAATGTGTGGCATTAACACAGAGCAGCTCTCTGGCTCTCCACCTCCCTCCGGACCACCACAGGTTTTTCCACAGAGACACACTGTGAAGAGGATGAGACTTGTGTGGTGTTCAAAGAGATTCTCTCCTGGGCTGGAGCAGGCAGGTCTCTTACAGAACGTGGCGGTGGTTGGTACCGTCCAGCCACACGGTCCCTCACCCATAATCTCCACCGGTAATAAATAATGACAGCTGCACATGCTGCTTTACCGGTGAGGCCGACCAATCGGCCTCCTCCAGATTAGCCTTAAACTACTTAGCCCTCAGAGCAGCAAATCCAGAGGCCCTCTGCCCTGTCATGTAGTCCGCTTACTGTATTGATGATAACTGTTGTGACCCGACACCCCAAACGTTGTCAAGTATGAGCAAATTTCATCACACACACACACACACACACACACACACACACACACACAAAAACTCATTGTGGAGGAAAACCCTTGTGTTCTTCTGACATATAGCAACAATCAGCACCAGATTTATCTACCCAGTCTGTAAACTGTGGCATCCACTGGGTCGAAACCTGCATCAACAAACAGTCTCATTTTGTAGAATATATGAGGTTAAAAGCAATGAGATCAAAACCAAACGTGGGCTAATCCTTTGCTGTAAAAATATTCAGTCAATAGATGCAAAAACACTACCTTCAGGGACGCGGATATGCCAAAAATCAATAAGTCAAAGACCACATTTAAGCATTTTAATGTATTCACAATGAACCTCTAATTATCTCTTGGCCAGCGTGAGGGCGTGCTGGGATTTCCCTGTCAGAATATAGTTGACCTTAGAGCGTGCAGCTGTAGAGACAAGAGCCTCAGACCAAGGCTGCGCTTCCTGTGGACGAGGATTAAGGTCAACAACCAAGAAAACACTCTCAGTTTGAAAAAAACGACGCCGCTGCTATAACCAGAGAGATGCTCGCTGAATTTAAAGTATGTGGTCATTAGTTCTTAAAAAAAATACTGTCTTAGTGTTTCTGGGCACGCTGGATGAGACAGCAACAGATTTTAAATCAGTGTGTTTTATCTGGATAACACACACACACACACACACACAATGATATTCTTGATGCTGTTTCTAGAGGGTAAGAGGTGTAATGTTTTCAATTTCATGGTGATCCATCCAGTGGCTGTTAAGACACTTCACTCAAAACCACAAATGTCAACCTCATGGTGGCGCTACAGGAAAAGTCATCAAAATCAGTAGGGTTCATTTCTCTGGGGACCATGAATGTCAATCCATCCAGCACATTACTGAAACATTAGCTGAATGAACATATTTGCTGTAGTGTTTTCTGTGAGATGGAGGCGCGGACAACGTATGTGTGCAACAGCTGCACTGAAGTAAAGATCCACTGATGAAAAAATAAGCTTGGTGGAAGGAGACCTGCACTGAAAAACATGGGGCTGGGGTTTAGAGACATCCAGAGGCACTAACCTGAACGGTTTGGTCCAGGTGTCAAGTCACTTTGACGCGTGACATTCTCTGCAGCGTTTCACTGCCCATTTTAATGCAGCACAGTTAAAACCTTCAGCCCTCTGCGTGATCCACCCCGTGGCGGGAGCATTTGCGCTCGTTCTCCACAGCGTGACAAATGTGGACGCTGTCCTGAGGTGAAAACTCACATTTAAGGTTGTCGCCGGCGAACTCGGGCGCAAACACAAGCCGAGCAAACAAATGCGAGAGCAGGCGCAGGCTCTGCGAGGGCAGCTGTTGCTCCGTGTCTGCAGGCCACCGGGTCCAGCAGGAATTCACGACTCTGACTACAGAATACCAATACGTCTCCACTGGAGGACAGACAGAGCAAGACCGGTAACCATGGCAACATAAAGGAAATTGTGATTCCTAATCTGTGAAAAAAAAAAAAATAGAGAGGAATCATCTGGAGCTGAAGGAGCATGTGGTTAAGGTTACACAGTAAGTGATCATCTTCACATAAAATGATGCCATTTTAATCATTATAGGGTGTAATGTGTGTTTACTTTTAGAGGAACGGCGTTTAATTCTATTTCTTCATGTAATAATGTTGCAATTACTGCGACCGTAACCATGGTTTTTGGAAGCTAAAATACATAGGGTGCAAATGCCACACCCTGTTTATGGCTTCTCAAGCACACCCAAAACCATTTCTACGTGCTATAGGGTGAGTGTGACTTAAAGCTGACGACCACACACACAGACACACACACACTCACACACACACACACACACACACACACACACACACACACACACACACACACACACACACAGACACACAGACACACACACACACACACACACACACACACACACACACACACACACATCTGGACTCATGCTTTAAAATGCTGGGGTTTAAGGGTTCTCAGGGACTGAAACACCTCACTCTGACTGAGAAGTGAACATCAGCATTTCTGTGAGTGAAAGGTTTAAAACACAAGCAGTGTGTTTTGGTGTTTTGGGTTTGAATGCATGCTGGGGTTTGTCTCACCAAGTGAGGTTATCAAGCCAGGCTTTCAGCCACACAATGCTGGCTCACTTTTGAACCAGGCAACATCTCCATGGTAGCCTATAGTATGCAGCAGCATGGCTGCCCTGTGCTACAGGACAGAGGAATGTAGGCTCAGTTTAGAGGACGGGATCAAAAATGTGTGAACAGTCTGTCTACAAACCAGTCACCTTTGTGAAATGATTTGTCCAGGAGCCTAATGTGGATATAAACACTGCCTTCACATTTATATTGATTAATCTGATGATTATTTTCACTATCAATTGATTAATCATTCAGTTTATTAAGTGTCAAAACATTGTGAAAAATGCTCATCACAATTTCCCAAAGTGACGTCTTCAAATTGCTTCTTTTGTCGAACCAACAGTCCAAAAGCTTCATTTACTATCACAAATGACAACACATGATAATAAAATATATCAGTTTCTGGCTGCTTCTCCACCTTTTGCCGCTGATCTAGTTTCACCTACGACCTAAAATCACACTACTGGTTACTAAGCATTAACACTTTGACTCTACTGCTAATAATAATAATAATCATATTTAAACCACATGGTTCACATTTGACTGTGCAGTGTAATTACTTAAGTGTAATTTCACTAACCAAATAGATCTGTATTCGGCTAAATGTTTCCACGCTGCCTCTCTGTTTAAACGAGGTCAACGGAGCTTTTGTGAATGAAGCACCCAGACAACATGACTATGTAATGGAGTTAAATGAAATAAAGTGAGTCATATTAAAACCACAAGACCTGTGTCTCCAGCTGCAATGTAAAAACAAGACGATTAAACAATCAACCCCCAAATCCACCACTCTCAAAAGAGCAAACACGCATGCATACATAAATAAGAGGATTCACAAAAATTCTACCTCGCCGCGATCACATTGCGCAGTAAAGTGAAATATAATCATGTGTAACTGTAAAGTGAGCTGCAGTGTGTGAGCTGAACTGAAGATGTGTCAGCACTTCACATGGCTGACCCTCTTATTCAGCTTTTGCGGCTCACAAGGACACAAAACAGGAAGGATTCATTATGACTTTGACAACAGCCGGCAAGAGCCATCTATTCTGCGAACCCTTGCAATGACAGAGGCTGTGAAGCAGTCATTTGCTGCTGTTTGAGAGACTCCAGAGACCTGAAATGCCCACGACTGAACAACCCCCCCACTGGCTGTGTGAAAGCAGACGTCCCCTGGGTCAAAGCCTTTGATATCTATTAAGGGGCATTCCCACAGTGGCCCCCATTGACAGAGCTTTCATTCTTTTAAACGCTGGACTTCCGCGCGTCAGTTATCAATAGAGGCAGCCAGAGAAAAGCTCAACAGTTTGGATGCCCCGAGCTGAAAGGAGCCCAAACACTCTTCAAGAGAGGAGGAAGCCAAAAACTTAACTCAGCTTTGTGAGTTTGGCCGCGCTGTTGCTGCAGGACAGATGAAATCGTCTGGTTTGTATCCTCCGTGGTATCTTATGCAACAGTTCCCTCTTTAATAATGAGGGGTAGAGTGGTGGTCAGGTCAATACCTTTCCAGCAGGCATGTGTGCAGCTGGGGCTACTGGTTTGAGATCTCTTCCTCTTCTTAGTTCTCTCTCTTTCTCTCTCACACACACACACACACACACACACACACACACAGCCAAGTCCCTCCCTCAATCTTTGCTTCATTCATCCTCCCACACATCTCCTCTATCTACCCAAGAGACCCCAAATTCAATTACTGCCAGGCAGCGGTGGGAGGCAGACTCAGCTGCACAGGTACGGCTGAAAGGAATTCTGATACGCAACATGTCGAGCATATGTATCATGGGAGCGACTTCACTGCGGGCGGAGCTGCAGCGCCGGCCGAAAAAAAGAGGCGGGGTGGGAAGCGGCAATTTTTGTTTTAATTACCAATGAAGCATGGCAAAAAAAAAATAAGAGAAAAGAAGAGCAGCTGCACACCTTTTTGACTGATAAGACAATTTGAGGAGACGAGAGCAGGAAAGGTGAAGAACCTGCGGTAAAATAAGGCTCCACAGGATAAAGATAAATCCCATGATATCACACTGCTAGTCTGGTCTGACATGTTAATTAGCCCTCTGAATCTCAATGAGAAATTCATAATTCATTGAAGAAGGGCAGCGCTGCGTTAAAGCCGCCGAGCAGCTGAGGCAATCTGGTCCCCGTGAGGGTTTCACCCTTTATTTGAGACCAGGAGGACATCACAGAGAGAGTGGAGGCGAGCTAGGAGCAGCTCCACCGCCACACCCATCATGCACTGTGATGTCTGCCTACCCTGCTGCTATTAAGTCAGTGGGCTACAGCGCCACAGTTCAAGAGCTTAATGAAAGGATCAGACCGCTGTCATCAAAGGGCGACATTCAATGGAATAATGTATGTGCATGAAAAGTCAGAGGATCCACCTTCATGGATCTGCCACAAAAAAACCTCACAAAGAGATCACAGGTTATGTTTGCATTCGCCTCGTCCTTTCTTTGTGTGACCGTACTGTACGTGTCAATTCGCAGGCAGATAGAGTCGACTTCAGCGCTGTCTGAAGCAAACAAACACGAGGATCTTCCACAAAGACACATCCATCTTGGTTACCATAGGAACAAGACTTATTATAAAGGCATCGCTTTTCCCAAAGCACCTGTGCACAGTATAGAAAGCAGCGCAGCATAATGTTGTCAGACATGACCTGACGGCATTAGTGGCAGCTTTCATCAGGAGCTCTGTGCTGTTTCAGTCTGTCCTTCCAGGAAACAGTGCGAATGATGCAGGGTAAATGGGTTTATGCTGGATTGTCTTGCTATGAACTGTTATCCTTTTGCTCTGTTTACAACAGATCTGTTTTCTTGTGCTTTACGGAAAATGGAGAGGTGACATATAATGGAAGTATTTACCACTCAAACAATCGCTCACATTCCTGCAACAGAAATCCCCCACGCTCTGCTCGAACTCAGTTTTACTTTCAGTTGCAGTATCTCTCACAAGAACTATGCAACTAATGTTTCTGAGAAGGAATCACACCATTTAGTCATGCACATTCCCACCAGATGCATGACGGATATCTAAATTCAGCATGCGGTTAAGAATAAACTCACAATCTGGGAAAGCCTGTGCTGTGATGGACAAGCATTCATTCATTATTAATCCACATTTACATCCACATCTTTATCTTTCAAATTCAAGAAACTGTTCAATGGACTGAGGAGAAAATATTCTGCCTATCCTGGATCTGTGGCTGCACATGTAAATTCACAAAAGACATAGAGATCCTAGATTGTTGATGTTAAGGTTTGGTTTCTTTTTCATGTTCAAGGTCCGAGGTAGAATTTATTTCATATTCTCTAAATATACAAATCTCAGGAAACAGGGGAACAAAATTGCTTTACTTCAGTGCTACGCTGAAATCAAAAAAAGACAAAGAGGAAATGCAAAGACAGTTTTAAATTGTAACTAGTATTGAGTAAACTGAAATAAAAGTGCTGTCACACATGTAGTAT
This sequence comes from Holacanthus passer, assembly GCA_025331565.1. Taxonomy (NCBI): domain Eukaryota; kingdom Metazoa; phylum Chordata; class Actinopteri; family Pomacanthidae; genus Holacanthus; species Holacanthus passer. The sequence goes on along the minus strand of JAFREQ010000216.1, from coordinate 179,227 downwards.
TAGGAGTCATTTCACTGAGGTTTGTCCTGTGCAGTCTATCATAGCTGGAAGGTTACTAATTATTGTGATAATAAAGATATAAAAGATCAGCATCAAACCAATTTGCAATCCTATTTGGGCACTAATTCACCTCTTAAACACAAAAACAGAGATCTATTTCTATATCTCTTTTTTATCAAATCAAAATGTCTATTTTTTTTAAATTAATTAATCTACTACACCAATTTGGAATCAATGATGTAAAAGGTTCAATAAATTGTTCCGATAAAAATGCTGTTTATCTTTATGACTCAAATGAAACAGTGTGATTTCCAGCATCCTCTTGCATGTTAGTATTCTTAGCCACCAGATAATTCCCACTGTTGCTTCTCTCCTGTGTCTCCACGACCCAATTACATTTCAGGATGTGAGAGAGGAAGATGGCTGTATGTGGGAAAACAACCCCCCTCACCCCCAACCCTGCACCCATCCCACTGCAGGATTTCAATTTCATGCCACGAGAGAAAAGGCAACCAAGGGTTCAGAGTTCATGTGAGGAAAGGATGAGAATATTTTCTGGCACAAGATAGTCAGTCGGTGCAAGAATGATGCAAGGCGCACGAATGCCATGCTCACATTACTGAACACATATATTTTCCAGCTTCAATGTGTATCATTCACCAGTGGAAAATATGAAAAAGGCTTTCATCTTTACACCGCATGCATGAGCCTTCAAGACCACAGCACAGGCTCTACAGTAGCACACAAATCCTCCAATTATAATTTTACGGTGACACCGAGCATATGACCCCCTCCCCCCCCCGCCAAAATCCTTGCCACCCCAAACACGACGCCATCTTTCAGGGAAACTGGGTCAATCAGCAGCGAAAGCAAGACGAGCTAATAATCCCTCAAAACTTATTGTCAGTCAGATTTTAAGTCAAGGGATTTGAATGCAAAAAAAACTTGCACACGTATCGGCAGCACACAGCGAGGTGGGCTGCGTCTCCTGAATATGTTAGTCATAATTGGTGTGCAGCAGCGTATCCCCATGCCAGCGCACTACACTCACATTAATGCTCTGCATGGAGACCCCCGCCTCCCCTCCACTCCCCTCCTCTCCTCTCCCCAGCACGGCAGATATCAGCGGAAGACAGAAACTCTGCAGCACGACAACCGGTTCAGACGCTCCCCATCCACCTCTATGTGTAGCCATGGCAACCCACACGTAGACCAGCGCGGCCTCTCAGAGCCGAACTGGTGCGCCGTTGAAATTCGCAGTCACGTATGTTCACAGAGAGAGCAGCATCCGAGGATCCAAACTAGCACCTCAGAGCGGAGCGTACCCTGCAGCTCGAAGGTCGCGGCAGTCGACGAGGCGCTTTCTAGCAGCGGAGGGAGGGATGATAAACACCAAATAATTCCTTTCCATGGCAGGAGGCCACAGAGAATAACAGAGCGAATAACAACAGATTAAAGTGGGCTGAAGCAATACTACTGGGAGAGCAGTCTTCAAGAAGTGAAAAAAAATGGAAATGCTTCTATTTTAAGGCTCCGAAAGTGAACAAATGCGATATGTTAGCAGACCAGACAGCAGTGACAAACATCAGATGCCTGGATAATAGTAATTCCCAGCTTCCTTGCTGCATCAAGGCCTCTCTCTGATTGTCTCCTCAGTCAGGCTGCAAACACTTTCTCGGCTGACATGGGAGATAAAATCAGAGAGGCGCTATTTATCTGTACACTGCCTGTAACAATCCTTGCATTCACAACTCTCTGTAAAGACAAGCTTACTCTAAAGGGGGGGAGGGGATGGTTGCCATGTTCAGCATCTCCTCGTGTCTTTCTACCTATAGCTGCTTTTAAAATTCATTCTCCACAACAGAAACACGCTGTATGAAGCTAAAAATGGCCGCCCGCATTAGAGTGCTACAGTCACAGTTAATCTAAATAGATCTTACTGTTACTCGTGCATGACTCATATTAGAGAAAGGAGGGTGACAGTAATGGGTTTAGAAAACTCATTGACATGGTGTAAAAGGTAGGACGGAGTTGGATTCGTTGCTTTGGGCTGCACAGCTGCTGCCTCATTCCCCCGAATTCTCTAACAGCCAATCAAATCCCATTTGTATTCATATTCAGCCAATGACAGCTCATCAAGAAATATTGGTGCCAAATCATCCTGCGTGCCCAAATCATTCAACCACCAACTCTGTCAGTTCCCCCCTTAAAGCGCCGCGAGGCTGAGGAAGCAGACCGTGTCCCCCACCACAGCTCAGAGTTTAACAGGATTTAGCACACCGCTTCCAGACTAGACTGTTTTCCTCACTCTGAACTCTGACTCTGCTCCACAGTCCACATGTCGCATTTGAAAATACACAACATGAAACACGAGATACTGAGAACCTTTGGTGGGCCATAACGTGCACAAATAAAACGCGGCTTGAATTTCAATTACGCTGACCCGTCTCACCCTGCAGAGGCAATGCTGCAGAAATTAAGAGTTTCTCCACATACATGTGAGCCTGAATTGCAGAGCTGTATTGATTGTAAACGCTGCCGGTTCATGATTACGTTGAAACTAACAACACACCAAAAATTCAGCCAAGCAAATGCTCACTAAGGAGGAGTGATTTCCCCTCTCAAGACAGCAGAGCAACAATCTAAAAATATGTGGTTTAGATATGAATCTGCTGCATGATAAATAATTATGTATCTGTTAAGCAAGAGGGTACTACAGTGTAGAAATACACACACTGGAACACAACTGCTCGTAAAACTGCAAATTGTTGTTCTTACACTGTGGTTTTTGTACAAATTAATCAATAAATAATAAACAAATTGATTAATCATTTAAGCTCTGGTAGCATCAGTATTAGTTGCTTTTTGTCCACCGTAACTTACTTTAAATTACTATAAGTGATACTTTGAATACATTTTGACAGAATATATATTCACAGCTGTGATAGAAAAAACAACGTGAGTATGAAAACATAACTGACGGATGCATGTAGGATAATTAACTAATTGTATTGTAATACCACAAATGTCAAATTTAATAAGTACTCTGATCAGTATGCAGAGCATTAGCCCATTCAATTAATTCAGTAATTGGTATCTGTGCTGAAAATTTAGCCATTCATGCACCGACTCTCCATGTGCATCTGGTCATTGAGCCACAGGTGGCAACAGAGCAGAAACCACCCAGCTCCTCCTCCCCCTCCTCCTCCTCCTCCTCCTCCTCCTCCACGCTGCTGGTCAGTCAGTCGCTGTACAACATACTGAAGCTGTTGAAGACCGAGCTGAAAGAAGCCCTTCATCATGTTTCCACTCATTAAGTCAGGACCTCATTGCCATTCAGCTGACAACAAGGCACGCCGGAGCTCTTCTAATTGCTCCCCATCTCAATGAATGGGTGACAGCATATGGAGGACAGAGTGGCGAGTGGTGGGATGATGGTGAGCCCTCTGAGCTGGTGTGAGAGTCTTGCTCTAAAGCATGCAGGTCCTTCCATTTGTGACATGGCCCCCCCTTTCATCCGGGCGGTCCCTGCTGTCCTGACTTCTCTGGCTGAGAACATGCTTTAGTTATGGGAATGGGAAAAAAAATCTCAAGCATCAGAAGCCCATAAGAGGTTGAATATTTCTAGTCAAAGATTTCATCTCATATTTCAGTCAGTGCACGCCTCTGTATCTGTGACAAATGTTGGAAACCGTAGTGATAAAGTATGGATCTCGCCGTGGGAATGATGCATTGAGATCATGGACAGCGTGGTCAGCTTCTCAGTGAGAGATGAATTACACCCTGTCACATGAACGCTGTAGCTAATAAGATTGTGACACAGTGGGTCGACCTCAGACACGCTGCATGCCAGGATGCAGAGAGGTTTACATTGCATATGTATTTATCCAATAGAGCGATGCAAGATTCAGTGTCTTCTATCTGCAGACCGATCTGGGTGTTATGTTGTAATGATGGATTATCAGAGGGCAACATCAGCTGAGCGCAAACACAGCTAGGAGGGGCGTCCAAAAGCATGGCCATCTTTATCCACTGATTTGTAATCTGAACTCACTGATCAAAAGCTGATGCTGAGAGTATCAACACCCCCACACACAGCTCTGATCCTCCCCACCTACTCCAAGCTGTGCTCAGAAAACAGCACTGAGAACAGCTCTGTGAGGCTGTAACCAAGTGCACGTTGGCCTGAGAGCTGACATAAGCATGATGATGACAATGCTGTCGTGCATATGTTGTGCAATGTTTTATCATGTTCACCATCTTGGTTTAATGTGTTAGCACTAAACACAAAGTACACATGAGGCTCATGCGAATGTTATTAATTCTGCAAGTATCCACTCATGTCAAAATATTGGACACACTCACATTCAAGACGAGAGATAAAAAAGTTATTACAATTCACCCAAAAGGGGATGTGAATGTCTGGAACCAGTTTCAAGGCAATTCATCTAATAATTGTTGAGCCAATTAACACAAAATCAATCATGTCAACCTCATTGTGGCGCCAGACAAAAAGTTGGTCAGTAGGATACATCATCAGGAAACCATGAATATCTGTGCAACATTTTGGGCCAATCTATATAGAAGTTATTTAACAGTTTATTTTAGCTATTAGATATTTTACAGGATAAGTGAAAATCTTGACTCTCTGACTCATCTTCAGGGAACCATCAATCCGCATGGTAATCCATCTAACAGTTAAGTGGTGGACCAGTCAAGCACGACAAAAATGTGTTTTACTTGTGCTTGTGTATTAATTTGTTGTGGATCTAATCTGTAATTAGGAAAGCAAAAGCAATATATTGTACTTTAATGAGAGCATGCTGGGTAAAAATCTCATATGGAAAGCAAATGAAATGCCAAGAGATGAAGGATTGTGTAATTAATGAATTTAAGAATTTCTTTCTCTGCACAGCAGCCTTTTTTTAAAAATGGGGCTGTACCATGACCATAATGGACAAAGTGATGGCTGCAGAGGACAGACTGCAGTCCTCAGTGACTCATTATAGTTTGAGAGGAAGAACAGAAGCAGTAATGCAACATCATAAAGAGACAGAGTTGTGTCTGAATTTCGAATGGTTGCTAACGTCAGTGTTGAATGGGAAGTGGAACCTTCCATGTATTCGTTAGTATTCTAGCAGCAAGGTTCGGCTAATGGAGCCTGACTGTTTCCTTCATTCACAGGAATGAGCATGACTCTACTCCCTCCTCTGCCTTCATCGTCCCATCCCCCCCATCTCCTAAACCCTAAATCCATGTTACAATCACATTCTTCACAGGCAACTTCTGCAGAGCTTCCACCAGCCATCAGCAAATATGAGCGTCAAAACATCAGCACAGACAGTGTCAGTGTCTGTTAGCCCGAGGACTGCAAGACAGGCCGAGAGCTGCAGTCTGGATTTCCTGCTCTACTGAACCCTGCACGAGCCGAATGGCCAGGAGCAAGCTGCCCGTCTTAATTTGAAAATAATCCCATAAAAATCTGCAGCGAAAAGGTGCAACCAGACGGACTCGAGCGAGCTTTTTCATTAATGCCAGTCTGCTTGCTGTCCAGGTCTGTTCAGGCAAACATCATCGGCATCAACACAAGTGTGTTCACAGCCAGAGTGCTAAGTAGGCCACAGCGTGGTATGTGACCCACGAGATGGTTCGAAGGCCCCTTTTTGTTTCTCAGCCATCTGATATTCTGCCCGCTGAGGTGGAAACTTACCCCAGTGAATCAGAGGAACAGGAACCGAAGCCTTCGGTATCAGTTACAGAATGAGGTTAGAAGTTTTACATTTTCTTAAAGAGACATAAAAAAAAAAATCCTGCCTTGACATAAAATCATCTGAACTAAACTGTCTCTACTAGAATAATACCGCATCCGCTACTCCTGTTGAGAAATAAAAGACTAGATAATTGCTTGACAAACGTGTTTTGTCGACCATGCCGTTATCTTCCTTCACTGCTGCGGGGGAGAGATTAAAATCAGCAGGATCTGAGTCGACGTATGTCCTCTGTATCCTCCGTCTCAGCTGGACCAACAAAGCAGAGATTTTTAGGACATACCTGATTTAAACACAAGGAAGTTACTCTCAAAGTTAAGCATCCAAACATCCTTGCCAGATCAAATTCCTGTAAGTCACCTATGCCTTCAAAGGGGACTCATCTTCATCAACTTCATAGGTTATAATATAACCCTTTTGTCTTTGGAAGCTTTGAGCACCAGCAAATAGGAAAAGATGTTTCTCCAGAACAATTGTGACATATAACAGATCTTTTCACCCAGACTGACTGTCAATGACTATAGGAAAGTGTAGTTCTTGGACACCTCCAGGCAAAAACAATATCAATCCCACTGAGATTTTTATCTCATGTGCTGACTTGAGATAGAGGATATAATGTGTGTTAAATTGAGCATGAATAGCTTTCTGTTGGCGGAGGCCTATTGCCTTCACCTGGTTTCTGCCCAGCCCGTCTGCTGAGGTTACAAGAGCTGTTTCTAGCTCACCATCACTACAGCTCAACTGCGCCATCATCCCCAAATTGTGTCCACAAGAAGGCCGACTCAGTGGAAAACCCAGGGTCATGTATGCATCACGGCTGCTGTGCAGTATTTGGCCAGAAAACATGGAGTGTGCCACCTGAAAAATCGTAACATACGCACAAGCTGCAGTCTAAGTGTTGCAGCTTCGATTTGCTCTATGGGACTGGGGTTTGTTGCATCCACTGATGTGTAAGAGCACACGCTGACTTACTACAAGTGTTAATGCTTGCTGGGCCAGGTGTTGTCACTTGCATCCTTGCATGAACCATGTCTCAGGCCTTAGTTCACACACACAACAGGAATCTCGCTGTAGAGCTTTTTCATTCCAGTGACAGACAGAGCTGTTGTTTTGTGATCTCTGTATGCCTATCAAACTATATGAAACCTGACACCAGTGGAAACAAGAAGATAGAGACAAAGAAAAAGACAGATGAGACCAAAGCTGGCGTATATACAAATCTGACATGTATCATGTCAAAAAATACAAGGCTTCAGAGTGCGAATTCTTTGGAGGGTGAAGCAGCCTTAAAAACCAAACACTGAACCTCCATAAAATCTGCTGCGTGCTGACAAAACTCGGAGGTTGATATCTCCTTAGAGAGCCTTGGAGTGCAGAGCTACACTGCAGGTTTTTACAGATTACGAGCCCCGAAGCAGGCTGAATAAAATCCCTTCCTCACCTGCTCTACCTCCTATCACAAGTAGGCATCACTGGCTGGATGATACTCACTTCTGAAAGCCCAGTATTTGCAAACTGATTGTTCTAACCTGAGAAAACACAAAGCCAAAAGCAGATGTGGCACATTAACTTGTGCTGAGTGAGTTGAACATTTCCAAGAATCTTGTCTCGTAAAGCAAAAACAAATGGGGCTTTAATGCCCAATCCAAAATACACAAAGCATAATCTGGGTTAAATGAGGGCAATCAAACGGGACCTCGCTGTGAGAATCTAGTCAGCCTTCAGTATTAAGTACAACACATGATACCACTAGAAAGATTAGCAGTCATGCACAGGGAGCTCCGCCGCCCGCTGCAGGAGCAACATTTACCCATGCTGCCTTGGGAAACAGCCAGAAGGACACATCCACCCTGCACTGCACATTCACTAACTGACAGTAAAGCTCAGCAGCTTTAGTGCCGAGCCCCATTCATACACATTAAATGGGTCCTCTGTGGCTGCTGCTGTATCTGTTTCTCTCCATCACCACTTTCCACTTTCCTCTATCTACTCATCTCCCTTTTCTCTTCCAGGCAGGAAGGACTGCGGTCGCAGAACGTGGCTGCTTCTTCTATTCCGAGCCAAATAACAGTCTTTTCGCTCACTCCACCCTATGTTTCTGCCATTAAATCAAGGTCTGAGGACACCTTTCCAAAACACCACAGCTTCAGAGGAATGCTGGGGGAAAAGTGTCCCATGTATCTCATCATCCTCTCATCGCCTTAAATGATGCAGTGAGTCTATATTTTTCTTTCTCTAAACAAATACCACAAAAAAAACACACAAACCAACAACCAACAATGCACTAGTCTCTCTCTGTATACTTAAACCTACCCTGTCTGCAGCCCAAAGTCTTCATTAGGAACCATCTAATGAAGATGTCAGTCTTTTAAAATGGGTCACAAACATGCAGCTTGATTTTAAAACACAGGGCTCAGTAATTTCCTAAAAGAGCTGGGCACTGTAGTTTTCAGCAAATGTTACTCCTACAAAAGTAAAACATATATTCACAATGATTTCCACATGATATCTGCAAATTATCTGCTTTATGCCCATATATTTAGTTTGTGGAGCTTCAATATATCTTTCACAATTAGGATCTAATTTTAGCTCAACTTTTACATAATCTGTGCAAATGGCTTCGACTAGAACGTCTAAATATAGATCTCTGAGATGAGAAAGTTAATCCTCTAAACCCGGTTATTATGGATGGAATTCAAACAGCAGCTCTTTTCATTCGAAGACATAAAAACCTATTGTCTGTTTCGTGAACCTGCCTGCTTTCACCAAATTATCTAAGACAGCACAGGGCTTTCTCGCGCGTCATCAGCGTAGCCACGTGGGAAAGAACTGTGAAATATCGTGGCCGGCCAAAGAATATCCTGGAAGGATGTCAGGAGGACGCAGCGGAAGAAAAAAATGTGTTGTAATAGACAACAGCTGTAGAACAGGTTTGAGACAGTTTGGGAGATAAGTGAATAAACACCACCACAATAAACTGGAGGAACCCTGACATGACTAAAAGCATCCTTCCACTATCATCCATGCATTCAACAACTTAACATGGTGCAGTTGCCATGCCAACCTGCTACCAGACTGCTGCCGCTGTGATGAAAACGGGAAATGCTTCTTGGCCACTGTGCAATAATGAAGAGTCCCAATCCGACATTAGTATTTCCGTCAAGAAATGTGCCTGCGCGACTCACCGAGATGTCAAAGAGCTCCTCGCTGTCGTCCAACATACGGACCCTGATGGTGACATGTCGTCCAGGGGGCATGGCCGGGGGTCTGTGCCCGGGGTCCAGCGTGCTGATGCCAAGAGTCTCCGGGGCTCCGAGACGATGTCCTGCTCCAGAGGCCATTGGCTCCGGGTCTGGCTCTGCCATGATGCACTGCAATGCTCACTGCCCAGCCTGCACGGAAGCAAAGAGAGGAAAGTCAGGGAGATAAACACATGTAATCACTCACTTGCACCTGCACAAAAATGTATCCGAGTAGTAAGAGATGTCCTCTTACGCGTCAGTGGTGCAGCAGGTGAAACACAATGAATGAAATCAGGGCCCGGAGGACAGGCTGCACAACCTTCTGTGTCACACTAACAGAGCCTTTGCAAATGCAGTATTTGCACTCGCCACTAATGGCTGATAATTGTTGCCTGTGGGAGAACCAATTACTGTAGAGAAGGAAAAAAGATCCAAGCATGATCTTGATTTCAAAGCACAAATCAAGCAGCACTAATTTGATCTGACAAACGACTCACGAGGCCAAAGTGTAAAATCAAATGGTCAATACAACGGTAATTGACTCAGGAAGCCGTAAAAAGCAAAGCACTAGGGCCGACGACACAGAGACATGTATGCAGCCGGGTTTTAATAGGTCTCAAGGGCATCGAGGCAAATACGTAAGGACACTGCAGGAGATGGTGAAAAACAGTAATAGAGACTGTTGTATACATGAACTATTTAGATTGAACTGTGACCATATACAGTCCAACTATTGTTCTGCCGCTTTTAAAGACACACAGCAAAGACTTGCATTGAACAATTAGTCACACACATTCCCTACCGCAGTGATTTCCTTTATTTTCAGTCAGGATAATGAGTAATGAATAAACAGCTTATTCAAACTATTAACTCAATTTTGATTCAATTTTATCACAATCACAGCAGAAGTTCTCTCAGAGCACCTTTCAAACAGAGCAGGTCTAGTTTGTCTTCTTCATATTATTTACTGAAACCCAACAATTCCCATCATGAGAAAAGTTAAAACTCAGCTGAGCTAAAACTGATTGATTGAATGGTAAAAAAAAAAAAGTTTTCTAAAAGTATTGGATAACTGTTGAATTTAATGGTAAATCCTTGAGATCCTCTGACAGCAACAGAAGCTCCAGTCTGATATTCAAATCAACCTGGAGCTGCAGGATCTGGAATAATGTGCAGTGCGACTCCGGTTCCGTGTTTGTCCCAGGTGGAGGACTGTGTTTGGACGAAGCGGTGGACTCATTCATTGTGTGTCGACACACGAGCAGGCCACTATCCGCCCCCCCCCCCCATGTATATGTATGCCGCCAGATCCCCCAAGGCCCTGCTGTCCTGCTTAATTCTCTCTTCATTGCACATTCCAGCAGGCTGATGTCATCCTGAGACCTCACCAAGTGGTTCATCGGAGCGCTGAGGCCAGTGGGCAGTTGTTCAGCCGCCGCAGAGGTGAACGACTGCTGCCAAGTTTAAGCTGAAAGCTGAATAAGGCATTTCGAAGGAGCGGATAATGTAATCCAGGAGAGTGCATGGAGAAAATAGGCCAAGGACGATGGATAGACAAGATTCTGTCTGGTGATGGTCTGATGCTTCGGAGAGGCACATAAAAAGTTCACTCTTCAGACGGTGGTGAATAAAATAGGGCTGCAAGTAAAGATTGTTTTCATTATCGATTATATGGTCAGTCCTTTTTGCAATTGATTGATTAATCAATTAAAATATCGATAATTAATTGTGATAAATGTTCGTCACAAATTCCCAGAGTCCGAGTTGATGTCTTGAAATTGCTTGTTTTGTCTGACAAAAAAGCAAGGAAAAGCAACTTCCCGTTTTGGAAGCTGGAACCAGCCAATGTTTTTCTTGGTAAACAACAACTCATCAATACTCAAAATTTGGGAACCAATGCTTTCTGTTGATCAACTAATCAATTTACCGATTGATATGCTTTGACAGCTGGGTCCAAAATATCCAGATGTGTTAAGCTCCAAGGTTAAACAATCTCCTACCAAGCCCTCGTGCTGCTTGTTGCTAGTGAAGAATTAGTCATTAAACTAAACATCAAACATGTAATTCATCTGCGTTTGGCACATTTGAATGTCACGTTGTTTGAGTTTCACTTCTTCCCCATTAACTTATTCATAACCATGAAAGCTTAAAGCCAGAGCAGAATAAAGGATTCAAAAGGATTTGTATTCAACAAGCAGATTCAGGTTTGATGAAAAGCTATTAAACCCCAACCATAAGGGCCAAAGTGTTTAGAGAGCACTACAGCGGACTAACACTCCCTTGGGGTGATGGAAACCAGACTAACTGCTGTCCCGGGGGGGCGTGAATGGAAACAGGCATATTTTTCAATCCGAGTCCAGTCATTTCTGACATTTGATCCTCGCTCCGTCATCACTCAGCGGCCCTCGCCTTGATTACTGCTGAGTGTGTCATGCCGAGTCTGTATATTGGCGGCGTATGTGACCTGCACTTGCACGCCTCGTAACCAGACACTCTTTAAACAAAGCACCGGCGAAACAGAGAGCAGTGAAAGAGTTGAGACAGTGATTATTTCAGCCAACGTGTCCCCTCCCCTGCACCAGGGATCATTTATCAACCAGGCATGAGTCTAGGCCTGCGTGCTCCTCTGAATAGGTAACTCAGGTCCAAACAAACACACAAAACAGTCACCAGTTGTGCAGCTGGCACCTTGTTCCAGGGGCCACAGTGTGACATAAAGCACAGAGGGACATTTACAGCCCCCTGAGTGTTTCTCACAGTAAACCACCCTGCTTTTGAACTTGTTTGCTTGAAATTCCCCACGAGTGTGTAACACGGAGCTGCTGGAGTCTCCGGGGCTCTAACAGTGGCTCCTCTGTGCGCGGGGGCACGCGGGGGCCCCCAGCACCACACAGCTGGAATCCTTTAGTGACAGCTGAATGGCTGGAGGCCGACGTGGCCAGCTGTCTACCTGAGGGAAGCTCCACCACCACAACAACAACAAGAAAAAAAGAGCTCAATTTCCTCTGTGTTCTGCAACAGACACTGATACCTGGGTGTGGCAGGCGTTGCATGATTCACTATAAGTTCCCACTGTGTTATTGGCAGCGTGGCATGTGTTGATCAAAAGAATGACAACTAACAGGATACATGCGTGTTGTAACCAGAGCCCGGCTGCCATTTAATCCTGATGCTGAGTGAGAGCACGGTGCAGAAAATGGTGAGTGGTGAGGTCTTTCCCCTTCCACGCAGACCCACCTCACACAGCCTGGTAGTGTGTTCACACCAATCATGTAATGTAGGTTAATAGAGCAGGCTGCTGTAATCCTCAGGACATTGTCAGCCAGGACAGTGGATGTGACACTCGCATGGGCAGCCTGTGGGGAACTAAAGAGACACATAGAGAACACGCACACTGACATTTGATTATTTAAATGTCACCCAGGAGGCAATGACAGCAACCCAACACGCACCCAGCTGAGGTGGATGTGTGCAAATGCAACCCGCACAGTGGAGGACGAAGAGGACAGATAGTGGGCTGCAGATGGTGGTTTTTCCACGCACAGCATTTGTTAGTTTCCCTCCCTCGAAATCCACAGATCACACAACAACAGTGCAAAGATACTCCCAGGACTTAACCCTAATCTCCTCAAACAAGTTCAATCACTTCCCTTCAGAGCACACAGGAGCCGGGGCTGCACGATCACTCACCTCCTGCCTCCTAATGCACGCCTATGCACACGTATCCTCGTGTTCTTTCCCCGCTGAAGGAGATATTAAATCCACGTCCAGAGGTGGAGACCACGAACCGGGAGCCCAGATGGAGTTTAGATGGTGCTGGCGCCGGACTGGAAGCTTCCTGCGGTCGCCATGGCGGACGACTGAGTGAGTGAGCCGGGAGGGGGGGGAGAGACGGGATTATAGCGAGCCGAGCGGCGGATCCGCTCCCGGTGCCTCCGCGTAGACAATGAAGGAGGTGCAGCACCTCCACCTTCTCTGCAGCGCCGCGCCGCGGAGCAACAGCACCATCTAGCGGCGGCGGCCGGAACAACCCGAGCCACGAAGGAGAAGCCTGGAGATTTTGATTTTGACCTGTTAAAATGAAGCAACTTTTGACCTCATGTTGCAGGTTTTAGTCTTAATGTGAGTTTTATTAGTGTAAATCATTATACAACAACAGCAAAAGGCATATTATCAACACAAGACTCAATGCAATGCAACAATAATGGCAAAAGTATAGGATAATTTATGCAAATGAAATCTAAAAAAAAGAGTAAATAGTGATGGAAATGAAAAGATAGAGAGCATGAAATGAAATGAAAACTGTTCTGAATGACTAAAAAACACTGAAGAAAAAAAGCAAGATGGAGAAAAAAAATAATGTTTTTTACTCTGAAATGAATTAATGTGTAAACCACAGATGTTGGGAAGTTTAAGAGATACTAAACCTTGAGGGCCAATATGAGTCAATTCAATAACTGAGTGCCTTATAAAATTGACAACAATGCACCTTGTTGTAATGAAGCAAAAAAATGGAGAAATGTTGTTAAAAAAAAGTCCCCCCCTCCTCCTCCATAAATTATCTTGTGACCATTCAATTCAATTCAATTCAAAAAACTATAAATGGATGAATGAATGGACCTCAGGAACTTCATGGTAGCCAGTAGTGAATTACATTAACTTTTTCAATGCATATTGTTGAGGGCTTAATAAAAGGAATAAAATCTATGGTTTGTGCCATCTCTATAAGCCTATGCATCATATGACTATACTGAGTGAGTGACAGAACCTTTTTACCATAACGTTGCAAAGTTAAACTCATTAACTTGTATTTAAATAGCTTTAAGGTCAGAAAAATCATCTTGTTCCACAGTGCCTGACAGTACATCTATGTTTTCTTCATGTTTTAATGGCTGTACAATTTGATCAAATGGAAAAAGGTTCTGGATGTCTCGTGCATCATTTTATACACATTATCCCAAAGTTCAGCCTAACACATTATAGATATTTTTGGAAATGTTGGAACCTCCACTGGGATTAAAATTCAGAGGAGAATCAGAGGGGTTCAAGAGGTTAATTGTATTTGCTATTTTCAAGATTTCCCACAGAGTATAAACAGCATAAGTCAGTGTGTGAGTCAAGATGCCAAACAAACTTGGCAAATAAACACAGGGATGTATTGAAGGAATGCAGAGTCACTCACACGTGTATACATATAGTGAGAGCAGATATGTATTTGAAATACTGTCAAACAAGTGTCTGCCTGAGCTAAACACATACTCTGTGTCTTATTTACATTAAGACGTGGGAGTGAGAAATGCAGTACCTTGTACTCTGTCCCCTCCTGGTTGTGCATGTAACCTGTTTATTGTCAGTATAGTTAGACAGACAACATTTATTTTATTTTACAACCATAGCAATGCTGATCCAAGGAGATGAGAGTTCAGGTCAGTCATGTAACAGAATCCAGTGGAGCTGCCAGAGACTCTTCTCAAAGACGTTTCTGCCAAACAGCTGAGAGACACTCTTTTCTTTTGCAGTAAACAATACAATGACTTAGACTCCGTTCATTTACATTACTGAGGTGCGTTTTTGGCACAACGTGGTTTAGAGTAGAAATGACACACAGATGCTTGTTGGTGACCAATAATACCACCAAGACATTGCACTTTATCCAGGGTCCACTGGAGGGTGCTTTGGCTCGCCAGTGAAGCATGAGGCCTCGCAAAGCTCAAACACAGGATAACATGAGCGTTCAGTTCGGCAATTAAAAAAGCAATTAAAAGCCAGCTCTTCCTTCCCCTCATGCATAACAACAGGACTGTGCAAAACTCTGCCACATAAACACCAGCTGAAAATCAGTTTAAGCTGCAGCCTTGTCACCAGGCGAAAGGAAGCCAGTGACATTAACTTGGCATGATCATTCTGGTTTTGCTGCCCAAAAGAAAAAACACTGTGTCCAAGCAGAGAATTTATTCCATGTCTGTGATAGCCAGCAAGAGATCTGTACCAAGATCACAAAAACAGATTAATCAAGGGGCCGGTTTAGAAACTTTTGAATAGGAGGTACCAGACTTTGGCACTGTTTTAAAGACATTTGTCAAATGAGTAAAATGTGTTTAGACTCACATTTAAAGCCCTGGTTTTTGGCAATAATAGACAGTTCATTATTAAAAGTCACCTTGTGTATTCAGTGTAGAAAACCAAATAAACAACTTCAATAAATACTAAATATACTAATAAATAAAATAATATCAATAAACAGCTGCTATTTGTAACATACCCTACAGCCATGGATCAATTATTAGAAAATAGGACCCTGAACACACATTTTGTCTTTTTGTAGTCATTTTGCATCTTTTATGATAGTTGTGCATCTTTTTGTGGTCATTTTTTCTGAATGTTGTTTTCTCTCTCTTTGTGCTCATTCTGCTTCTCTTTGTGGTTGTTCTGAGTGTCTTGTGGTCATTTTGCATCTTGTGCTTGTTTTGCATCTCTTTGTGGTAGTTTTGCATGTCTTCTTCCAAACACTTCACACAGAGGTTCTGGTCCAGGGGCCCTGGGCCTGTACCCATATCATAAAGATGTAGGGCCTATGTTCTCCTAAGTGTTTGGTGCTGTGTATCCCCTGTTTCTCCTCTCTTTTTTTTATGGATAGTAGCCCGGGGCTTTGGCTGGGACCCACTCCTGTAGCCACTCACAGGGATGTGGATAAAAGACAAGCAGAGTGTTGGGAGGCTGAAACTGGGAATTTTTTTTTTTGTCTCTATTTCATGTCTGCTGCTCGCCCACCTTCTCACTGGCAGGAAGAGAAGTCTCCTACGCCTTAGCGGTGTGGGACTGAAGATGGAGAAATCACACTCAGTGTCTTGGCAGCTTCAGAGGCCCTCTGGAGGCATCGATTTGGAACTGAGGCAAAGATGAACATGTCAGCAAGAGCGTGAAAACGAGCAAGAGCTGCGGCAAGAAAGAGAAAACAAGCAAGAGACAATGCTGTTTTGGATTAGTTACGTAAGCAATCAAGATTTTGTGCCATGTTCTTAGTGATCTCTTATCCAGTTATGTAATAGCAAATGAAATCACAAGACAGCTTCACACTGATCACTATAGGGTGAGGAGACACTCTTACAGTACTATTGATTTATAGTATATGATTTCTATTCAGCTCACTGTTCATTTATCTGACTCTATTAACTTTATCAGCCAGAAATTTTAACTTTTTAAATATCTAAACAGAATTTAGTCTTCTTGTATTCTCCTGTCTTCTTGTGCACTCAAGGTTAAAGTTCCTCTCCTGACGTTGATTAAATCCTACAAACTCATGGATTTTAAACATATTTAGAAGTAATTAGAACATATTTAGAAGTAGTTTACCATGAAAAAAATCTCTTCATGCCTCAAAATGGCTTAGATGTAACTCTACACCTTTGCTTTAAGTTAGTATACACAGATCTATGAATATGCAAAATAGTGCTCACCTTTGACTATGCTCATCAAAACACACAAACTTCTGCTTGGTTTCTGTTTTGCATGCTGTACGTTACACAATGGTGAGCGGTAATATAAGCCGTACATGTTTGAACCAGAAACCAATTCCAAAGAAGAAGACCACCCCAAAGTCATGTGAAGTTTTTGAATTACTGTAATGAACATAGCCATCATCCAGCAGCTTGGCTATCTGACAAACTGCTTTGACTAACGTTTGCCTTAACTTTCTTCATCAACACCCCCAGGCCATAGAAAATGTCATGTCAGCATTTGACATGAATCATCATGTACCTTGGCAGACTAACGTTGGCTAACATTATCTAGCACACTGCAGATTTGTTGGACGCAGTCAACAGATAAAACACAAGAAAAATAAAAGTTACAGGTGGACCAGCATGTTGGCTCGTACTTGCTGTGTCCCCGGGATAAATTAATGGAACAGTGTTGTTTTTGTGTAAAATCTGAAACAGTGCTCTGAAAAATATCCACTGAAAACCTGTGTTTTCTCTGTCTTAGATTCTGGTAAGACATGAAGTCACTATTTCTCCTTTTGCAACTGAAAACAGAACAAGTTTCTGCCATCTTTCTGAAAACAGTAAAACTTAGTTTGCAAAACACAGACACATTTATACGACTGGCTTCTCCTCTGATACACCTCATTTCACTGAAGCACCACTCCTCAAGTTGACAGAATTGGTTTCTTACATATAAAACCCTGGCTGTCTGAATCTGTGTTTCTCAGACTGTCATTGGTTTGCTGCTATTCCAAGGAGGAAATGTTCAGCCATGATATGTCTTGTAGCCTATAAAAACACCACATGGAAATGTTAACAAAGCTTAAACTTGATTTTCACTGGAGGGGGTCGAACGGAGCCACCACACAGTCCGATTAATCTGCTGGGGCCCCTGAGCACAAATGAGCTTGTGGGCCCCTGTTAGCCCACACTTCCTCCCACTCTCTGTGCAGTGTTTTTCTATACTAATCAAATTGATTAGACACATTGATTTAGGATTATGCAACATGTAAGCAATGAACTAAAATAATGGAGGTCTTCAAAAAGGAGCCTTGGGGTTAGTTCAGGCAGGAAGTCATTTTAAACAGTAATCTCATGTTGCATACATCCTCCGATCATGCATGTTCACCACAACCTATCTCTCACAATCAGGGGGTTCATATAAACATGTGGAGCTCATTCCCTCTGCATGAGAAGGACGAAGAAGGTTCATCTTGACATTGGAAATAGTTTGAGAAATTATTGTTTCCATGGTCAAAAATGAAATACTAGTATATAGTATCTGTACATCTCTTATACAAATCCTCTATTGTTTAACCTTGACAAGTTTGCATATAATCATCTATTCAATGTACCTGACAGACACATTTTTTAACATTCCCACACAATATACTTCCCTGAGGGTGTATTCACCTTAAGAGGGGATGGAAGATGGAAATGAGATTCCATTTCTATTTTAATCTCTGCAGCAGTGGCAGCAGCTGCATCTCCTGCCCTGTCACTGTTTCCCACCAACTTTGAATATCAGGTCATTAGAGTCAGAGCTAGACTTTTACATTTCTCCAGCCCCCGCTGTTCCAGTCAATCTGGACACACACACACACACACACACACACACACACACACGTACACTAACTACAGTCTAATTGCCTGTGCTGCCAGGTTCGTCTTAAAATCATGTAATAAAATCATCTCTCTCTGGACTCCATTTGCAAATTCCTCAGTTGCTCAGATTTTATAACAATTGATTCGATAAAATGGAGGAAGGAGAGTGTGTGACTGTGTGTGTGTGACAGGCCAAACGTATGTAATTAAGAAGCGTAAAAGCTTAATTTACATGTTGTTGCAACAGGAATCCACCATTTTTATGTTGGTTGAATCACATCCCTGATTAGTCTTTAACAGCCTCTGCTCAAAGTGTGCACTCTTCGCCCCAACAGCTCCCATCATCTCCCATTTTCTCTTAACTGTCTGCAAAACAAGACTAGAAAAGTGAGCCTCAGAATTTAAAAGCCTTAAATCAGACCAACACTCACACAGCAAAGACAAAGGCACAATATTATTACAATTTATTGATTTCTTCTGTTTGAGGCTATGATTTTATTATCTACCCTACTGTGTACATTTCCTCTAAATAAAACATCAATCTGAACCCTAGTGATGTCAATCTGAAACATTTTCACTAATTAGAGAGTCGACCGATTATATAATGTTTTGGATTCATCATTATTGTCAGCAGGTGCAATAATAAAATCTTGAGACGTTTCACATCTTGGTTTCTCTCCGGCATTTGGCAACAGAGGCAACATCCCTGAAAGTCGGGTAGAGAGGTGGGGAGTTGTTACAGCTGATCAAGCACAGGGAGGGGATCTGTTTTGTGTAGAGAGCGACCATCCTCAGGCTCAGGAATGAGGCTTCCTCCCCTTAGACATGAGCATCATGGAGCCTCCTGCTGAGCCCTCCACCTCCACAAGAGATGAAATCCAGGAGGTGGGAGCCTCATTTGTCTTAATGCTCAATATATAAAGGCAGCAAGAGTGCACTGATTTTCTTATTGCAACATTTCTGTTTGAAGGGGAGAAATGCACTGTGGAGATTCTGTAAATCACATTGCCATAAAAAGATTGTGTTAGATTCATATGCTATATTTGGTAGTGATACTATTCTTATCTTTCATTTTATTGTATTTATATCTCAGTAATCAGGGGAGCCACATTATCTCATGTCTTCTTTTTTTCTGTTTATGTTAACTTACAAAAAAAAAAAGCTTTTTGTCTTGTCTCACGTGTAAGAATACACCAAATCCTTCAGCTGTCATATAAATCCATGTAATCTGTATCTCAATATTATAATTTCTGAGGACTACATAATGGCGACAGATGGTATAGATTTAGGTTCTGGAGTCTGTGAGAACAATTCCACCGTAATTATGGAGAAGTAACTGTGACCAAACAGAAATATCCACCAGTTTCTCACATTCATGTTTCCTTTATTCATAAAGTAAAATGTGTTTTTCTCTCTTAAGCTAATCAGGTGGGAAAATGGAGAAATGAAAAATCTAGTGGGGAATAGTTTTGACCACTTGGGAAAAATCACATTTGACAAAAAGCATTAAAGATGCAGGAGGCTTCATTGATGATCAGACTCTCACAATGATTTAAAATCAACATGTTTTCATGATTTGTGAATCACTGCACCTGAGACTACAGGCTCCTTTCTCCACATCTGCTCACACAGTAATATATATCGCTGTGCATTAGTGCTCAATTAAATATGAAAAACACAATTAAGCGCAGAAGCATTCCTAATTGCAGATAATAACTTACACCTAAGAGACAGACTGGCCACCTGAACATATGTGGGAGGTGAATGAAATAACAGAAACAACTGTACAAATACAAAGATTTTCTATGAATACTGTTGTAAATCATTTTTTTGGACTGTAGGGAGACAAAATAAAACTTCACTGTTTCAATTTCAAGGCTTTTTTGTGCATGGCTATGAAAAATTTACAATTCCTAGAGTCAGTTAATCCAATTTTTTTATTTTTTATTTTGTCATTTATGAGTGACAAAGTGACGAGTGTCCAGGTTTTGCAATGGTGGAGTAGGTATTCAGATTATTTACTAAAGTAGTATCATGATTGGGTATGAAAGGTTCATCCTGGAAAGACTCAGTCGTTCACAAGCGAGGATGGAGAGAGGTTCACCACTTTGTGAACACATGATTGTATAAAGGAGATTACTACATGGACTCTTTGTAAAACTGCTGTCGGTAAATGGCACATTTGAAAATGATCACATTCAGTTTTTATCTACATTTTACACAGCGTCCCAACTTTTAGGGGAATGGGGGTTGTATTTTTTTTATGTAAAACTGAATGGACTTTTATTTTCCACAACTGAAACCTTTGAAACACAGTGACAATGAATAAAACTTTGCTTGTGGTGCTCATAATATTTAAGAACAGTTCTTTCCTGGAAAAAACATCCCAGTTACATTGGATAATCCCCAGCGTCATGGTTTGGATGTCTTGGTTTATTTTTGTGTTTACACTCCAGTGTTTTTGGTTTAGGGTTTTTCCTGTAGTGTTGGTGCTTTGTGTTTTTTCTGTGTCCTCACCTGCTTTCTTGTGCTTCCTGTCTCCTGTCCCTCAGGATCAACCTGCTCCACCCGTGTGTCTCCTGTCGTCCAGCCTCAGCGCCTTCACCATCCGGCCTCAGAACACTGAAGCAATTTCCACTTCACGAACGACTCTAGTTACAGTCACCTTATTGTTTTCCTGTGGGCTCTGGATTTTTCTGTTAATAAATCCCTTTTACCCTTTCCCCTTGTCTGTGTCTCACTCCTGGGTCCGGTTCAGCAACCACCTGTAACCGTCACACACAGACTTATTTATCATGCAATTTGATGAGAACTACTTTCTACTGAAGAAATGCTTCTTATCTGCATTGATGAATGAGGACATAAAGACATGTGTCAAGTAGAGGAATTCTTCCTCTTTGTTTGCACAGATCACCCCCAACACACATGCAGACATGTGTACACACACACACACACACACACACACACACACACACACACACACACACACACACACACCTCTGTTACAGCTGCAAATTAGACTGTGAAATTGACAACTCATGTGTTGCCATCTGGTTACCATGACACCCAGTTATTAGGCCTTCTGACAGTCGCAGCTCGGCTTGTTTGTTCCATCTTCCCCCTCCTGCACATCAACATTGTTTCCAATATAAAAAGGCATGAAACATCAGAGGGGGCTTGAGAGTGTGGGCTGATAACAGCTCGCTTCCCTTCAGCGGTGGCAACATACAGCACAAGCAATAAATACACCATGTCAGTGGCAAGCACATCTTCCAGCGCTCCACATCCTGGAGAAACAATGCAGGCAGGCAACGAGCATCAATAGCATCAAGGACAGGAGGCTACATGATGACATACAGTCTGCTGGTGCGACACCGTCAAAGAAGGAACTGTTTCTTCTAAAGTATAATTTCTCCCTTTTACCTCTCAGCCACAGTTCCTCTGTGCTGCACAGACACAAAGGCCTCGTTCCACAGACTTCAACCTCTGTCTGGACTCGACTGAGACTTTAATGCTCCACTAATCAATGAGACGATTAAAGAAACTTAAAGGCTCCTTTGTTTGGTCGGCGCAGGAATCTCCTTCATCCTCAGAACTGCTGGGCTGGCAGGGTGTCCCTCTGCTCCTCAAACTCATGAGCTCGTGTCTCCTGAAGTGAAAGGGCAGAAATGGCCTTTTTGTCACAGGCTGCTGTATCCCACACAGATCCCCGAGGACTGTGCTGCAGTCTGAGAGCGAAGGGGGTGGGGGTGGTGGCATGACTCATACCCCCCCCCATTTCATCTTGACATTTGACATACTGATGTAGAGGATCTCAGCTGGAACAAACCCGGTGTGTTGTGTCACAGCTGCAATGCCTGTGCCTCCCTGCCTGTGGATCACAGAGCTGAGAACAGGTAACAATGAGTCAGCGCCTATTTAATTCAGCAATTCGGCTATGCTGCGAAACTCAGGGGGTCGTTTTCAAGCTGATTTTATTTTTCTTTTCCAGCCTGTTCCCCGCTGAGCATCCAACATCTCACCATGCTGCCTACCATTCCTTGAAAGTCATTCTGGCCTCTG
Source organism: Holacanthus passer (assembly GCA_025331565.1). Taxonomy (NCBI): domain Eukaryota; kingdom Metazoa; phylum Chordata; class Actinopteri; family Pomacanthidae; genus Holacanthus; species Holacanthus passer. The sequence continues at coordinate 157,069 of JAFREQ010000216.1, read as the reverse complement.
CTCTGCGAGGACTTGAGTAAAAGTGGAACTGGAGCACAGCGACATTTCAATCAGTCCAAGAGACAAAGCTGCACAACTATTAGGCCGACTCCTGTAAAGCATTCAGTAATCCATTCTCATTAAACCTCTTCCACTGGACAACAAGGACATTAAACTGCACTTGACTATATGTTATCGCAAACACAAATGATGCTGCAGAAGAGTGAGTGATGCCAGAGGGATTCTGGTCCCTAATGAACCCCGCTGAGACCTTGCACCATCAGGTCCTCCAGCCCTCTGCCCTCATCAGGGTGGATAAAGCACATCCATAAGCAAGACGGTGCAAACAAAACCACGCAGGCTCGCCCTTTACTCACTCACATTAGGCGGCTGAAGGTGGATGTTGACAAGCGCCTCAGAGGAGATGCTGGCACACACTTCCCCGGATCTATTAACTGGTGATTCCCCCAGCAGGCCACATCCACTCCGCATCAGCGATTCAAAACAATCTCTAAAATTAGTTGGGAGGCAAACCAAGGAGAAGGAGAACATAGAAGAGCCAGTCTTTTTTTTTTAATCATCTCTTGAAACCAATTCATCCTTAAATTCAATTTTTGGGTTCCTCGCCCTCCCTGACACAAAGGATTAACTCCAAATCCATGTTTCCCAAAACTGAAGGATTTATTCAAAAATACATTTTATAAATACACTTTGTTTTACTATTGTGTAGTAGGCTCTCCTATTTCATGTACAATCTGTTTTATATTTGATACTCTGCAATTCCTAAATAAAAGATGGTGAACAACATAATCTGTGTTGTTCATCAAACTCTGTGACCTTACTAGGAATTTGAGTTCTAGTTCAGTCCTCTAATAATATGTCTCAAATAAAAGCATAATAATCTCTTTAGAGGAAGTATTTTTATAAACACAGTCCATAATACTTCATGTATTACTGCCTGTATGATTCACTTTTTCCATCATATCAAACATGAATACTTCGGTGATAATTTATGATAAATAATGGATTTGTTCATCGCTCTCTTCCGTGTCAAAGTTGCACTAAATAAGCAGAAATTCAGAGCTGTCTGAGTACAAGCAAACACACAGCTGAGTCCATTTGTCCAAGCTGGCCTCAATTAAAATCAGAGTAGATTGTCATTTCAAGAGTGATGAAACAACTGTTATTTTGTTGGCATCTCCCATGAGCTGTAGCCAAAGTCGAGCTTTCAAAGCCCCATAGGAGCTGCAGTCAGCAACAAAGGGTCATTTTACCTTTAGTGCAAACTTTCAGCAGAGCATTACCCGAGGTGGCAGAAAGAGATCCAAACGAACACTGGTGCACAGAGATAGGTAGGAGAAAGGTATTGACATTTTAAAAAAAGGCTGAGCCCCAAAGAAAACACAGCTCAAAGCATAAAGCAGGAGACTTGCACAACCAGCAGTGGCGATGGAAAAGCGACGCCTGAGGGAGGTAAACTTCCTCTTTTCCACCTTGTCCAAACCACACAAGCCTTTTGGCAGCCAACAGGAGTCTGGACACAGTTCTGCCTGATAGGGGATAACTGCGAGGGGAAGACTGGTGCAGCTGATGAAGGAGAAAGGTTCAGGGAGAGCCACCTTCATGTGTCCTTCGCTTGGACACTAAACATATCTGCAAAGTGAATCTCTCCTGGTCATGTGTGACCCACAGTTCAAACAGTGTCTGCCATCTAACATGGCTGCCAGCCAAAAACAACTGAAGCTGTTTGACTCTGCAAAGGTAAGGCTGAATGAAGACCTCTGACAGTTTGTGGTGTAGGCTATATACTTCTTGCTACTCTAGTGCTATATAGTTCACTGACTGATGTTGGTCTTTGTGTGCGCTGTCAAAGACGTCGAGGCCAGTGAGTCATGGTTGGATGAAACAGGTTTATAGCTTTACTAAGCGGCCTAAGTAGCCTGATAACATGACTGCATCTACATTTCATTTCACTTCATTCATCAGCCAGACATTGTGTTCACATCAGCCAATTTCTCAGTAGTGAGTGAAATATCTGTCCCGCCGACATCCTCTTCAGTCAACATGGAAACCGTTTCCTGGGGGTAATGTTTTGCACATTGTTCAGTATCAAAGTATCAATAACATTTTGGTCAATTTAAGCCTGTAAGTCAACTTTCAACTGCTTGCAGCCGTTTTTCTGTCACTGTCGAACAAATCTGGGATGTGGGCAGCAAATCGGAAGTCTGGAACCAGGCTGGACAAAGGAGAGGAAATACCACAAATTTGAGTTTGAAATAAAGTCAAGCTTCCAGCATGAAGTTATCTTGTATAGAGAGAGGAAGAGATTTTGCAGAGATGGAGGCTTCTCATGGAGCAGGGAGATCCTCACTGTTAGTGTCTTCAGGATGGATTGGACAGAGCTGCCCTTAGAAAGAGTCCCACCAAAAGGAGGAAGCACCCTCCAGTTCTGATGACCAGGACGTCCTAGCAGCAAGATCAGATGGGGATTAGCTGCCTCTATGGAAGCCACGCGGGCAGCGCAGCATCACACAGCTGGATGTATCATCCTAATCTGCTGCAGTAGTCATCTCAGTATCATGTTGCTCTTCAGCTGGTGAAGGAGGAAAAATAACTGGTGTCAAGCTGTTTGTGGCACATTCTCATCAAGTAAAGCTCAGGTTTTCAAACTGTTGCTGATGCACATATTTTTAGATTCGGTGGGACTGAAGCTTCCTGAAGATGGCATTATCTCTGATGTCCATTGAGTAAATGTCTTAAATCTGAATCTTAAATCCGCTTAGACATCATAGATAAAAAGACACTCTTTTACAACTCCAGCCATAACTCTCTGTGCATCCAGTGGTACATTGCAAACAGGAGCTGCTAATAGCTAATTTGGCAGACTTTTAATTTACCAATATAAATACAGGCTATAAAATGGGGCTCACAGCTGACTAATCCATTTATATCCCCCAAAGCCCCCAAATTATGGGAACTGCAGGTCCAAAACATAATTATCAATTGAGTGATAATTATGAATTAAGTGATAATTTTTGACAGTATTAAGACAGTACAAAGCCGAGGGAGGGGGACCCATAATGTAAGACTTCCAAAAGCCCTGATGAACAATATAGGAGTGTTAAAGACCTGTTACTGGTTAGGGCTGCTGTGAAATATAAAACAAATGTTAATATAGTTATTGTGCAGAATTACAAGTAATAAAAGCACAGAGGAAGTAATTTGGTTACAAAAACAAAGAAACAAGAAAAACAGTGTTTGAGCAAGTCAATCCATTCACTTCATTTCACTTGGCAGCCTCAGTCGAGTGTTGAACGCACTTTTATTGTTTAGGTGTCAAATGTAACAGTGTCACCATTCAGAGAGGGAATAAAGAGTAAATGGTCACATAAAAAAATATAAAATCAACAATGAAAATGGTTACACGGGGAATGTCTGGTTCCCGTTGCAACATACTGTAGATGTACAGTTGAGACAGTGTCCAGATCCAGACGTGTATGTGTTTGGTTTGCACATTTCCACAGCCTATATTAAACTCAAACAATAAGAGTCCTTTTTTTGTTTACTAGCCATGCATACAGTTGACAGTTCCACATGTGTTGAGTCAGTGTCTTCATAGGAGCTGGCACTTTCAATACAAAATATTTACACTACCATTAGTTACGTATTCTTATTATCATCGCCGTCATCGTTACTATTTGTTACTATGGATTCGAATACTCTGAGCACATAAAGAATGGGATCAGGATGTTGAAGCTCTTGAGCACCCCATTTCATACAACCCTGATTCCAAAAAAGTTGGGATGCTGTGCAAAATGTAAATAAAAACATAATGCAATCATTTGCAAACAAACTGTTTGCAGTTTGACGAAGTGTTCCTGAGCCTATGTAGTAATCTCCTTTATACAATCACGTGTTTGACAAAGTGTTGAACCTCTCTCCATCCTTGCTTGTGAACAACTGAGTCTTTCCAGGATGAACCTTTCATACCCAATCATGATCCTATCACCTGTTACCAATGAACCTGTTTACCTGTGGACTGATCCAAACAGGTGTTTTTGGATCAGTCCACAACTTTCACAGTCTTTTGTTGCTCCTGTCCCAACTTGTTTGAAAGGTGTTGCTGCCATCAAATTCAGAATAAGCAGATATAAACATTAAATATATCGTCTTTGTACTGTTTTCGATTGGTTGTTTGTCAAAAAGGATTAGCAAATTATCACTTCATGTTTTATATAGCATCCCAACTTTTTTTGGAATTGTGGTTGTATTGACACCGGAGGAGAAAAAGAAAATGTAAAGTATGACAAATGTTGGCATCTTCACTTTAAACGTCACCCATTCCTGAAAAGAGTTTAGAGAGATCGTCTGTAGAGATATTCAAACACTGAAAAGATGAACTCTTTGTTCCATCTGGATGAAGTGGTTATATTATTACTCTGCAATCTGCTGTCAGAGTCTCCCAGAGAGGAAAACGAAACATCACACGATATGTGAAAGACTCCGCTATGTTTACTATTGTATCTCAAAGTGAGAAAATAGGAAAGAGATGACTGCACCAATGTTTCAAGAAAGACACTGACTTATCCACCATTTTCTCTCCATTCCTTTTTCAACGACTGAAAAAAAATCTAAGAAAATGGAGGTGCTTTCAGGTCACCTCTTTGGTTCAGCCCTGTGATGAATAGAAAAACCAACCACTGCACAAAATAAGCCGGGAGAAACTTGTACATACAGTACTGCAAATCAAATACTCCTTTAAATATTAAAAGGAACTGAATCTCAGAAATTTGTTATTGGATTTGTGTACAGTAGCTACTTGAGTCATGGGAACAAAAACACGTTTTACTCATTTAAAGCAGATTGTAGAGCAACCTAAAGAGTAAAGATCCTGATCTGTGATTATTTGCTGATGATTTTCCCCACAACTCAAAGGATTGAAAACAAACCCAAACAACAAAAAGAGAGAAACATAAGGCGAGGGCATGTTCCTTTTTTGTCATTCGTCAATTTCTCTTGCGGCAAATTCCTAGCATTCCTCGTTCAAAATGTATTCATGACTCACATGTTGTTATTAATAATCATGTCACTGCTGATTTTATGCTCTATAGAGTTAAAATCCATCGCGTTCAACCATGAATTTATCTTCCGTTTAATTGGCATGTGCATGTGTGTGTGTCTAAGTGTGTATCTCTCTGCTGCGAGTAGCTTCCTCTAAGTAGACTTTTTTTCCTGGCCTGTTCCTGGAGCCCCCCGGGGCTATTGTATATTGCAAGAGGAGCAGCAGGGGTCATCCTTGTCTGGCTGGGCGGCGTAGTCCATCTGCCGAACGATCTCAGCGAACAGTTCATCTACCATGGTTTTGCTCTTGGCCGAGGTCTCCATGAACGGGCAGCCCCACTCCTCGGCCAGGGCCTGACCTTCGCTGGACGATACCTCCCTCTCACTTTCCAGGTCCACCTTGTTCCCCACCAGGATCACAGGAACCTTCTCGTACCTGAGGACAGACACAGACACACATGGGAATATTCAGCTAAAACCGATGCTGAGGAACTGTATGCAAGCAATCAGTGGGTTTTTGTGTTCTTATATTTTCCCTGAACTTACAGTTTGAAGAGACAGGCAATTACGCCTACAGTACTTATTAGCACATGCTTAATGTTTTAAAGGGTTTTAACTGCACCACTGAATAAAACCTCTTCTCTTTGCACACAAAAATCCTTTACTTAATGCAACTATTTAATTATCCATAATCCATAAATTTCACATTGTGTAACACCCTATTGAAATATGACCTGCTAAAACATCGGCCCATTCAAAAGTCTTTCTTTTAATGGATAACTTAGAATCATTCATTCATGTTCTTGACCTGCTTCTCTCTACTGAACGGAGGCAGGCAGCACTGGGCAAAAGGCAGGGAAGCATCCTGATCGGGTCTATCAGACATTCATGGCCTGAATCTGAGAGTGGGCAATATATACTAAATTAACACTGTGACAATCATCCCCTTATTCAGCATCAACTTAAGTTAAGTTTAACACTATACAGGCTAAAATATGATCAGACAAGACATACGCACACACATCTTGAAATAAATACGCATTTACTGTCGTGTTCAAAATAAATAAATGAAAAATTTGTGTTAAGTCAAAATCCTCAATTTTCTATTTTTTAAAAAGTATTTCAGATCTAATAATGTGAGCAATATTATATGATAAGTAAAGATAAGTAACAAATATTCTCATCCAGCCCTACTATCATTTTCCTGATTTGCATTTCTACTGTATGACCATGTCTGTGAGTGTAGTTGAAAGTTTTAACATACATAGTCTGTCTTAGCAAGGCAAGGGAATTTAATTTACATGTATGTAGCATGTTTTATTCCAAGTAAACTCAAGGTACCATCATGTCATTTGCACCTTTCTCTCCATGTATCATGTTTTATTTCAGGTGAACTGTCTCTCTCGTGTCTCTCTGTCACCGACTGCTTAAAGAGTTTTAATATAACTGAATGACATAACATGACAACTGAACAGAGACATATCTTTCTGGTTTGTTCTTTACTGACTGCACTGTGTAAAGCAGTGATTTGACTGACAGCCATAAATGCAGACTGTTAACCGAGGCTTCTGGTCATTCCTAGACTTCAGCTTTGAAGCATATGATCATCACTGTATTTGTAAGTGCTGTCACTGAACAACAGAGACTATAACAGAGAATATTAAGTCATTGACAACCTGATACTGACACACAAAAGTGAGTGAGGCTCATTATTGTCACATTGGGTGAAAAAATCAAAGGCAGGGAATTTGAATGATAAAAAGCAGATGAATATCAGATTAACAGCCATGCTAGCGGCTCTGTGAGGCTATACATGGGCACAGCTGTGCTTTGAGATAAAAGCTACAGACGGGTGACAAACTAAAGGAAAAACCTGAATAAATGAGTGGAGAAACATAACAAACCCAGATGCTTCCACACAGGTGCACGCATGGTACGATTAAGCAATTAACATCTAATCAAGCTCGGTGGCAGGTATAAAAATGCTGAGCAGGCCCAGTGGATTCTGATTTATATCAATGATTTGTGTCAAGATGGCAACAGGAAAGGATCGAAGGGACTTTGAAAGACAATATCAGTCGAGTATCAGTCACAAAGACTGCTCAACTGACTAGTGTTTCAACAGGAACAGTGACTAAAGTGACATCTGCATTTGGATCGAAGGGAAGGACGTCAGTAAACAGGGTCGGAAATTGTAGTTGCATTCGTGTGATGTAAGAAAAACCAGAAGAGCGGCTCTTCCTTAGGTGACCGAGAATGTCAATGCAGGACGTGATCAGACCGCGTCAGCAGAAACAGCCTGTCGACAGTTGCACAGAGAAGGATATTATAGGGTTGCAGTGCATAAACCCTTCATTACAAAGATGAATGCACATTTGAGAGTTCATGGTGCAAAAAAAGCAAAGGCAATGGTCTACAGATGTGGAAAAAAAGCAATCTGGTCAGAGGAGTCGTCCTTTAATATTACATTTTCACAACAGGTGGACGAGCGCGTGTGTGGCATAAACCAAAAGAACGGTACAGGCCTGAACGCTTGAGCGTGCACCACATGTCATTGCAATAGTCCATCCAATAGTTGTGGATAGATTTCACTCAAAACCAAACAGTCAACCTTCTTGTGCCAGTCAGAAAAGTCAGCGGATCACTAAAGTCATCAGGATTCCTTTTCTGGGATCAAGAATGTGTATACAAAATTATCATCCTAATACTACAAAAAATTGGATGAAAACATAAGTTTAAAAATGCTAAAGTATTCAGATTACTTTGAGGGGCCCTGGCACACTTCCAGGAACACATTCATGTCTTCTCACCACCACCACCTCTCCCTCTTACCTCCATTCTCAATTCCTATTACAGAAAGCATTTTCTGGGCTATTCTCATTGCAGTAACACTCTACACACACCACTGAGTATCGTTTGCAGCAGGAAGCAACTGTTTTTGACCTGAAAATCAATTTAAACCTAAATGCCTCATTAAAGGAATCCAGATGTTTGTCAGTGACAGAAAAACAAAAGGGTGAGTCTAAAAAAAAAAAAAGGAATCACAAAGAAAATTGGAGGTAAGAAAGACACAGGTTTCCAACCTGGCAATCTCTTGTCAGTTGTTTCTGAAATAGTCAGTTTCCCCCTGTCCACATGACGAAATAAGCCTGGCTTGTTCAAAATAAGTATTTTCAAAAAGCTCAGTCGGGTGCAAATGTGGGTGGAAGACTAAAATGGAAAGAAAAAGATGTGTTTCTACTTTGGTGTGCACATGGTCTTTGGCTGTGGGAGGAAGCTTTGGGCATAAAGAAGCAGGGCAGCACCTTCTTGCTGAGGGGTGCTAACCGTTGAACCTCTATGCCGCCCAGCATGCCTCATGTAAACACCAAGTCTAAAGCCTGACCCAGCAGAGAACAGGAAATGGGTAATATAGCTCTGACCCTGGAGGGTAGGAAGTGGCCATAATCCTCCGAGCTCTGAACTCCCTGTCATGCTGCCAGAGCATGTCACTGTGGGACTGGACTACTTAGTGGACGTCCAGAAGAGACGGTCAGCTCAATTAAATAGGCTACTGCACTATAATTATCAAGAGGAACGGCTCTGACGCAGCCTCGCCAATATAATCACTACATCGGTTTTGATTTTGGGAAACATGGCGGGCCTCTGAGGCGGTTTGTACACATCAGAGAAGATAACAGAGATCAAAAACATCAGAGAGATAGCAGATCACGCGTATTCACATCCTTTGGTAAACAACAGGTTATTTCTTTCATCCTTATCTGTATGTGCAAGGGAGCGCTTTCCATCTGTTGGACCCATCGTCTGAACAGAGCTTAAACGTCTCTGTTCAAAACACCGTGCAGCGTCGTCGAATCCAACCAGTCATGCACCCGAACACCCATCAGCATCATTAGGGTTTTCAGATGCTGCCCTCGCTCTATGAAATATACATGCTTCTAAATTATTAATAGAATAAAATCCTTCTCATCCTTAATTGCTATGGTAACAGATATACAAGGAAATAGTTAATGCTGTCGAGATGCGGTGAACGCACAAGCAGCAGCTGTGATACCTTTTCCCGAGTCGAGCAGCCCGGGCGTCTCTCAGAGGCCAGAGGCTGCAGGTTTCAGCATTAAATAAGCTTAAACTTGCAGAGAATAGGGAGCCAACTTTGATCTACTCATGAATACATTATCCAGAGTGAACTTTAATCTCAACTGTCCCGTCCTGTTCCCAGGATCGACTCACCGGCCTGAGAGGAGCTACCGGGATTTAAGAGACGATCTCAGAGGTCGGCCGGTGTGTAACCAAGAGCGTGATAGTGTTCTGCGAGCTCTACATCTTGCAATGAGAAATTACAGCTTATGCTTCTCAGCTGTAGCATTCAGTGTACTCAGGTCTCATTCACTGCATTCCTGCTCTCAATGAAAACAGTAAGGCCATTATTTTCTTGTTTTGGACCAAAGTTAGTGGTGGACAGTTCTTGCCTTGAAACTTAAAATCCCCACCTTCACTGAAAAATCTTAAACATAGGTGTGGGTGAGCGAACTGAAAGGCAAAACCTTTTACTTTTATAGCTGGGAGAAGCCACAGGGGGCTCAGTGTTTAGGTGGGGGTAATGGTGCCATTTAGGTGTCTCTTTTCTGCCCCAGGCTTTTGGCTCAAATCTCCTGCTGTAAGTCTCTCAAAGAAGACTATGGAAAGCCAACTATCTTATAGATTATCCACCATCACATGCTATTTCACATCAGCTTGCACTTTCCTGCCCCAAATGTTAGTTGCTCCAGAAAAGAAACACAGTATAAGATGATTACTATCAAAGCTCAATGTATGGATTCAAGTTCCCTAAATGAGAAACAGTGCAAATGCAAATTATCATTATTATCAGTGATGTATTAGTAGGGCTGCAATTTACTGATTTCTTACTTGATTAATTGATTGATTGGTGAACCACAAATTGGGCAAGTTGAGCCCATGGTGACATCTTATAACACAATGCTTCATCCAAAAACCAGTGATATTCAGTTTAATATGAATAATATGATTTAATATAGATTAAGAAAACTAGAAAATATATACTTTTTATGTTTTTTGTCATTTTTGCTTGAAAATGACATAAAGGATTATCAAGATTGTTGCCAATGAATTCTCTATTGACGATTCAATTAATTAAACTAACCTTTACCTATAAGTATAAGGAATGTCCCAAACAGCAGGAGGAACCCAGGTAACGTCAGTCCGATAAGGTCATATCAAACACCCAAGTGTGCTGCGTGTTTTCTCTTTTAACCATAATGGAGGACTTAACCGCCATATCCAAGTTAAGTAGCTCATTTGGGCCTCGACATAACAGAAGTGCAGCACAAAGACATCTGGTACCAAAGGAGAGGGTCTATATATAGTCATAATAACAGAGGAGGAAACCAGCAGTCCCAGGAGGTGTGAGACAGTGGCTGGCACGAATACCGAGGCTCCCAGGGCCTCAGCATAAAGGGTGTTGGCCTCACTGTGTCTGGACCCAACGGTGGCTGATGCAAGGAAGCGCGGCTCGTCCGTAACACAGAACACATAGAAAGCGGTTTACACGGTTCAGACACGAGCCTCAAAAGACAAATGAATAACCGAGTCTGCTTGTGTTGTGGGTTGTGACACAAACGGCACAAACAACATGTCATGTTTTAGCCTTCAGCCTGTGAGCCTGACGGCGCCCGCACCGGAGCACTCTGACTGCAAACACCCATTCGAGCTCGCCCAGACACACCTTATCTATAATGCATGATGCATCAACTCACATAGGCCTTGCTGACGGATGCTGGAACCCAGCAGCCCAAGAGTCTCTGGATTTGACTCCGGCCAACGGTGTCAGGATGAGGGAGAAAACAGGCTGCATGCCGGGCCCCCTCCCAAACGGCCCTTTTGAGGAGGGGTCTTCAGTTTAGTCAGTAGAGAGAAGTCGTCTGAGTCAGAGAGCGGCAATAAGCGCTTCTCTTCGGGCAGAGCTTTGGAGATGTAATCAGGAATAGATATCTGGAGAGTCTTTGGTAAACACGCCATGACAAGCACATGAATACTTTTCAAAAGAATGAAAGATTAAAAAAAGACAATATCAGGGATACTACTTAAAGTCTCTTCTGGATTCTCTCAAGGTTGTGAAAACTCTCTGTTTCCTCTCTCCTTCAGATTCTGATGCTGTTCACAGATGATGGAGACACTGGCCAAGATATGTCAGAATGGGAAAGATAAGCGAGTATTGTACTTGACAGACTGCACAGGCCATTCATCCTTGGATCTAATGTATTACAGCAATAATACAGCACACGACTAGCTCCCTGTGGCAATTATGCCATTTGAGACAAATTCCTCCTCTTACTGTGCAAAGTACGAGACCTAAAAAATCTGAAATGCAAAATGCCTCTACAGACATTTGTTCAGACTGATTTTTCATAAAATACTGGCAAGCTCTGAATAGTTCACAGACTCGTTAAATAAGTTTTATCACCGCAAAATATGGTCTCAGTGACACAGTCGCCTTCTCCTCTGATGTCTGAAAATGATACATCACACTGAGGATATTATTCCAGTGTCGACACTGGAAAGATCTCTGTCAGAAGGATCTGTAGTTTTAGAAATCGCATGAGCCTCATATACAGTACAGCGTTGTTCAGAACTGTCATATAATATCATTAAAGGAAGAGTAGGATGATGGCTTTTGGGAGCGTGACCCATTGTAGGGGCTAAATGTCAGGATATGTTGACCTCTGCAAAAATGACTATTAAGTGACTTTTCACACTCATAAAGCAGAACCGCTGATCACCTGAGAAACATCGGGGGGGGGTTAGAGTCTGTGATACGATGGTGGCTTCAGCTGGAACATACTGTATAATATAATACATACAGTCAGTGTAGTGGAGGGCCTGTCAGCCTCACTGCTGGCCTGGCACTTCATCTCCTGCTGACCACCAACTGCATATGAGGTGCATTTTAGCCGCTGAGAGCAAGAGAGGTGTTAACATTCATTATCCCGAGGGTGACATCAATGTCCGTACAAAACTTCATGGCAATCCATTAAGCAGTTGTTCACTTAAAACCACAACTCTCAGCCTCATGGTGGCATTTAGATGAAAAGTCAGGGGGTCACCTAAGTCATTAAGATATACACCTGGGAACCATGACTCTGCACAGAATTTATCCTATCCAGTAGATGTTGAGATATTTTACAGGATAAGGGAAAACTTTGACCTGGTGTGGTGTAAGAGAAAAAGGCAGGGGTCCAAAAGTCTTTCATTCTCAGAGGACTATGGGTATAAAATCTTTGCACAATTCATCCCATAGTTGTTGAGACATTTCAGCCAGGACCAAAGTGTTAGACGAACCAAACAACACTAAAGCCACGCTGCTAGAATGGACAAAGATGTCACCTTTGTTTTGGGGGTAAATTAATAATAGGTGTCTTCCACTAATTACACTCCTGTATCATTTGCTCTAACTAGTGTCACTCTCTCTGAGAAAGCGACTCCTAAAACAGATCAGAAACAACTTGTTGGATATTTGAACATTTTCAGAGTTTGGCGACACTACAAGCAACCACTGTGTGAGGGCCTTAAACACATCACTATGAAAGGCGAGTCAACTGTTAAGTAATCATCAGTGAACTTTAGCTCAGTCCTTGTGCCCAGTTTTCACAACAGACAAAGACGCGGATGAAAGAGGATCTTTCTGGGAGAACTGGGAGACTGCTGCTCCTCCATTTATTGATCTCGATCCTTCAACCAGTTGGCACATGAACAAGCTTTGGAATCATATCTCCAGTTTGTAGCCTTAACACTGAAAGGAACAAGCGCAAATGCAAAGAGAGATGTGGAGTAAAGTTATCAACAACACCAGCAGCTCAGTGCTAACAGCACGTCTTTCTTCTTCACTATCCTCCGACCATGTCACGACTATTTAAATGCTCTGTTAAGTCACCAATCGCAGTATATCCCCGGTGTATAGTTAACTGCAGCTGAAGTGAGGAGTGATGAGGTCCCCGGCGGACACAGCCGGGCCGGGGTGTAATCATGTGCACCCGCGGCCTCTGCGCCGAAGCCCGTCTGTGCCACTGGCAGCAGGCACTGATAGATGCTGACAGGGTTCAGAGCGAGAGCGACACGCAGCAGCACCTCTGACCTGAGCCGACGCCGATAAGGTCGCAAGTGTTTTGGCAGCGAGGAGAGACAACAAGAGAAGCAGCGACAACAGTGTGATGTGCAGGGACAGTCGGTCTGCTGAGGTTCACATAACAACATTACATCTCCTAAGTACAATGACCAAAATCTAACAGAGACACATCTGTGACTGATGATGTCTACTTTCAAGTCAAGGATGTTCCCAGAGCTCAAGGTGGCGTCTTCAAATGTCTGACTAAATGTCCAAAACCCAAGTTCAATTTACTATCACATATGACAAAGAGAAGCAGCAAACTCTCCCTGAAAACTTGGAGCATTTTTTTGCTTGATAAATGACTGATACGATTAATCCAATATCAGAATAGTTTTCCAGACCATCAGCTAATCAATTAATCAGCCATAGATCATTTCACCCTTTTTCAAATGTGATCCTGATTTTCCTTCATCAGTCTGTGATGTTATAAACAGTGTGCCTATTTTTTGATGTCCTTGTTCTTTTTGATGTCTTGTCTTCTCTTACTGCCTTTCCTACATTTCCCACAATGCCCTTCAGCCAGCCACCACAGAACATGCCTGAACTTGTTGCATTTCAGCTGTGGGTTTTAAGAGAGAAATAACAGAAGGACTGTTCTTAATCAGGCAGGAAAGCAAGCTATTAAGCCATCATCTAAAACATAAAATGTCTTCACTGCATTGCATTATGGGCCATTGTCTGTGCACAAATAGTTGTTTCTTCTGTTCTGGGTTCATCACGGTGTAACTGTTTTGCATTTAACACAAATAACTTTGTCTCTAAAATCCAGTACATTATTAACAAACTTTAAGGATTATAATTAGTCAATATCTGATCAAAGACTGAATAAACAAGACTGACGGAGAAAAAGTAGTTGATGTCAACTTTTGTTAACACTACAGACACCACAGCACTACATATACTGAACAACGTGCTTCACTATAGGCTAACCTTTCATTTGTTAAATAGAATGACAAGATAATTAGTTAAAAATTTGTTACCCTCCTTACCTTCAGCAACAAGAATAACCATAGTTAAGGGGTTAGAAATACACACAGTATATGCTTCCTGTATTGATGTTTGATGGTTATAGAAGTTTGGTTGCCATAAAACGTGTCTAAATTAAAGTCACTTTTCAATTTCATATCCTGATTAAATCCTACTGGAAAAACTCATTTGGACACCAGTCTTTGTTTGTATCGCTGTAGAAGTATGTGCTGAGTTTATACGGTATTTTTACAAGCTCTCTGGAGCAAATGTCATCTTACACAACTGCTGTTAAGAGAAGCCAGAATTCGCAGAATGCCAGAAAACTTGTGTGTGTGTAGGTTTGAAAAGGCTGCACACAAACAGCTATAGTTTGTTTAGACCTCATGCACAACGTATAACTCTCAGCCAAGTGAAGCAAACCTTTTCCAAACTTCAACATAATTTATGAATGAAATGTGTTTTTGGTGCAGCTAGTAGCAACTAAGATCAGCTGTGTTGATGTTAGAAGGAACAGTAAAAATCTTTCATTCATCTCTTCTTTATAACTATTTGCAGCACAAATGAAGAGAAATTATCTGAATAAAATAAAATATGCGTACATCCATTCAGAAAGTCCGTTCAAGGAGAAGTGCATACAGGATGTGGGTCACAGCTTAATAAGCGAAATGAAGATATTTTGACTCCATTGTTTCGAGCACAATGTAAAGTCCACATGGATCCCGGGACTGAAATGAACAACTGTGTAGGTGTTGCATGTGAAGTGTGATGTTTTGTTTCGGCTGTGACAGTAGAGAACAGACTTAAGTGTGAAATCACAGAACAGCCTGGCTGCGTCTGCTGCGTGAGCACGCATGTATACACTTACATGTAAACACACACATGTAAAAACACACACACACAAACACTCTCCCCATTCTCAGCTCATATGGGGGGAAACATGTTGACCTCATTCTTTCGTCGGGAGCCACAGATTTATAGGATTGTTTATAAGGTGCATTTGAAAAAGCCGAAATCCAATTAGGTGACAAAGACTGAAGGCGACTAACAAAAATAAACATCTTGAACATCATTAAGTTTCATTTTTATGGTCGCAGAATGTAACAGAAATAGACAATACTGTCACAACAGAGATATGACTGCACTGTCCTTATGCTGAGCATTATCTAAAGTAATTAGCTGTATCAGTAAACAGTGTGAGCTTTAAGCTGCACTGCTTTACATACGCATCTTCATTAGAGCAGCCTTGTCTCTCTGGAGCATATTGACTGTAATACATCCACTGACATCTACAATGACTGATGAACCCACATAGTCTCAGCCTGGTGCAAGCTGCCTGCACGCTGTAACACAGGATCCGGGCTAACAACACAGGCAACGATCACCAATGACTTGCAGCAGCATCTATGACACAGTCTGTCCAGGCTCTGACTGGGTTTCATAGCATCACCATATGTCACCAGGTGAACGTACGGCCCCGTGTGTCTTCACCCATAACACCACAGCCTCAGCTAACCTCTCCCATGCATCAATCAGCTGCTCACTCCAGTGACCTCATATCTGGATCATCTGTGTAACAGCGCTCAGACATCAGACAATTTCACGCTTTCAATTGTGCCGCTCTTCCTAAAGAGCTTGTGCAGCTTGTTAATTAAAAACATGGCTTCTCGCCTCCGCAGAAGCCGGGGCAACCCACTACGGCTTCCTCGAAGCTCTCTGCAGAGCCTCTGCTCCTGCACTGAATCCTGGGTATCCCCCCCTGGCTGGGTGTCTCACAGGGTCTGTGGCGTCCAGCACTGTGGATCACAGACAGTGTGTGGGATGTTATGACTGGAAGACAGACGGGTCGTGTCTGTGATGCTGATGGACAGGGTGGGTGAGCCACTGTTAGAGTGAAACAAGTCTGAGGAGATGAGGCTACTTTCAGAGATGCTGGACTGCAGTGCCTACCTACGAGCACTGTGGGTGAGACCTGGTGCACCACACTACAGCAGGCATGGTGTCCTGCCCTGAAGATGCACAACATCTCCTCTGAGGCACAGTCCTCAGACCAGGCTGAGGCCCATCCTCAAACCACAGGGCCCCTGTGTGTGTGTGTGTGTGTGTGTGTGTGTGTGTGTGTGAAGACCAGCACTCACACCCTCTCTCTCTCTCTCTCACCAACCTTTTCACTCTTATGATCTGGTCCCTCATGGGCTTGATGTCCTGGAAGCTCTGCTGGTTCACCAGGCTGTAGACCAGGATGAACCCCTGGCCGTTCTTGATGTAAAGGTCCCGCATGGAGGCGAACTGCTCGGTGCCGGCCGTGTCCAGGATCTCCAGCACCGAGGGCGACGAGTCCACCTCGATCTCCTTGCGGTAAAAATCCTCTATAGTGGGGTCGTACTTCTCAATGAACGTCCCGGTGACGAACTGCACGGTGAGGGCGGATTTCCCGACCCCGCCGCTGCCCAGGACCACCACTTTATACTCGCGCATCGTGGATTAAACGGAGCCGAAACGCATCAATCTTTGCGCATCGCTGACACGAACCCAGAATTCATTCACCATCCGTGTCCCATTTTGATGGGCTTGTCAATAACACGACTCTGTGCTGGCTGCTCAGCTATGGCAGAGCACAAAGACTCGGTGCCCCAAGATGGATTTCATTGTAATTTCCCCCCCTACATATGCAGGCCAGACTCTGACAGTTTAGACGAGCATCCGAGGGGTGCGAATGTCCAAAACGTGCACGAGGAGGACGGAAGTGCTGATGTGGACCGTGCGGGTTTTCATCTGTGCAGCAGAAAAAAACAAACTTGCTCCATCGAGGACGCTGCAAGAAAAAAAACCGCTTAGAATAAACTGCACGCGCAATTTGTGCAACCCGGAGGTCGCCTCAGGAAAACAGCACAACCGAAACCACGTCGACTCTTCATTGGATAACTTGAGTGTCTTTGTTTCCTGTTCACCATCTCTGGCTTGTCTCCGTCTCTCCCTCGCTCTCCGGTCCGACCCCAGCCGCCATACTCTCGGGTGGAGACCCACGGCCGCCGCGCAACCAGCTGGTCCCCGCTCGGCTCCCGTACCGAGGCAAGGAAAAAAAAAAAAAAAAAAAAAAGCATGCACTTCCTCCCGCCCTCTTTCCTCAGATGGACGTGTGAGCGGTCCAACCCGATCCTCCTCCCTCTGTAAACCTCACCAGAGCCTGAATGGGAGCCGCACGCAGGCAGCCACTCACATTCAGCGGCTCCATTTCCGTTCATGTGTTAAAATTCCCATCATTCGGTCGCCACCCCCCCTCCTCCTCCTCCTCCTTCGTCCCCGGTGACATCAAAGAAGAGCTCGCCCAATCAGAGGCGCGGCTCCGGGATGTGTATCCATGAGCAGGACGAGGCACAGGATGCTGTTGCTATGGTAACGCTGCATTTTTTTTTGTCGCTGCTGTCCAGATTTGACAAAAAAATTAAGACAGAAAAAAAGATGCTCATATTATTCTTATTATTTGTTGATCTCTACCAGTTCAGGCTGCACATTACACCTGTTTGCCATATTGAAAATCATCACATTAAATATCAGCAGACATAAAAACTTCCAGACACACTACATTAAAAGAATAATTTAATAAAATTATGGATTAATTCTTAAAGGAAAAACATGATCTTCTTGTCTGGTTTACCTTTTATCCAGCTTTTTCTAATATGCACCAAAATATTTTTTAATTTCTTAACTTGACTGATTCAGGTTGAGTTTATGATGCAAAATGAATGCACAATCCAAAATCAAACAACAGAGCTCACAGTGAGGCTTTTACTTGACATTTATTTATTTGCAATATTAGATTTCACACAATTTCGAATTTGCAGGAACAAAAACATGAAGTGTTTAATTATGCACAAATAAAATAATTTTCACAAACAATTGAAAAAGAATGAGGGAAAGTTTATATTCAGGCCAGGATGGAACCAAATGGCACTGGCATTCTCCGAGGTGTTATCGAATTTAACAAGAGAGCCTTTGGGTTTATTTTGCAAACTGTCATTTCGGTCTCAAACTAAAAACTAGTGTAGCAATAATATTCACACAAAAGCTTGGTGAAATGTATTTTATTTATGAGACAGTATGGAACTCATAATTACTGAACAAATACAAACTTAGCAACAGATCAAAGATAAGGCAAAGTTCACACAAAGCAGCACATCTTCTCCGTCTGTTCTGAAATCTGTTGAGAAAGTGCTTCAGAGAAATGTTTCCATCAGTCAGTCAGAACAAACATTCTTACTGTCCATATCTTTTTGACTGGGTGATCAAAATCTCAAGCAGCCTCTGTGTATCCGTGACATTCATGCTTTTGCCAAAAGGTGAAACAAACATTCAGTTATATGCCTTGTATTTGCAGGTAAAAATAAATAAGGGGAAAAAAAACAACCTAAAATTTGAAAGCAATCATAGTCAGAGAAGAAAATGAAGGTTTAAAAAGCCACTGAACCATCAACTCTTGACCTTCTGACTTGTGTCTGCGAGAGTTCAGCGCTCAACAGGCTGGACTCTCTGAGGGTGGATTATGTTTTTGCTGCGAGATGTTAACATGCAAAGAAAACCATACAAAACACAAAATTCACATCTCAAAATATATTTTTCTGCACTGGATCACTTACAGTGTTTCACACCATGGCATCATAAAGTCAAATATCTGACAGTACAATCTAATTTGTTATTGTGTGGAGGATAAACTATTTCATCACCTACAAAAATACAGTTTTATCACTGCAACTGCAGATTGCCTCAGCAACACATGAAAACAATTCAATGACAAACTATTATTACACTATTATGAAAGTTACTTTTTCATTAAATGTGGCCTGTACAATGCACTTTTGTACACAAAAAGCAATTCCATGGCCTTGTTCATATAAAGGTTCATAGTTCCTTACAGGTGACAAGGCAGTGACAAGGATGAAATGTTTTAAGCTTTGTGTTGCGCCAACATTCAATCCCCGGACACAAGACGGCTTTTCATAGGCTAATACAACAGATCAAGGCCCTTTGAGGAACCTCTAGCAGAGCTAAAGTCAGTTTAATAAATTACATTCAGCATAAAATAGAAGAGAATACATTTTAAAGTCTTCTTTTCTAATGTTAAACTACTAAAGTAAGCAAGTATACTCCTTATATTCCATACAACAATGTGTAAAACTTTTCACAATGAAATTACATAAGAAACAAAATGTGAACAACATCTCTTGGTGGATTGTCTGAGTTAATCACACACAAGTGTACACACACATTTCCATTAAAGAAGAACCTCTATCAGTCACTTGAAAAGACATCGGACACATTAAAGGAAAGGTTGATATTTGCACACACTGTTTGCAAAGCAGGGAACTAAAACTGACACGAACATTACATATGAGTGAAAACATCAGTTTTTTTTACTCAACCAGATACAACACCCACTCTGTCTGCTGTCAGTTTTCAACAAAGATGGATGATTGCATAATGTGGTACCAACCATACATAACTAAGCCTCACAAAAAAGCCTACCACCTTAAATTCTACTTTACTACATAAAGTATTTCACTGTGCATAAAAGTAATTCTGAAACTTTGTCATACACTACGTAATCATTGTAAAAGAGAAACAAAATAAACTTAAGCTGGATATCAACTCTTATACGGAATACACAGACAAGTTTGAGTGAAAATGAATTGAAAGACTAAATCTAAGCAGGCATACACAGAATACTAAAGCACTGACATAGCATTGCGAAACATTTCTTTCTAAATGCAACTTGATTAAAGTACATTTACTTAAGTGACTTTTCACACAAAGCCTTTCAAATATGCATGTTTACCCTCATCTGCACAATTCTTTAGGCACTTGTAACATTCAAATAATACAGTACTGACAACCGACTGTAACATTAAGACTAACAGTTCACACACTACTCATCTCAACCCTTAAAGGATTACAAGAACTTTAGATTGTATATGAGCAGCAGTAATTCCACACCATTTTACTGAGCTAACTTCCTGTGGAGGCTCTTCTTAAAAGCATGGTTAGCTATATTTTCAAACTGAACCAGGGCTTGTTTCACAAAGATATTTAAGACTGATCTGTAGTGTAATGTCTTATGCAAGTTAGACTGATTCAAAAACAAAATATACACAGACTAATTTTAAGCCTAAAGTTAGTCATCTTATGCCCCCAGGCTAACTCGAAACTAAGACGTTTCCAAGGTAGCAATGAGTGACCCCTGCCGACAAAAAAGTGGAAACGTGGCTCATAATTTGTGGTTTATTATCTATTATTATTCTTAATGAGGGAGATTATAGAGACTGAAGTAACCTGTCGAAAATATACAGCAGTGAGGATATCATATCATCAGTCATTTTTATTCAAGGAAACTGACTGACTGACAAGTTAGCAGATTGTTGAGATTTTATACAAGTGAAAGTTTTTTGTATAGTAACACATTGTAAAATGTCCTTGTTGAGCTGCTGAATGTTGCTACTCAGTCAGCCATTAGTCCTACTTAAGAGAGTCAAGGACAGACAGTCTTGTGCAATAGATGAATTAGGATATCTTTCTGAACTCTGACTATAAGTTTGACTGAAGCCGTAATCAAAGTCTGTCTTTGTGAAACCAGCCCTAGAAGTGAAAACCACTTACAGATGCTCCAACAAGTCAACTATCACCGGACAAATAATCCAATTATTTATTTTTTAAATAATGAAACGAGGAAAAATTTAACTGTTTGAATAATTGTTGCTTCACTGCCTTGAAGAAAAAAAGTCTGTGCAGCAATTGGATTAAACAGTATTTTCTCTGAGGAAACATAGAATATATGCAATGCAAAGGCACACCAGGAGGTGGAGCACTGATCCTGTTCTCTCGAGATGACAGGGTAAACAATGTAAATGGACAACCCTCAGTACATTTTGAAGGAACTTCCATAATTTTTACAACGCAAGAGTTTAAAGTTAGTATAAGTGCTTTTTACTAGTTTGTTTAAAATAATGATGTCTGGCACTAGATAAAGAATCAAAGTGGAAAAAATGCTCTTAGTTTACAGAACACATTCATGGAGGAAAAAATATTTTTTACAATCTCCAATATTGGACCCCTTTACACCTGGTATTAACATGCACTGTTTACACTCTGAAAACTGATTTCAGATTAGATGTATAATCGTCTCTTTCTCTTGTAATATTTACATAATTTAAAACTGTCTGCAATGCACATGTGTTTCCTAGTTGAATTTGTTTGAATCTCCTCTATGTGAACTAGAGACATGTGGCATTTTAGCTCATTAAGAGGAGCTCCTCTTACCTTGTCAGAACTGGTTTAGGAGACAGAAACCAGGATAGTATGCACATAACTGAGGATGCATGTTAATGCAGGTGCAAAGGTGCATACATACAATAATCTTCTGTAACACTTATCTAACACAGTATTATCCTAGTAACCAAGCTATGTAATTTGTTATGAGAGGTCAAAGTAATGTCTACAACCTTTTCATCAGTGAAGTTTTTAGCATGCAGCTTGTTGTAGGTTGAGTGTGGTGTTAACAGAGTATTTACAGATCAGCTGTTCGGGGTCTTTAACAGCAGCAACACGGCACTGACTTCTGTTCCTGGTAGTTACTTGAGGATGATCTGTGTCAGGGACAAAAGACAGTCACTTGGTGGTAGAATGGAAATATAGTTGGACCAAATCTCTTCTTGTTATGTCATTAAGTGCTCATCAAGAATAATCATTGTGATGGATATTAAATTGGTAAAATGAAATGAAACGAACATCAGAACCCCTTGAACTCTTGATATTGGTCTTAATTTCCCCTTAGGTCTTTCACTAACTGGAAAATCTTCCACAATTTTTTTTCACGTTTCATGCATCATTTTATACACATCTTTTCAAAATTCGCCCTAAAAATAAACAGTACGGTAACATTGGATACTTTAACTGCAATTGTAAAGAATGCAACTGTGGGTACTTTAGTTTTGTATATGTGCATATGACACTACACGCATGGCACAAAGTTTTGATTCATGAAAGGAAGAAAAATGAAAAAAGTAAAGAACATATTTCCAAAAATATTTTACGTTGACTTCTCTACATTCTCCACACATCAAAACCATCTGAACAGCTGAAATTACCAAAACATGAATAAAAATCTCAAAGAAATGCACACACCCACACGGCTTATTGCCACTCCTGAAAGATAACTCATTACAAAAAAATTTTTTTTTTTTTTTTTTTAATAAGATGATAACACAATTAATGCAAATATTAACTGATTAATATTAACCAGTATGACAAGTACCTAAGCTACTGCTGTATTTTATGTATTTGTTCCTAACTTGAGAGAACATTTTGAACTGCATATATGTGTGAGTAATGAAACAGACGCTGACATCGAACAAAGCAAAAAAACATGCAATAAAGAATATATGCAACATCACTATTTGCAGATGGAAGACCTCTGAATAGTAAATGATTTCTGTCATAAGGGAAAGGGATTAGATGCAGCCTTGTTCTACTGAAGATCTACAGGTAGATGAAGCTTAATGAGAGGCAATGCAAGCAGGGCAATGCTATGCTGATGAAGCAACTCTGCTGATTTAAAGATGAAGCACTTATTCAGAGCTGAAGGATTCATGACAGAAAGCTTAAAAAGGAGCAAACCTGATTGGCTGGTGCTGTTGCTGCGTAGGGGACACTTGTGGCGGGAGAAGTGGCTGCAGAGACAGTAGCAGGCGTAGCACTGTACATCATGGGGACTTTTTCAGGAAGGGAACCATGAAAGCAATGAAAAGGGAGGCGGAGCATTATGGTACCCACAGCAATGTTTTTCTCTCTCTTGCCAGGCAAATACAAAATGACATTAGCAGAAAGCCATCATTGAGTTAGACCAGCAGATGTCATGTGATCACACAGCAAAGCGAGACAGCAGGGGAGAACATAAAAGGACGGCTGATAAGAGATAAAATTAGGAAATCTGTCTGTAATTTGACATCCCAAAAGAGACGGCATATACAGCAATGCAACCAGACATGTTCAGAGTATTTTTAAGACATTTGTGTAGTTTTAATGATCTAAACATTGTATATTCTGATCAAATTTCCTAATCCATGGTGCATGACAATTCTACAAACAAAATTCCCCAAAGTGCTTACATTTTTTAAAGTACATATTACAAGACAGGGTAATTTAAAAAAACAAAATCCTCTCTGATCATTTGAAGATGTGGTTTTAATTTGGGTTTAAGCTTCACCTGTGTTCTCCATTGATTATGGAACATAGTTTATAAAAAATAAGGAAGGGACCTACCAACGCTGTTAGCAGGAGTCATGCAAAAGACAGAACCTGTGTGATTATGATGGAAAGAGAGACTGTATTTTAGTGTGACCGACACATATTGATATGGTAAACACTATCATGACATTAATACATCTTAAGTTTACTAAGCATACACAAATAAGACCCATAGTGTTTACACAGCAAAGATTTCACAGACATGCTAATACAGCCCTCTGCCATGTTCTTAAGCCAAGTGACAGCATTAAGAGTGCATGACATTTGTGACCAGTGTCAAAACCCAGAAAAAAGACATATTAAAATGGAAGAGTGTATTAATTTCCTGTTTAGCTTTGAATCCACAACAAGTTTAGAGGCTCACCTGTGGGATAGAACGCAGCAGTGGGCTGCTGCAGCTGTGTGTTGGCCAGAGCCTGTTGGTAGTGCAAAAAACTGGGGCTGAGGAGAGAGCTGGCCAAGCTGCTCTTCTCGAGAGCTGGTCTCTTTGGTAGGGGTTGTAGGACACTGTGAGGAAAGGCCTGAAAAGTTGAAAAAAAGAAACATGACACACCAAAACTTCCCAAAATTCTGTTCTCTCTGTTCAGCTATACACACTTTATATTTAGTATTCAAAATGTGAAAAATGGCAAACACGAGTACACAATAAATGTGACATATCATATAGTGGAAAAGTCAAGCATGGTTTTAGGATATAAAAATGAATGAAATCATGTACAAAATTTAAAAATTTCTCACAAATTAAGCACTTAAAGATACTGATGGGGACTGTGTACACAAAGACTTGAAGAAGCTTTAAACCACAATGACAAAAATCATAAGTTACTACAGTACAATTAATAGCTACAACCAAAGCAAAAGGTGAAAATACCAGGTCTACAGTTGCCTCGAGGGATCGCTTCATTGCTTTGGCAGTCGACTGAGTCTTTTAATAGCAGGCAGCGAGCACATGATGGCAGCGGGCCAATGGGAATCAAGCGTATT
This sequence comes from Holacanthus passer, assembly GCA_025331565.1. NCBI lineage: Eukaryota > Metazoa > Chordata > Actinopteri > Pomacanthidae > Holacanthus > Holacanthus passer. The sequence goes on along the minus strand of JAFREQ010000216.1, from coordinate 132,600 downwards.
AACATACAGGTAACAGCAAGCAGAGGTGCATCATGGGGGACAGCATTGTGGATAGGTGAGAAGGGGAAAACAAAACAAAATAATCTGAATGTAGTATACCACATAAAACACAATATGCATGCACAGTAACCAAAATAACTGATTAAAGGTCACACTGGCTAAAGATTCCTTAATTAGTAGGTCAACATGTATAGTTAATCAATAGCTTTGGCAACCCAGATTTACAATGATGGCAGAATCTTGTAAACTATTTACAATACATTGTATATTGATTACTATGGTAACAGTACTTGATCAGCGTTTGTTAACTGGAATCAAAACGCTACCACTATATAATGCAAACTACTGCTATGCACACTATATAATTTTGGAATACACACATTGATTTTACAGCTTTCATGAAGGGATAATAATGTAATAAACATCAAGCACTGCAAATATTTATTGTTAAATGAAAGATGAGAGCTAGCCAAAGACAACAGCACAAAGAAACAGCTGAAATAACCATGTATCCAATGTCATTAAGCACAGAATGTGGAGCTCCATTTACTACATTCACACTAAGGGTTTTGGTGGGATGCCTCCTCTCCTTGTACTCTACACAACTGGACATAATTGCTTTGATGAGCTTAATATACCACCGAAATCTCATGCAAAAATATAATGTAAATGTAAATAACTATAAAACGATGATATTCATGAAAAGGGGTGAGAAAAACAAAAAATCACAATCACATGACAACAACTACCGCAGACAAAGTGAAGATTTTCCATTTCTGACTAAAACTCCTAAAGCATTTATGTGAATATACCTTGAAATTTATACAGAGGTTTTTGAAATTTTGAGGTTTGCCGTGGAGGGAAAGATGTGAGGCAAAGATATTGCATGAGGTGAAAGGGACAGATGCATGCTGGCGTTCTAAAAACAACAGGAAGTTAATTATTGTATCGTTTGGCCTGCTGATTTTTTTGTGTCTGAAATGGCACTCGTTCTCAGAGTCATAACTCAGTCAAATACCAAGGACATTATTATCTTTGATGTCCATTGTAAAAAAACCTCCCAAATCCGCTTAGAAATATATAGAAAATATAATATATACATAGAAAAAAGACACTCCATATAAAACTCTAGAACTTAGTCAAAAATCATCACGTTTTTTTTTTTTTTTTTTACCTTTCTTTAGCATCAAAGTAATGAATTGATAGTTGTCTTTAGATCCATGGATACATAGAAAACGTGACGTGCTGTTAGGTCATTCTGCATACTTTTAATGACGCAGATTTACCAACATATAGGCTAAAAAAACAGGGCTTGAGTTGTAAATCAGAGCGTAACTAATGCATGGCAACATTATACTTCCTGTTTTCCTGTTCATAAGCAAAGGGGTGGGGTGCTGCTGTCTCAATTTTCAGCATTTTTTTGACACCACATTAAATGTGTCAAATGATAGTACACAAATAAATAGTGCTCCACATTCAGTGATAGTAGTAGTCATAGCATACATGATTACACCAGAAACCACCATGTGTTGTGTAGAAACTAAAGCACTTTTCAGTAGTCAGAAGGATAAGGCTCTGTCTTACCACGGCTGTGGCCTGGGCTGCCACGGCTGTCTGATTGACTTGCTGTTGACTGGATCTGATTTTGGCCTGCAAGTGTGCAGGCGGGTGAAAATACTTGCACTTCTCCCTGGAGCAGCGGCTCTTGATGTAGTCCATGCAAACAGTGACAGTGTTATCTGTGGTGTCAATCATTGGACTGTCACTGGGGTGAGCAAAGCGGCAATCTGTCTCTCCTCTTGCACAGCTTCCCCGCTGAAACTCACGGCACACCTGAGAGGAGCAATTATGAAGAGAGTGAGAGGAATTCAGCTTTTAGCATGTGGTCAGATTATGTCAACCCACAGAAGTACTACTGTATTTTCCCATGTTACCTCTAGTTTGTCTGTACGCTGCAGCTTCTGCGAGGGAGAAGAAGAAGAAGATGAAGAAGAAGAAGAGGAGCTCTGGACTGTGATAGGTGGGCTCCCAGGAACAAGAACCGGGGTGCTGGGGAGGTTGTCTGTCGGGACGAGGCTCATTCCATGGCTCAACGGTGTCATGTATGAACCATAACAAAGACCAGTATTTGTGCCAAGTCCCTGTGTAACAGGAAATGTTGGCTATGAGGGAAGACATTATAGAACACAAGTGAGACAAGAAGCGCAACACAAAAAGAAGTTAACGAGAAGTTAAAGAAGTAACTACGAGGATCTTACCACAGGCTGCAGGCTGGGTCCCGGGATCATGAGCTGCATCTGTTGGGCAAGCACGGCTGCTGCTGTCTTCTGCTGAATGAGATTGTTGCGCCCATTTATCTCTAACTGGGTTTTTAAGTGTGAAGGTGGATGAAGATACTTGCAGTTTTCTCTTGAGCATCGACCCTGTATTCAGAGAAAATAGAAAGTTTTAAATTTTAAACATAGTGGCTTCAGTTATAGGTCTAAAATGAGATGCAAAACCTCCTCCAGCATGAAAGTCTGATGTGTTACACAACTATCCATCACCTCGATCTACACAACTCTCCTTCCGACCTTGCTTACATAAAGGAAACGCAATTACCCACATTGGCATTCAATGTTGACTTTAGATGTAGATGATGTGCTGCAGAATCATCCACTATAAATGTATAATAGACAAGGCTGCAAGGAGCATTATTTAGATGAAGACGAGTCAGATAATAATTCACAGTGCGCTCTTTATGGCTATACTGTAGCTGAAGCAACAACCTGACACACACACAGCAGGTATAACGTTTGTGGCGACCAGGTACTAACCCTTTAGCCTGGGCTCATCACTTTTCCTGGATAATCTATTCAACAATATTCAAGATTAATCAAGAAATTATTTTTAGACAAAGGAATAAGGTAGCTACTTTGTGTTAAGGCTCAGGCCCTTGACCACTGGAGCACAGAGAAGGCCCTCTGTCCGAACAAGCTGTGTATAAACTGCCTACAGTTAGGAGATAAGACTCAACACAAGAATAATCCTGGGGGCAAAGCTGTATTGTGGTGTGATAGTGAATGTGTGAGAGTGGATTAATGCAACCCTGGTCTCATTCAGGACAACTGAGCAAACAGGAAAATAAACTGGCTGTAATCCAACTGGCTGGCAGAATTTTTTTTATGGTTTATGTTAGATGAGTGATGAGCGTAACATCTGACAGGCTCTATTTTTGGAAAAGTGTGGTATTATTTATGGTTTCACAAACAATGTAGCTATACATAATTGAAGATAAAGCTTTGAGATTACTGTTTTGCTTTGTGGTTTCACATTTTTCTCTATGAAACCGCTGGGCAGCCAAATATAGTCAGTTAGCACACAACTAAATCACCAGTGATAGCATCCTTTTACTAGCTCTAGTTAGTAAAAACTCTTGTTAGTAAAAAGTAAATAATTAAAATGATATTCGGTTATAAAGGTCACCATTAAATTAAATGAAAACATTTCAGGATTATTTACATTAGTAGTAAAAGTGAAATTTTCATAGAATGTTTACATAAAAGTTTCTGACTCAAGGAACAGTTACGTTAGTAGTTGAGAATCATCTCCCTCCTCTATTATCAACACTTACAGGAGAGCAAAGAGAAGACAGAGAAAAGAGTCATGTTTTTATCCTATATTATATATAAGTATGAATTATATTGGCTGCTTCTTCAAACACATCCAAGGGCACACTGATTAATCCCCAAAATTTAAAAACTTCTGAAGTACAGCAAAAAGGGTGTAAAATTACCAATGTAAAAAAAATGTTTTGATTTGGAACAGACAATAGTGAAACCATGTATTCAAGGTCACGGGTAACAAAACGGAAAATACATTTTCATTTAATGGGATTTTTAAAGTTTCCAACTCCTTTATTCCGGGGCAAAATGTTCGTAGTGAAGCATCATTAAGGTGTCACAGATGATACAGTGTATGCAGTATTTCTTACCTTCAGTGAGTCAAAGCAGGCAATAACTCTCCCATTTTCAACTTGGCAGCTCTTCGGTGGATGTGCAAATTTGCATTCCTCATCACTACGTGAACAGTTTCCTCGCTGAAACTGTCGACAGACTTCCAGAGTTAGCCACTTTGTGTCTCTTATTGAAGAAATGTTCAACGCCATGTCCAAAGGTTATAAAAATCAATCTTATTGTCTTGTGCCTCATACACCAAAAGCTGTTGGTTGGCTCTATGTATGAAGTGCTTTTTTAAAACAACCTGGTGAGTCACCCATGAGCTGGAGCAGAAAGATCAGATGGCTGGTCAATCACTGAGAAATCACACATTAAAAAGAAACAACTACAGTTTTTTTTCTCTGACACGTTCAAGTGTATATTCCGAAAATGATGGTGCCCATAAATACCAGACAAGTGAGGTAAATTTAATGCAGACTTGTCCCTTTAGTCATACTTTAGGTCAATATTCTCTGTTCTTTTATATTATGGCTCAATGTTCTCATTTTCTTTAGGTAGTGATGTTGTGTAAAGTGGTGGCAAAGGGCTTGTAGCTGAGGTATCCGGTGCTGTTGCCTGAGTCTGGCCTCACAGAAAGCAAAAGCCGGCAATGTCCACGGACCAACTTCAAAACGGGGATATCTTCTAAAAGGCACTTTCTGTTTGAGACCTGAAACACAAAAAACACATGTATACTACAACTGAAACTGCATCAAAATAAACAAGATCATAATTATGGTACTATTAGTCTACAATTTGCACATTTCGAGCTACGATGAATAATGTTTGAACACTCATAGCATCTCATGTAATTTCCTCTATTCTCTGGAGATCATTTGTGCTCTAAAGCAATCTGTTCTTTAGCAACAGAAAGCAATTTAGGTCAAACAATAAACAAATGTGATCTGTAATTAGTCAAGTTATATTTAGTCATGTCTGACTCTCAAGAGACTAATCGTATAAGTAATTTTGTTAAGCAAAAATTCCAGTCATTCTCTTGTTCCAGCTTCTAAAATGTGAACACTGTCTCTGTTAAACTGAATCTCTTTGGGTTTTGTACTGTTGGTTGCACAAAACAGAACATGTGAAAACACTGCCTTGGAAATTGTGAAGGACATTTTCAGGACTTTCTGATATTTCTATTGGTTAATTTATCAATTAATCGAGAAAATAATTTGCAGATAATTCAACAATGAAAAAAAAATAGTGGCAGCCCTAAATTAGACAAAGCAAAGCAAAACACCAATGGCAAACTAGCAAACTAAGACCGGCAAAATGATAAGAACTAAATCCATTTTACAGAGTTTTTAGACCTAATACTGTTTTTAGAAGTAGTATTATAACTAACAAACAAGCTATCAAACTTGCAAACTAGAACAAGGAAGCCTCTGTCAACACTGAAATATATGAAAAAATGATGATGGTAAACCAATGGCCTCCTCTAACAAACCTGAATTAGCAGCTGTTGCTAAGTCACACATTGAGACTCTAAACTCCACAAAACATTTAAATGGATCAGGAGAGCATTGATCATACAGCCTGATATACTCTTGTATTTCTCATTAAAGAAATCATAAAAACACATTCGCAAAGTCATTTGATTAATCTAGGCCATGATTCCTCAATAGATATATAAGCATGTGACAAACACAGAGCCACAGTTGTTGTGCTAGTCTGGTATGTGTAGTGGTGGTGTCATGGTAATCAATCAATCAATAACAGAACATGAACATTTCCAAAGCTCAAATTCATAGAACTGTAAGATGCATGTTAACACATTTTGTTGATCAGTATCCATTACAACAGACTGCTGGTTAAAAGTATATTTCATAGTAATAACGCATTTCACTGAAATAAATTCTGTGATTTCTCTCTGCTCTCTGTAACCTACTTTCCATTACACTATTACTCTCTATTTGCTGATAGTGTAGGATTACACAAGCACTTGGTGCCAAACTGATACAGTCAGATATGCTGACTCTTGGCCACCAAAGCACATACAGAATACAAGGAAAGCAAGACAAAGCTTAAACAGGAATCATGTAGCAGTCAAACACAGTAGAGTCAGACCAGAACACTAAGTGGCACACAGGAAGTTGCTGAGCAGGCAAAAAAGGTGGTTAACTCATGAGCTGAATAAATCTGTACGAGAGCTGAAAAGTAAAGACTCAAAAGGCACAGATTCAGAATAAACTCCACTGTTAACCTTGATCTTCAACTGTAACAACCTTTCAGCTTTACTGCATGCTATCCCACAGCAGACTGCAGCAAATTCCTTTGGACGCAAGTCAGGAAACGGAGCAAGAAAACCTACCTCTCTCACTTTATGCAGCATTAAAGAACTTCTGTCCCCGACCAAGAATCTGGGTTAAAGATACAACTTTTGAGTAGCTAACCTAACTTGTCAAGATAATGACCATAACAACAGCTTTTTGTCCCACGGATTCAGTTGTTTAAGATTTTCTTTCCACAACAGTAAAAACAGACTGTCTGTCCAACTCTGGCTGAAACATTTCCAGTCACCCCCTTCCTGCCGGAGAGCCAGCCTCTGGGAAGACCCTCCCAGTCAGAAACTGGCCAATAGAAAGCCAGAAGTTGATGCACTGTGTGAAAGCTGGCTGCAAAGCTTAGAGCAAGACAGTACTGGCAGCTGAGTTAATATGAATACAATGAATAAAATTTGATTACTTAGAGAAGACTAAATTCAACACTTGATCTTGCCTCCAGAATTTATTACTGCAATGATGAGCAAGAATAAACTAAAGAGATGATATACCTGCTAACACTGTGCAAACCATCTGCACCAATGTGACCATGTACAGACCATCAATGTATGTCCTGAACATGCTGTACACAGTGCCCTGCAAGTAAGTTAGTACAGTTGCAGTAAATGTATGTATGTATGTATGTATGTATGTATGTCATAAGGTCCCTTTTGCAGGTATCTGCAGGTCGGTGATAACTCCAACAGTCTCAGCAAGTTTGTATGGCCATTTTGTGTAAGTACAACTAAATAAGCCAGGTTTTGGTTTGGGTACCTTAGAATGGAACTTGAATATTGACATCAGAGTACATCAAAGTATTTTTTTTTCTAATAAACACACCATACAAAATATGATATTTGATAAAATACTTTTCCAATGTGAAGCACCATCAATCCCAAAAATTCTACTTTGTGCTGCTTCTGATATGACCATAACCTCTCACTCACTTCTCTTCTTCTTCTGTGAAATCTAACACAACTCCCACGACTGAAATTGATCACAAGATTTGCTATGTATAATAATGTGTGTCATTGCAGCAAAACATGACATGAATGAACTGTTCAGAGCGGTTAATTTAAAACTCTGCCACATGTTTTTAAGTACTAATATTTAAAACATTTTCAGTAATTTTCTGTATTCAGCGCAGCCTCTGTTGTACAGCTTACTTTGTGTTGCAATTATAACTTCTAGTGCATTTTAAGTATTCTTGGTGAAAACACTTTTTTCAGTATGAACAGTAGGTTTATTTCAGTGTATTTCTGACAGTGTATTTGCGTGTATTCACAACAGTAATAAGGGAGAGAAGATGCACACATACTGTACCATGACTTGGAGGTAGGTTCATTGTAATTCTGTTCAAATCCATTAACATACTGGAAACTGTTTATGAAGGCTTGTTGTCCATATGTTATGAAAGGGAAAATGTGATTGTCTGACAATGGCTGTCCCGCCCATACAACCTCACTGTAGGTCCAGACATGTATTAGGTTCAAAAGACACAGCAGAAAATATAACAACTCACCTCTATAATGCCAGGTAGCTACCTGACACTGTCTTATTTAAACAGTTTGGTACTTCGAGGGCAGCTTGGTTAAGGTAAGTCCCTGATTTGCATTCTCATCCTCGGCTACTTTAGCTAGCTAACCACACATCCTGAGCTAGCAAGCTAAAGACGCAGCTGTCGCGCGGCTAACATTATAACATATACGTTAACATTTATTAGCTCGTGTTAGCCATGTTAGCTGAGCACCTGCTTACCTCATCATGAAGCGCTTCCCGGAGGATCTCGAACAGACGACACGGCAGTCCGCGGCTGAACTAACGAAAACAAGATGTCAAGTGCTCCCGAGGTGTCTCTTCAACAAGACATGTATTTTTTGTTATGTTCGCCGAACTCTAGATTGTTATTTCGCCCATGAATCTGACCTCATTTCTTCATGACTTTATATCGCTGCACAGATTTAAGCAACAAGCTTTTGACAGCTTACTGTACGGCCGTCGGTTCAATGTGATGGGGGGTTCCAGGGGTGGACTGAGAAGCCTAAACACTATCAATAAGCTTTTAAAACAATTAACACCAAACAACATGCTAAACCAAGATATCATATGTATTAAGTTGATTTTAACGTAATCAGTTATTGACAGGAGGCAATTTTATAACTTACGTCTTCTACTTACGTCACCCCCCCGTACGACCGCAAAGTGGTACGATCCACACGAATGCCAGCAGGCTAAAAGGGCAAAAGGGCCGCTTGTTGCCAAGGGAACAGCAATAAAACCATGTGGATTCTTCTGGATCAGTTTAATGAGAATAAACATCCAATTAATGAAGTGTATCGATATAAACTGGACGAAGAAACTCTGGCCAATGATGTGCACTGCAATCAAATAGCCCATGTGTCCTGAAGAGAATCTAAATGTAAATGAAACAATAATAATGGAAGAGCTATTTATAAAAACATTTGCCTTGTATAATAATAATAATAATAATAATAATAATTAATTCAGCCCTAAAAAACTATTTATAAATTCAGCTCACTGCAATATTTATATGTCACATGTTGTGTGCAATACTGAGGGACATCAGCTCGTTCAAAACTCTGCAGCTCTGCTATTAACCAGAACCAAGAGGAGAAAGTACATTAGTCCAGTTTTAGCTGCTCTACACTGGCTGTCTGTAAAATTTAGAGTTGATTTTAAGGTCCTCCTCCTTATATACAAAGTCCTTATTGGGCTAGGATAATATCTCTGCTGATGCTTGATAACAGAGAAACTAGTTTGAGTGACATTGATTAAATGCTAATTGTTTGCAAGTAACAATTTCATTTCAATATGATGATAATAAAAGTCAAACCATTTGCACATGAAATCTGCTGTAAAATCAACTTATCACCAAACTTTTGAATTCATTCTATGTTGCAATGACCAGATTTTCCATTTGGGTTTTATCCCCCAGCTTCAGTTCCACACAGCAGCAATTGGAAAAACATACCCACCTTTGTGTCAGCTAACTGGAAGCAGGCACCATGCTGCAGTGCTGATGAGGGGATGTGGTACAGGCTAGAAATTGGTGTATTTAAGCCTGTTCAACTCAAAGATACTAGTGAAACTAATGATGCCTTTACAACAGTTCAAGATTGGTTAAGTAATGCATGAGCAGAGGCATGTGAAAACATCACACAAGTTTTAGTTTGAATGCTTTGAGTTGCATGTCTGTGATCTGAAATGTCAAGTCAAGGAAAAAATACTAATAAATTTGGCATTTAGAAGATCATTTTATTAATTACAAAAAACATAGTCTAGTTTCCCTCATGCACATCCAGGTTAGTCTCTTTCAAAATAACACTAATCACTGTTATGAACTTAACTTCTCTACTGCTACTGCTTTTGAACATTTTATTAATCTTAATTATAAGAACATTAAAGGCAAGCATTATATACACACACACACACACACACACAGCACAATTACTTGTTGATAGCAACACTCCCATCTAATGAAAAAAATAAATTGTGAAAGATGCAATGCAGGACTGATGTTTGTAATTGAGAAATAGATAAATAGATAAATAAATCTTATTTGGTAGACAGGCTCCTTCCATTCATTCCATCCATTACTCCTTTAAAAAAATGTCATCAGGAAAACTGGAGGTTTCTTACGCCTTTATATGAATTAACAGTCACTCAGGAGAGACAAGAAAAGCAGCAATTCCATCGTATGGCCTCTAGATGTCAGTCTATGTCTAAAATATATTTTGACAAATCGACAAACCCAGAGTCTCAACTTGGGAGAGATGTTTGGATCAGGAATCCAACAGTGAAGTGTTGCTGTATAACATCCTGCACTCACTGAGGATGTGCAATGTGGGTAAATAAATGTCCTGCATGTCAATGTGAGGATCAATACACTTCAGTATTCAGAGTCCTGCTTGTACTGCTCTGTGATCAGACCTCTCTTCCCTGGCAATAAAAGTAATCCCACCTGGTCAGCCTGGTTCAGAAAGACCAAATGACAATGTGAATATAAAATTCAGCAGAACCAAAAGCATATCAAATACTTTTTCTTTGCTTAAAACATAATTTGGTTTCACAGCAAAGATGCACTTTGTTTTCAAACCCTGTTATCATAACAAGGATACAGCAATATTTATCAAAGTCTTTCTGGGGGGTAGAATTTGTGCCGGCATGATTGTGATTCTGAGATCATTTTACAGTAGATAAAACCCAGTGATTGTTTTCACTTGTTTCATTATGCCAAACTCTTTCTCTCCATCTGAATAAAGTTAAAATGTTATATGTAATCACTGTTTCTAATGATGTTCCTTCTAAATGTATTAAAGAGCCATTTGTGTGCACTATCATTTGGTATTAGGCACCAGAATTTGTGCTGACTACAAAAACTCAGAAAGTAGAGCACAGTCTTCAAGCAACACTGTATTTTTTCCAAATCATTACACACTTGCTTTGGTTAAACATCGAACATAATACAGTCATACCATCGGGAAATGACTTGCTGCAGCCACTGGCTGAAATGCTGAGCTAGTCATCCATCCTGTACAACCTGAGGAGGAGCAGGAGGTTCTGTATGTCAGTAGATACAGAGCAGTACTGTAAAGCATGCCTTGGAAAACAGCACGTTAAGATAAGCACTGAGGCACTTTATTCTAATAGTGAAGGAAAATAAATGCACATTTCTGGCAATATTGTTGCATTTGTTAACACCAAGCCAGTCATCCGAATGAGAATGATAACATAATCAGTTTTTCAGGGTACCATTTTTCAAAAACTCTACTTTAATAATTCAAAGTTTCGCTGATACACAGAAATGCCATGTTATCAATACATGATAAATTGCTATCTGGCCAATTAAGAGTAAATGTCTGCTAGTTGCATGAGTCATTTTAGTGAAAATATCAAGCCAGTGTCCAAAGAAAAACACTGGATATGTTTTTCTTTAAATAGGCCCTATAAGCATCAGACACCTGCTTATCTTTGTTATTTCTTCATATCAGAAGAAATGAAAAATATTCAGAAGACTATGCAGTTTGTGATTGTGTAGAGCCAGCTATTTCTGAGTCTGAACACATATACATTACGTATCAATTCTGTATCATTTCTTTTTTGCAAGATGAAAAATAGTAAAGCAGCCTTGACATTGGTTCTGCCTACATAAGAAGACAATGTTCTACATGTTATCTTTTAATTGATTGATGGATGCTAAGTAAATTAGAGTCAATATAATCAAGGAAAAGTGATTACATCTCTGTGTATGCATCACATGCGGGCTGAAATATAGTTAAACTGTGTATATCACACTCACTGCTCAGTAAACAGCTCATGCTGTCTTTCAGCTGCTGTGTGAATAAATTTTGAACATCTATTTGTGAAGAAATAATTTGTTGGGAAACACCTGCAAAAATGTTCGTCAGTGTTTTGTTTTTGTGTGTTGGAGAATATTAAAATTCAACAGCTTTACATCTGATCTTTGCTATAAATTTGTAGATATTACATTGATCAGGTTTTGTGACAGACTGGCATCCTCCTCGCCCCAATGTATGATGGGATTGCAACAGCTGGAGACAGTAGGACTCAAATGCAGGACACAAACCAAGCGGGGTTCAAAGTCAAAAAGGTGTAGAGGCAAGCAAAAAAACACAGGATGCTTAACCAAGGAAACAAAGCTGGAACAAAGACAATCTGGCACAAAAGGAGACGGAGACTAAATCCACACAAGCGTGGGATGAACGAGACACAGGTGCAGCACATCAGGGCGGAGCAGGTAATCAGGGGTGGGAGACACACGGGGGCAGGAGTGAGAGGAGGTGTGAGGGGAAAGCCAAACATGGAAATGAAGCAGAAAACATGACCTTAATCAGAGACACTAGACATTACAGGGACAGATTCCAGCCTCCTGATAAGTGGACATAACAGATGGATGTATGGATGAATGGACTGATAACATTAATCACTGTGACTGTAACAAAACAAGTATGTGTTACAGTTAAACAGTAAATACCTTGGGAATATAAAAGCAACACGCAGCAAATCATGGCCATTCAATGCATTTATTTCTGATCTTAAGCAGAATTCACTCTTTTTTTTTCAGGTCTGACAAGAAAAATGGCAGATTAAATATTACACGCCAAAAGGCTCTTACACTGTTCATTTCATCACAAGACTTTTTAACATGTACATAGAAATTCTTACACTAAGAAAGCTCTCTTTCATTATCACTGAGGTGGTGGTAATACTGGTATTTTCAATCAGGCAAAGCCATTCTGTAGCAACAGCTGAAATTATTTAAATAAATACAGAGCTTCTCAGAGATGTGCACTTTCATGGAGTGGCAGTACAAATTAATCAAAACGCTCCTTTTACAATCTGGCATGTCACACTTTACTGGGAGAGGCAAGAAATCTTTGAGTGCCAAATCCATGTTGGGTTTTTTTTTTTTTTTCATCCCTTTATTTACACCATAGTCACTTTTCACTTTTTTTTTCTAATTTCAAAACTGGTGGAAAGACTTTTAGGGCAGAAACAAATATTAAGAGAATTGTCATATAATTTATTGATTATTATTCAGCAGTTGTCTGTCTTCCATAATTTGTGTGTTCAGACAGTGAATAAGCAGAGAGTGCATAAATCATAGAACAGAGAGCGGCCACTGTGGCTGAGAAATAAACCCTGACCTCTGGAAAAGATTTGTTCATGAGTAGATCTTTAGATGTGAGTTTTCTATGTACACATTGTTGATTATGCCAAAGCAATGGATGCACAGTAAATGACGTTAACTTGATTGGTGGGAAACAGTTCACTACATTCAAATTCCAAAATGTTCAGCTTATAGAGGCATTAACGGAATTTGAGTGTTTAAATCTTTCATACTATTTAACTATACTATATTTTATGTTTTATTTTTTCCTCATTCAAATGAATGGAGTCAAACTAAACTGTTAAACTCGTCTTAAAAAATCCTCTTCCTCTTACTCCCACAGTTTTCAAAACTTAAAAAAATTCATCCTCTTTAAACAATATTTTACGCTCTGTGGGATGATTAGGTTTATCTTATCTTAATATAACTATCCAAGCAAACAGACTTGTTCATTTTGCTATGACCCTCAAAGTGACAGGAGTGCCACACAACTGCCTCATTGACTCCAATGTTAACCGACACCAGAAATTCTGGGAGCAAAACAGACAAAAAAAGGACCTTTATTGAGTTTGAGTGTTGCCTCTCAGATGAATCTCAATTAAATGAACTATGTGACTGCGTGGCCACTCAGCACTTCTCATTATCATGGAAACCATTAATTGCACACAGCTGATTGAGATATGCTGATTAGACTGCTTCTCTGCTCTCTGCGGTGTCACAGTAGCTTTATTACAGATAAACACAGGTGTTATTTACAGACATTTGAACATTTCGAACTGCTCAGCTCCTTTCGTTGCTCCCAGCCTCTCGTGTGAATCTCTAGTGAGCGACCAGCCCGTCTGACTGGATCTCACTGAAGGCTTTAAGGCAGCGCAACACAGGTGTTAGTGATAACAGCAACACGCACACACACGTGATCACAGACACACACACAGACACATGATCACAGACACACACACAGACACATGATCACAGACACACACACACACACGATCACAGACACACACAGGCCTCTTCAAGGCAGCTAATTGCACTGCTTATTGGGCTTAGACCTCAGCTGTCGTACCCTTATTCCAACTAAGAATAACACCTCAACTCCTTCTCTGTACACTTAAGCTCATTTAAGTCCTTGCACTAAAACTCATTTTAACACCTTTCATTGATTACACTTTATTTTATACTCTTTTTCCTTTCCTGCTATTCCAAGCCAGCAATGCAGTCGAGCACCCAGTTGTTCCTCAACCAATGCAGCTCAGCGTCAGCTTTTAGCAGCCAGCAATCCTCATGTAATTCTCCTAGAAATTGCATTCTTTCATTTACAATAAAACAGTGAACACACACGCGCACACACACATTGGGTATACAGCACATTTACAACACTAGAAGAAGTGTTTCATTAATAGCTATACTGCACTTCCACTGCTCATGCAGCGCTCATGCCATCTGTCACATTATAATTCCCGCAGCCTGTCACACACCATGTTGGTTTATTAAAAGAAATTTCCGTAATGAAATAAAACGCCAATTACCATTTTGAAAAAGAAATCCCCCTGTGGTCTAGCAGATATAGATTTAGCAGTTAATGCATACGCTCCATCTGCGGTTCAAGTAAGTACTCAGATACTCTGAGTAAATGTAACACAACAGGCCTTTTCCACAGCAGACATTTTGACATGTCATAGTAGAAAAAGCACAGGTGTTGTTAATAACATTGATGATAACAATAACACTGGGACCCTGAAACTGAAGCAGCTAAAAGTAAATTATTACTTTTATCATTCACATCTTTGCTTTTCCTACCGTGACTTATCAAAATGTCTTTTGTGAAAAGGCCAATATTAAAAAAATATATACTCCCTTACAAGAAAATGTCTTGCATTTATATGTTTAAGCTTTTGTCTGTGCTCTACTGACTGGAAAAGTGATATGATATACTTCTAAGCACCAATGAGGATTTTGCAACAATTGAATTAAGATCAGTGAGTGAGTAAAGTAACTAATTACATTTGCTCGACAGTACTTTTCGTGAGTATCGCTATTTTATGCTACTTTATATGTCCTCCATCTTAGGGGGATATATGGGTTTTTTTTTTAATTCACTATGTTTCTTTGACAGATATTGTTACTAGCTACTAAAAATAAATGATTAATTTATAAAATATTACACATTTTTGAGATTAAACCAGTGGCTTCCAGCGTAGTAGGGGCCATGTTTCAGATGTCTATGTTAGTTAGTTAGTCTATGTTAGTCGTTCCACCGCAGACATTCATCCTCTTAACTTCTTGCATAGTTTTATTTAAATTACTGTTTGAAGCCCAAAGAGGCAAAATTATCCAATAGTTCACAAAAAAAGCAAAGATCAGAGGCAAGTCCAAAAAATGAAAATAGATTTGTGTAGCAGAATATTTTCTCTGCTTTCCTCTCACATTAATCATCTAATGACCCCCAGACTACTGTTAATGATGCATCAACACATATACAATATTTTCATGTTGCATGTAAATTTTGCAATGTAGGTAGTTATAGTTATAGTAAGCAGTAACTATAGCTTTAAATTTTATTTCAATTGAACTGCGTATTCAAAATGACCCTTTATCAACCATTTGACATGAAATATCATTTTGTCACCATGCTGCTTCATTGCTAACTACACGAACCATAAAGTATATATGACTCAATATTAAAAGCTGTAGTTTGACTTGAAACACTTGATCGATGTTATCAATATGCTATACACCTAGTCTTTGCTCTTTCCCATCCATCCACACACTCGCTGAACTCATACAGACATAAGTGCATCCACACAGACAAGTGCAGCTCCTAAAAGCTCCAACAACTGAACCCATATTCTTTAAATATTTTCTTCCTTTGAAATGAAATGAATGTGCTGTCTGAGGTATATTATAAGTAACTGCAATCAGAGGAGAAACATGAGAAATTACTGTTAGAATAGCAGCAGCCATACCACTTCAATCTTGACATTTAGTGAACATTTAATTTGATAAGCAGGGATTTGAGTGAATGTGAGATAAGAAGCATAAAAAGCATCAGTGAAGCCTATTCAAGCAGACAAAAACAGGCCCTCTTTCATCTTCATGTATTGCTACGCTGATTGGATTTGAGAGACTGGAAACTATTGGGCAGAAGAAATGACAGACATGTTTTATTCCTCCACTATCTGCTTTGAGGCCGGTCTTTGTAGGCTGGCACTCAGCTGGCATTAGAGCGCTCTCGCTGCCCACGGTGCAGTCGCCGTCAGCTCTACAAACATGTAAAAGCAGCCAGTGTGACGGGGAGGGCCGTGAGAACTGAATGCTGATCATCTCATTCACAGTCGAGCCACACATCAGCCACACTGACACATTTCATCACTTGTATTATTTACCAACTTTTTATCTCGGCAACCCACCACTTCAAAAATGAATCCCTCACAAAATATGCTCTTTTCATCACAGAGTGCTTGTTTCCAATTCTCATGTAAAAAAACACAATGTTCGGGCAAAGTTATTTTGTTCAGCAGGATGCCGTCTTTGTGACTGTGTGATTAGCTTTGTGTGTACATAATGTGTCGTCTTTTGGAGACTTGTTAAAGCCTAAAAAGTATTGCACTTGAGAACATGATGTATATTGGGCTGTAACCAAAATATAAGCATCAGATATAGTTCTTTAATTTGATTTAAAACATAGGTACTGCATGCATACAACATGGTCTTCACAGAGGGTTTCAGTGTCATTAAATAAAAATACAACAAATACATTGTGTTTGTCATCATTACAGCACTGCATGTCTTTTGGAAATCACTCTCCCCAGTTGTCAGTATAACGTGGACATGTGACATGCAACCATCACCAGTTCTTCTACAACTATATCTTTCGGATGGAATATGTTTTCGACCAGTTGCAACAAAGACAATGACATTCATTAATTTTGCAGTGAAAGTCAAAATTATAAGCAATGCAGTCTATGGCAGCTTCTTTTGATTGTTTTTTTTTTTCTTTCACCTCAGTTTACTGGCTTATTCAACACATGATAAATAAACAAGGCAAAAAAAATCAAATGACAAAAAGAAAATATATAAAGAGCATTTAAAGATTTAAGACACCAAAGGGCACTCCAAGGCAGAGCTGCTGTGAGACTCACAGACTTGGCAGTTTTCATAAAGAAACAGCAGCGCACTCGGATCACACTGAAGCTGAGAAACAGACAGATGCAGGAGACAGATTAATGGTGAGACAAAAAGAGAGAGACACAGGATGTGCGAGAGAGAGTCAGAGGAAACGTTTAAAGTAGTCTGTGAGGAATCTCTCTCTTGCTTCTCTCTCTTAGGACCGAAGCCTCACCAACGGGCCACCTGGCTTGTGTAGTCCTCAGTGGTGGTGGGGAAGTCACCGTCAGTCCCTTTCTCCCTTCTCCCACCTTTATTTCCTCCCCCTCTGTGTTTGGGCGGCCACGGCCTGGCCTGCTCTTTTTGCTCCCTCAGCCAACGCCTCTCCTCGCGCCTCTTCAAGCGCACCTCCTGGTGCTCCCTCTGCCGGGTGAACTGGAAACGCTGGAGGAACAGGTCCTTCGCGTACTCGTACAACTGCACATCCAGGAAGTTGAGCTCCTCGATGCGTCTGCGCACGAGCTCGCTCAGGTCCACGTTGGCGGCTCTCGTGCTGTTGATCTGCGTGAAAGCGGAGATGAAGCGCAGGCTGAACGTCCGTTCAAACAGGTACTGCGTCTTGCGCTGGAACTCGGTCAGGCCGTAGAAAGCCATGTTCTTCAGGTTGCTCATGGCGCTGCTCAAAAGGATGTGGTTGCGCTGGCTCTCGTTCATGGAGGACAGGTTGTAGCAGCCCACCAGGCTGAGGTCGGCCAGCATGCGCACCTGACGGTTGTTGGCCAGGTTGGACGGGCAGTTCATGAACTCTCTCAGGGTGACACCGGACCAGTCATCCCCGTTGTAGCAGGTGGGCAGCTCGTCCTGGGTGGGCGAACGTCCATCACACATATGGAGGGCGGTCTTCCATGTGGCTCCGCGTTGGACGTGCTTCCACTCGCTCAGGTAGCGGGAGACTGGGTCACGCAGCATGGTGATGTAGTAGAAGTTCCTGCAGCCAAAACAAACACAGTTAGAGAGCTGTGAGCACATCATCATCACAGAGGGCTGCCCCGCATTGTGCTGACAGATGGTGACTTTTGTCTGTGTATGAAACTTCAAGGTTGAATGCTAATTGGCAAACTGAAAGTCCCACTAATGAGATTATTATAGAGTTTCTATATATTGCCCTTGAAAACTGAACCCTTGCATCAGAGTAATGATTTTACAAAATTGAGCTGTTTCCATTGCACAGATTCCCTCCACCTGCCAACATGGACAATAATTGGGAATCAAGACATAATGGTAATCCAAAACCTACAGAAAGTGAGTAAAACTGACCCAGCCAAATCCCAAACATGTCACTGTTACAAAATAATGAGGTATCAGTGTTCGTGACTCAAATCTGTTGCACTTTTAAATGGCTATCCTACCCATCATTTGTCACCCAATCACAGCGGGGCATTTTACAGGAGGAAACACATTCAGCTGGCAGCTCGGTGGTGAACTGGTACGTGAGCACAGTTCTTTTTTTTTACACAAACCACTGAGTCTCCCCAGAGACTGAATATGTCCTCAGTCATTGAACATGGAAGACAACGTAGCCTCATCAGTTTTCTGCAGTGTCAACAAATAGAGATTCAAAGAAAGGAGTCTGATAAAGCTCAAGCAAAACAGGCAGTTTCTTCCCTAATGTTACTAAAAAAAAGGCAAATATAACTGCATGGGTACAAATGATGTCTGATTGTTAAGTTGTTAAGTTTGCCTGCAAACACACACACAGGAGGTTGCATGTGCCCTTCATACCAAGGTTGAAGCCCTCCAAGGTGATCTTACTCTGCTGAGCTGCAGATATGTCAAAGTGCATTCTGATGGAAAACAAAGATCGGACAGGTGTTGGTCAGGTAAACCTCTCCTAAGGTGATGTCCTGCGAGTGCCGCGTGAATATTTAATGATGCAACCCCCTCCCTGGAGAACAGTCTGGGCAGATAAAGTGGAGTGCGGCGCTGAGATTTCACACCGACTCCAAAGCTGCTCTCAGTGCTGCTTCAGTTCTTTCAAGGCAGCAAACGTCCACACAGTCTCACCCAGGAGTGGAAATAAAAGAGCTACACTCAGAGTCTCCTGTGCTCATACTTTCTTTTCCTTCAGGGCTGGACTCAGCACAGACGATAAGCTCTGAAATTGTCCACACGCTGGAATCTTTTGCCCAAACTTCACTCAGGCTATTTTTAGGAGAGAATATCCTGTTTGTCTGGATTCTTGTATTTGTTTTTTTAGTTCCACTTTTGTCCTTAGCAGTCATCTTAAATCAGCTCTCACAGTGAGATACAGGCATTATCAGAGTCTGCTTCTCTATCTGCCTCTGATGTGGATGGAGGGGACTGCCTCCAGGAGTCTGTTCCACAGCTGAAACAATTAGTCAATTAATCGATTCATTGATTTAATCTCCAACCTTTTTAACTCCGCCAGGCGTAAATGGGTTTAGTCGTGCATGTGTGTATCTATCCACATCTAATCTCACATGCTGAAGGATGATGGTTGTGGTGATTCACAATTTTTGAAAACCTATTTTATTGACAATTCAGTTTTCCAATACCACTGCCTTCTGACTGTTTGCTTCTCCTAACCAGCTGGTCAGGACCTCAAGTGATCAACAACTACTTTAGTCTGTAATCTTTGAGTTTCCATGAGGGACAACGCACATGGAGGTCACATTAATGTTGGCTGATCCTTTTCTTGACATTTTCCTTTTCAAGTTGACATTTTACATTGATGGTCTTCGGGCATATCCACTACTTTTGCTCATTAACTCTGGACATGCAGACTGTCCATCAACTGATAATGGAAATAATTGTTAGTTGTAGTTCAAACACTTCCAGGAGATAAAATATTACTTTACTAAATGTTTCTTTTGACAATCAATTTCACTTTAAAATCAAGTGCTTCATGGCTGCCATGTCAGGTGATGACAGGCTGTCAAATATCAACACATATCACACTTCCTCCCTGCAGAAATCATGCCATATTTAAAATGGCATGTAATTTGCACATTAAGGAAATGTGTACATACATACTATATATCCGGAAAATGGAGTGAAACAGGAGGTAGCATGGCAACAAGGTGTGAAGTGACACTGTGGATGTTCAAGTGGGATTTTTAAAGTTACTTTCAATCCTGGCAGGTTCATTTGAAGACATGCGAGCTGTTGTGGGCTACTGCACATTAAGGTTTGATTTGTGGCTAACCATGATCAACCTATTTCTCCAAGCTCAAACAAACTTCTTCTGGTTGCCTAACTGTAACCCAAAGCACAACACTGATTTAGTACACACAGAATATTTATGATATGAATCCAACTTTTCCAAGATATCACACAAGCACGGTTTGAGATGAGAAGACAGCGAGAACAGGAAAACATTTCGGGTGTATTCAAATGCGCAAATAGCAACATTATCTGACTGGAGAAACCACAAGACTGCAGAAACTATGTCTTGAGTTTATCTGTGGAAGATAGGAATGCCACCGCTGACTCTGTTACCTCATATGAGTCGGGCAAAAGGCTGTGATTACAGCCCTGGTGGCAGCAGCTGCATCCTGGCACTTGCTCCTGGAGTTGGCTGGTTGCAGATACATCCTCATTAGACTGTCTCTGGGACATAAACACATGCAGCAAGTGTTGTTTGAGTGCACTCGACAGCCCAAAGGTCAGCTGTGTGCACCATCAGTGTCAAAATGCATCAGGATCAACGGGTCTGCAGAGCTGTCTCGAGGAGGCTTTCCCTGAGTGATACAGATGGCTGTCGAGAGGGGAGGGGGTAAGCTAACAGGCTTCTCTTACCCCTGGCCTGTGTTATCATCAGGACCAACCCTGCAGTCGTGAAAAGTTTACTGCTTTCCTGTCGATTACTGATATTAAAAAAGCACAACTAATACTGTAGGAAGCAGCTATAATGAGTTGGAGTCATTCACTATAATGGTTTGTGTGTTGGAGTCATGGATGAAGTCTTCAGTCAGACACCGGGGCAAAAAATACATAAAAACAAAAGGTATGTGTGTATATAACATTTTTTATAAGCACACAAAAAAAGTCAATGTTGCTGATCTATGCACCTACACATTTGTATTCGACTACAAGTACTTTTCTGTATTTTCAGTATTAACTCTTTAACCAGCAGCTACATGTTCAATAAAACACAGAACACACAAACACAGAGCGATAAAGACCACACACTGCAGACAATGCGTACACGTTTCAGAGCTGCCACCTGTGACGCAGGTGTGTTCTGAACACACCTGGTTGGTTAGTTATGACATGGTTTGGTGATGAATCAACTACAGACCCAGTTTTCAGCTTGTTAAAAACACCAAATCAAATGTGTTCATCAGTAACACACTGGCTTATATTTAACGTGTGATGCTGTGATTTAACACTGTGCTTTCGCTGTGTAGCAGTCAACTTGTGTATGGCACACACAGGAGGCAGTTCCAAAAAACCTAGTTCGAGTTGGTTTAACTCTGAACACTGAGGGAAGAAAAATGAGCTTTCTTTTAGCTTTTGGAGGCATTTGATGACTGGTCACTACAAATGTTGGGGAAAACTAACTTCCATATTTCATACATTGGGGGCTCCCCTGTGGCGATTACATGCTTGGTTGGATTCAAGGACTCTGTTGAACTCCAGTTAATCATGGATCAATAATGGATAGGAGGCGTATTGCAACTCATTCCACCCCAGAATACTCATCTCTAAAGCAGCTGCACCGGCACTGACTTCACTGGAGCACAAACTAAATAAGGGCCATTAAGCAGAGATGGAAGAGGAATTCAAAAGTATGGATAAAAATAGAAACTAAAGCAAGGAATGATGACGGGAGCTCCGGATGGGAATACTGAAACTTAGTGTAATTTAAGTAGACGTAGTTAATGGATATGGAAAGATCTTGATGAATAAAGACTGCACGAAAGCTGTTTGAAAAAAGTCTTACAGCAATTTACTTTAATAACAATTTGTTTAAATCCAATAAAAATCAAGTTTTTTATCTTGTTACCATGTCAATATGGTGTTTTTTATATGCTAGACATATCATGACCAAAATAAGAAGTCAACACCATAGCTGAACATTTTGGCCTTGGAACAGTGTATTGATTGAACATTGATGAAACAACCAGGGTTTCATACATGACGGTAACATGCATAAGAAACCAGCCCTGGGGTGGTGCTACAGCGAAATGAGCAGTATCAAAGGAGAAGTCAGGTGTAGCTACGTATTGGTATTTTTTCAAAAGCGAATGAAATGGCAATCCTTGGTGTATTACTAAAATCGGAGATGGAGAAAACTCAGATTTCCAGTAGCCATTTTCCGGACTATTTCGAAAATGTTACAAAAAAAAAAAGATGGATTCTGTTAATCCAGGGGACACAGCGAGTAAGAGCCAACATGCTGGTCAACCAGTAAGTTTTCTCCACTGACAGTGCCCAACAAATCTGCAGTGTGCTAGATAATGTTAGCCAAATTAGCTACTTTGAGCATTAAGAAACCAAGTTCATACTATGTGTCCTGAATTCATACAAGTATAATTCCAAGGGGCTTTTGAGTGTGTTCACAGTGGAAAATTGCTTTTGAGTGTGATTGGATGCTATAAAATAACCATTAACTTTTTGGATGAACATTTTGCTGTCTCTTGTAACTGAAAGTAGTATTCCATAGTCATGATTTGATTGCCTATTGTCACAAATTGCATAATTAGTATAAAGCAGTTTAGTTTGTTGATCACCTGTATACTAACTGCAGAAACAGTAAACTATAAGAATTAGTACATGGTATATACTGTTGGGATTTGGCTTAAAAGTCATCAGCCCTGCTAGCAGCTCCGTGTGGTACAAGGTTGCTTTGATCTAAATGCTGATGTCAGCATGCTGACATTTTGAGCAGGTATACTGTAATGTTTACCATGTTCACCTTATATCTTGGAGCGTTAGCATGCTAACATTTCGTAACTGATTGCTAAATCATAATTTTTTGCAGGCATTTGGTCACAAACCAAAGGATGTGAGAAATTAAGAATTTGACCTGATGATGGTGCTAGAGGAAAAGTCAGACAATAAAGTCAGACTGAGGAACACAAACATCATTTCCTGCTTGCACGGCACCAACTCCCTATGAAAGGAGTCCCGAAAGCCGTGCAACAGAAAGGAGCAGTTTTATCCTCAGCCAGTGTCAGTGCATCAGACAACTGGCTTTTAATTACCCCAAATTAGCCTCAGTGACACGACTCCAGCCTACAGCTTCCCCCTGATTGCAGGCTGCTAAAAGGGACGTCAGCTTGAGCGGATGGTGTTCGGAAGTGGATGATCTCAATTCCCTCATAAAGACCTTCTTGTGTGGGAGTGTGGATGTTGCTGCAGGTGCTTGAGGGTGGGCTGGACAATGGGGAAAAGCAAAACAGTATATCTCTGTGAGCTGGGCACAAAGTTGTTCAGAGCAAAAGCTAACCCGGTGAGCAGTGAATAGATAAAGACAGACCATGTCCCAGTCCAACAGTGGGACTGACTGATGTTGATGGGATGCAGTGTTGGAGACACTGTATGTGTGTGTGTGTGTGTGTGAGTCAGAGTCGAAACCTCTACCTGTTTCCAGTCTGCTGACTTCTCTGATTTATCCTCACAATGTTACAGCTTTGATCTCTCTCCATTACTCCTCTGCAGTCCAGGAGCATTAAGAAAAACATTTTCTAAACATCTTTTTACTGTCATTCTCTGGGCACAGTTGCCTTTATACAGTCACAGTCCAGAGAGACAGGCCTGACATGTAACATCACAGTTACATAATATGCTGCCAGACAACTAGAATCATATTTTGATTCACATCCTAAAGTATATCCATGTGCATCTATTGAAAGGAAGCTGTGAAGGCTATAAATGAGTATATTGCATTTAATGTCTATTTAATTACGCTCTGCTGTGTTAATATTTTATATATTTATTTTAAAATTCTTGCTGCTTTCCCTGCAGTCTGTGTTGTTTATTTCTCCAGTGGTTCTCAGCATCGGATAGTCTTTCCTTTTCTTCCTGCAATTTCTGCCTCTACTTTATTGAAAGAGAGAAGGTCATAACAGGCAACAGAGATCCCACGGTATATGTCAAAGTGACAGCCCAGAATCGTACTACTGATTCAATTTATAATCATGAAAGGAAAAGAAATTTTCTCAATCAGCTTTACTATGAGCAACGAAGTGTTACATGAACACACATTGAAGTAAGAAGAGTTTGGGGTGTTTCACATGACTGTGCATTTTTTTTTTCTGTGCTTGTCTCACTGGTTTGAAGTCAGCAGGGATTAGCTGTAAAGAGCTGCCACATACATTCATGCACTTGTCAGCAACATTTAACTCAAAATGTGATGACAAATATGGGATTTTGAGTTCGGCTGATTCCAGACCTCTGAATCGTCATCCACATCTCTGATTTGCTCAGCAATCCAAAGAGATCTGCTGTTTTGCACGTTGTGTTTCGACTAGTTAGACAAACAGTCAACCGATCGGCTTAACAGACATGATTGAGAATGGGGACGTCATTTCCCCGTATACTTAACTAGCGAACCAACTAAAGAAGCTGTGTCATGAAAAATAGCGACAGGCAAGCATGGATGAGATTGTCGCAGCTGTTAAAGTTTCAGAAATAACAACTCTTACATCAACATATTTGTTTGATCAATGTGAAGAACGCTGACTGATCCAACCACTACCGTAGCCTCCTTCAAGTGAAAATGAATTCGCCAGGACAGATATGTCACTTTCTACCGACAGCACAACAAAGACTAAACAAAACAAAATAAAGCCTCGTGCCAACAAGAAATCAACTAACATGAACACAATGTCAGGCTAAATAAATGAGTTGAAATGAAATGGCAATGCAGTCTGATTGTCAGGCTAGTTATGAATGCAAGTAACTAATAAAAATATCACCTTTATTATGTGTTAAAAGGCAGCTCAAAACAATTATTACTGTTAAATGATGTTTTTAGTAATTAATCTAGGGCCATTTTATTGTTTGATATCTGACTAGTGTGGCAACCGAATAGTTAATTTGCACAATTGCCAGGATGTTATGCGTATGAATGTTATTTAAATGAATGATAATGGGATTGGGCAGAGTGCAAAAGGCAGAACACGTGGAGCCTTGAGCTGAATGTGGGAGCACAGACGACACAGTACAGTATCAGAATGGGGTATTCCTGTAATTTTGCACCTCACTTGACTCCTGCCCTTTTCGCCACTCTGCTTCTCCTCCATGTCCTACATTACTGTTAGACATTAGTGTTCCCTCCGGATCCATAACCTTTTCTTAAAGGTTGTCACATTAATCACGCTGCTGATTTCACTCGTCAATCTCCCCCTGTATCTCTTGTGTTTATCTCTTGCCATGCTGTGCGTCGTCTCTCTTCAGTGCCCTCCGCTTGAGGCTCTGCATATAAACAACTCTCCTCCCTCACTCGTTTTTTTTTACGGCTTTTTTCCGAGAGGCTCCTCATTCAGGTAAATCACGGTAATGATAAAAGTTTATGAGAGAAGAAGGCGACATAGTGATGTCTGATTCAATCTCAACAAACAATTTCAGGCTGGTATAGTTTTGTATTTTAAGATCTGAAGTCGAAGAGTGGAACGTAGGAACTGTTGCAAGCTGTTCCTGAGGGAATCAGTTTTTATTAACAGCCATGATGACAATGGACCAAGGACATAACAGGGTCAGCAAGTGTACAGAAACAGTTTATATAAGATTGTCAACCCTGTTTCCTATTACATTCATATACAGCTAATTTAAAATACCAAATACAGGATGTTTTGAAGGTTTGATTTCTATTAACATAATGAGGAAATGTTGTTCATTAACATATCTGGCGAGTCGTAAAAATTGTCATGTTTGCAAACATTTGTTTTCCTCTAAAATATCCAATCTTTAAAAAACCAAACTGTAATGAACTGGGTGACTGAAATGGGTTTTTATGGTTTAGTCACTTCAGGGTGAGATTGTGATCAGGTTTAAATACAGAAAAAGTCAGCACTGAATTAAATCACAAAACATGTGTTTATTAACATTTAAGCAAAGCCACGATCTTCGCTAACCTTTACAAAAGTGCATTTGTTGTCTAAACCCAACCACAAATGAGATTCAGGATGCAAAACTCGGATTCTCGCTCTCCAGGACGCCATATGCCCACCCCCTTCTTCTAGCAGTGGTATAGTAGGTAAGTATAAATGTAAATGTAAATCAGTGAATGAATGGTAATGGTATGTATTTCATTCACTCAAAAAATGTTGCCTGTGAACATAAACCATTTGTCACCACAATGCAATTCTGAAAACAATTTAGCACGATACAAATGTAATTTTGATGAGAGAGGGTTTTACACATGGCTGAAAAGCTCCGACAGGTAGAATCTGAATGTGCTGTCCCACGGCCCCCAAACATGATCTGAGCGGTACATCCGATCAGAGTCGGTCATTAGCTGTCAACAACAGGAGTGAACAGCATTATGGGTATGCCAGTGGCACTGCCCTCAGCTAAACTACCTCAGCTCTTGGTGAGATGGCCCCAGCGCTCCCCTGCAACCAACAAACAACTGTGGAGCTGCAATCCAAACGCTCATATACACAGATATATACTGTACAGTGACGAATTTCTTCATTGGATATGTTGCAAACCATTGTGCTTACGAGAGTGAAGAGTTGCTGAAAGCTTTTATCAGGGACTTCAAAAAAGGACAACCGTTCTAGTCTTAAACGCATGAATCACGAAGGAGAAATTTGTGTCACAGCAGGTGTGCAACACACCGAGAGCTTTACAAGAACACAATACCTACAGTAGATGACTTTCTCTAAGCAAAGCCTGAGACTCTGTTATGGTGCTTTTTGCTCTGCTAGTATTGAAGGTTAGGATCTTATAGTATTGTTTTACAATGAGTGTGGCCTGTAGCCTTGGTTCAGGCACTATATTCTCCAGCTCCTATTCACAACCAGCAAGTGAGAATGTGAATAATAAGCAGACTGAGAATAATGTTACATTCACTTTCACATAACCATTTCTTAGGTCAAATTGCTGCAAATCATTCTTAAATGGCGTTTGATATATTTACATCTAATAGTGTATTTCAAGATCTAATATGCCCATGGTACTGAATCATTTATTCCATAGGGAAAAGCAGGAGCAGGAAGACCGAAGAAAACAATCAAATCACAGCTGGATCACAGAGAAAGTTTCAATTTAGAGCCTCCTGAGAAAGAAATAATAACCTTCGAAGCGATGTGCTACCTACCAGATGAGATGCTGCAATCCTTTATTGTATTTTATTTACAGTATCAATTTCTGCCTAACACAGTGCCAAGGACAAATAGTCAGACTTAGCTTCACTGACACAGTATTAACTGAGTCTTGAATTACAAATTAAGAAGCTTTAAATAAAAACACAATCAGAGACTAATGTTTTCCACAATCTTAATTATTTTCTCTCTCTCCCTTTTATTCTATACTCAGTGTGTATAGGTTTCAATTATTATGAAAACCCCACACACCATGACAAGTATTGTAGGAAATGATGTAAACGAGAAGCAAAAATAAACCTCATGGCAATTATGAGCGCCAACAAAGATCAACAGCAAATTGACCTCTGCTTCTATACAGTCAGACAGGAGGCAGAAAAGAAACTAAAACACTCGAACAGACTGATGCTTCTAATCTACTTAGCAGCTGTGTGAAAAAGAAAGTGTTTGAAGCTGCCTTCTCCTGTGCTGCTTTATATGAGCACACTTTTGGCTTAAGTGCCTCTAAAATCTTTTGAGGCCATGCACACCGCCGGGGTGAAAGCTGCTCTTTGGTGTGAAGACCAGCACGGCAAACAAAACCTGTTTGTAAGAGGCAGAGCTTCAGTGAGAGCAAAACAGGCTGAGTTCATACATGAGCTGTGGTTTGATCTGTGTAAAAAATAAATCAAACTATCCTAATTCACTATTCATAGGCACAGACAAAATAGTATTAGTTACCTGAAAATGCTGGAAAGTGACATCATTGTGTATTTTTATGATGTGGTGAGAGAATTATGCTTTATGCAATATTGCTTAGACCTCATGTTTTTACTTGAGAGTAAAGTCCATAAACTAATGCAATGCCAGTCAGTTGATTACAATTTCAGCATATTTCAAGATGTTAGCATTTTTACTGAGCGATGGATAATAGCTATGAGCAGTACATCGTTTAACAACCAACTTGAAAGCCTCAGATATCAAATCTTCAAGTCAACACATTAATCTAATAAAATAGCTATTATGGCTTAAAGCAATGATATGATGATCCCAGAGTGGATGTCTAGCAGATTATATCCAAATCTGTTTCCTTTTCATGCTTTGATATCTCATGTTGACAAAGAAACAGAATTTAAGGGTGCAAATTCATTCTTGCCCTTGGAAATATTAGTTTGACAAAATAATCAAGGTCCATATAGCATAGTAGGTCCATCTCACACTTTTCAACAGCAGTACAGGAAATGGACAATGAACATTTGTGGTTTGTGAACACCAGGAAAAAAAATGGTCACAGCATCGATGGAGAACGGGTCAAAGGTCGTTGTCTAGGAGTTCATGGATGCCTGGAAAAAAAAATCAAGGAGAACAGAGGTTACAGTCTCTTCCCACATACAGCCACCTTTTGTTCTGTGAAAAAAGTTCCACACTGAGTTTATGTGATGACAACTGAGCCATTTCCATCACAGACGACCAAACTCCAATTGCTAGTAAGTGGCCCTTGAGTTCAGATTATTTTATCAGATAGCAGATCTGTTTGCCCACATCACCATAATTAGCCGTTTACTACAAGGTGAGAACATTTTGCTGTGATCAAATAAATGTAGCTAGATGGAGATGCAGCTGCCAAACAGCAGAAAGTGTAAAGAGTAGAGAGGTGATTTGGGGATAAGTGCTGCAAGTATTAAGTAACTGATGTTTCAGATATATTACAGGGGTCTACTCATAATCGATCAAAAGGATATAACAGTATGAATATTTGGACTGTTGCGCTGAAGCAAGCTGTGTTTGATTTTTGTGATACAGATCATTTTTGTGTCACGCACTGTAATAACAGTGTCGTCTGCTTGTAGCCTTCTGCTTTTTGTTCATTACATTTTAAACATTTTCACAGTGGAGAGTACCGCTCGTCTTCGTCACATGGTCGTCAGCGTGAATCCTCATGTTACGGCTCGTGGCCCACAATGTGCCGAGGAACATTTAGTTGTCTACTTGACATTCACAGTCCGCAAGGTTTTCATTTGCACAAAAATCACTGCGTATGAAGGCAATTTAGCTCTCTCATTAAAAAGACATAAACACCTCAGAACTTAATGGAAGCTCACACTAAAAGAGTGAGCCTTCAGAGTTTTGAGATCACATCTTAAGATTGTCACGCAGATAAAAGCAAAAAAAAAAAGGCTGGTATCGGCTCAGTGTTGACTTTCATCACTGTTTGAAAGATAATGGACAACTATTCAAGTGATGCTGTCAACCAGCTATTTATCTGTGATGCTCTGCAGACATTTATTAAGGTGTTTTCCCAAGGGCCCTATTTGGGAACAGCTACTTTCAATAGAATAACTTAGATGCACATGATACATATTACTAATGTGTTTTAGTCAATTGAGTTCTATAATTATTGATATACAAATATAACGCAAAAGCAACAGGAGGTGAATCTGTACCATATATAGTGATTGTGATCTTAATCAACAACAAACCAGCATGTTAAGCTTTCTGCAACTTTCATTATAAACTCTATCACAGGGAGATAATGCAGTGTAGCGCGACCTTTTGTGGGAGGAATTTTCTGAACAGGCTGGATTCTCACTGTGTACAAGAAGCATGAACAGATGCATTTGATTATAATTCATTTTGATGAGTGCATCTTTTACCACTTTAGAGATGTTACAGTAAGTGCTATTTGCTTAACGTGGTGAAAAAACCCTGAGTGTTGCGCCATACACCATGTGCAAAGATGTTTAAAGAGAAATGACTTCTCGAGGTAATGACTTCCTCCATCCCTGCAGTCTTTAATTTCAGCAGTCACGAAAAATGACATTGATATTACCATCAGTAAGGAGACTGATGAGGACTCTCCTTTATCAGGCCACTTTATGGACTGTAACTTTGCATATCTTTTTGTTCTCGAAGCAGAACAATACAGACAATCATAATATGCTGTAATAAACCTAAATAAATGTGGTGCTCTTTGAACGTTGATGGGTTTGTCTCAGCTGTTCTTATAGTTGTTTAATGGCTTCAGAGTGGGATTATACGGCGACCTCTTCTCTGAATCCTCCCTCACCATCTCTCTGGTGAGGAGATGTCCTTGGTCTGTGAGAGCGATTCAGCGTGCAAGGTCTCTGCGGTGCATCTGTACATCTCTGCGCTGTCTCGTTTCTCTCAGACAAGATGAGAATGAGACTGGAGACATGCATTATTTGTAACCGATACCATTCCTTAATGGTGTCTGCGCTCCCCCTGGCAGCCCATAATGGACCGTTTTTGAGGTTCTCGGCATCTTGTTCAGCTTTTTGATGGTGACGGAATGGGGACAGTGAGTGTCACCTGGGAAGAAACAAGAAGAACGATGGGACCTTTCATTTACTTGTCAGGAAGTTGGCATTGCTAGCACTTGACATGGTGTGCATACAGAGAGTGCTTGTACTAGGAGTGGCAGATAACAACAAGGGGCAAAATTGCCCTTCAAAAGGGAAACATTTCATTCTTTCTTTTCTACCATATAAAAAGAGAATAAAAGGAAAATGTCACACAGCTAAGGGAAGAATTAATGGCTCATGTATAAAATTATCATGACTATTTCTCACACCCCTAAAAATGATTTAAAATGGAAATGCACAGATTGCACACATCAGTCTGTTTAAAGGTCATTGGCATACAACTGCACATGTGTAAAAGTTATATAAAGTCTTTTGTGTCTCTAGAGGGAGCTCGACTTGCACAGCTTTAAAGAAAGGGGGCCCATTTGTATAAAAATGTGTGACTCACAGTCAAAGCCCTGCTTCTAGGCAATGATAAACTGTATATTATTAATATTTACATTGTTTATTCGGCGTAGAAAATGAATGCCAAACAACTTAAAATACTCTAACATGTAATAATTATATAGCTGCTATTTGTAACTCCACATAGCCTGCAGCTGTGGACGGATTATGTCATGCATAGGAGCAAAACACCCGAGCTAAAGGAGACACTGCAACTACAGACCATGTCTTTTTGTAGCAGGGTTTTTACAAAGTAGTTGTTTTTTTTTCAAGTGCACACTCAATGCACTGATCATCATCTGTTTCAAACCAAAAGCATACAACAACAAATCACTGGGCGTTCCGGTCGAGCAAAGATCACAATGACTTTGCGGTCGAGCAACTGACCTGCGGAGCACGAGTAGAGCAAGACTGGAGAGACTGCAGTGTTATTGCTCACCAATTGTGGCACAGATAAGAAATAAGTACAGATAAATAGACATATTAAGAAATAAACATTTGAAAAGTATATAAAATAAAATGAAGAATAGAATAAGACAGAAACTTCACAGAGCAATAAAATCTTAACAGCAATTAGTTTCACTTGTACCCAGTAGGCTGGTTCAGTAATCATCTCTGACACTAACAAGCCGACTACCAGTGACCTTCCTTTTCTGATCGGGGACCAAGGGCTTGCAATCAGATTCAGGTGGGGCCCGGGGCTACATTAGTCACTCCAACCATAAAACACCAGATTCTCTGACTGAGAAGTGAAGTGAGTTGCACTGTTTCTAATGTAGGTGCCAGATTTTGAATGTGAAGAATGTGTGGATTTAAAAAAAATGCAATGCTATTGTTGGAGTACTCTTTACACCACCTATTCCTACAACTTTGGGACTTCCCGATAACAACGCAGCATCTCATCTCTCTTGGCTGAGACACAAGAAACCACTTCTTGGATGGTAGCGATGGTAAGCAGAACCATGTACCGCCTGAATGCAGTGAGTGTGGAGTGAAGTCTCAAGTAACCGGCCACTAGAATAAAATGTTGTTGGAGGTGAAATCGGCACACACCGTTCAGATGTGAAATACACTGCGAGCCGGGTCATCACAGGCCTCCCTGCCTTTATCCTCTTTGTGATGTCCATGCGCGCCACAGTCTGACACAAAGGTACGTGATTCACAAACACAAAATGTAACCTTGTCGCGATGATGTATAAGAGCAGGGAGGGGGAAAAAAAATCTTTACCGGGGGCAAGACCTACATTATAAGCTGTATACTTTGGGAAGGATGAATGCACCTCTGGAGGAATCAACTGAGGATGCAGCTCGAGGACGGCACCATCTTCACTCAAATCTGAATGGCTGTGTATCTTTAATGAGATCTGTCGTCACATTTCAGCTCCTGGGGACGACACCAGGTTGACCCGCTCTGATTGTCAGGCAACAGAGAACAAAGATTTAAGTGGCAGTCAAGCAGCGTCAATACAGCCACATATCAAGCTGCTTCCTAATGACATGACACAGTTGAAATGCACAAATGAAACTCTTGGATTGTTTGTCTTTATGGGGAAAATGGCGGCACAATAACTGGACAAGATATGTTGAGACTAAAAACTATACATAGGACAGGAAATCTGAATGTCCCTTTACACTGACAAGCAACTCCCTGCTGTCATAATTGCTTTCCTGTAATTTGAGGCCAATTAGACATTCTAGTGTGACAGCACAGCTTCAATTACCATGATAGTGAAAATAGTCCTGTCTAATTATGCTCTCCTTTTAATCTTTCTCTTTCAAAGATATTTCCAAGAGACAGTGGAGGAGGAGACAAGGCGTGTACTCGCGTGGTCTCTGAATTAATCATACAGCCAAAGAAGAGACGCAAGTACACAGGCTGGCGGTGAAAAACCACAGTAAATGTTACATCACGTAACATGGAGCTGAAGACACCGAGAGCTTCGGATGCTGCCATGACAGTCTCCAGTACTTTCACACACACACACACACCTTCAGCACATCATCCTCCCAGTCCTTCATATTACACATTTAATGTTGAAAAATATTATTTAAATTCAGACACAAAGTAAAGTTTTTATCCTCTTTATGGAATTTCATTATCATCATCACCATCGTCATCATTGTTGGGGTAAAACAATAAATGCTGTGGTAGCAACTTCTGTACGGTGAGTGAAAAGAATGAGCGATGGGGAATTATTAATGATAACAACAACTATCCACAGGCACTGACATACAAATGGATGGAAATGTCTGTCGGTCGATCACTTTGGTCCAGACTGAACTGGACTATGAAATTTGTTTCTTATATCTGTGTCCTGCTCAGCATGCATTCTGAGAACGCTGGTGATCCCTTGACTTTTCATATATGTGCATCACCTTGTACCATTACCCTGAGCTGCTGCATTATTCAACTTCTCGTCCACCTGGGGGCAGTGTAAATCGAGTGTTAGTTTTTTTTTAGGATAGCGAGCAGTCAGACAAATGGGCTTTTGGTCCAGTGGGACAGTTTTTAGACTACTGGGGTCGTTGGAACAATGTGCAGTCCAGAGATAAAGACAGATATTAATTATAAGAGAATAATGAGATATTATATAATATACTGCATGAACACTTTTCTAATTAACTCAAGGATAGACGTGTTTACATGAGTCAACTAGATGTTCGCATCCCCACGGTTGATAATCTTTAAATCTGCAAAGCCAACAGGGGTGGGAATGGATGATAACTCATACAATTACTTCCACAATCTGAAGTGCTTTTACTATTCCTGCTTACTGAGGCAGACTAAGTTATAAAGCATACATTTAATAAAGAACGATGGAGCTGCCATTGATTTTATAACCATATGATTTTTACCCTGAGAGACTGGATGGTCTGCTTTATTTGAACTGCACCGGCCAAGAGTTTATGACATCTGTGAGAAGGAGACTGTGATATGACTAATAAATATTTTCATGTTTTTCTCATAAATACCACACTGCTGCGGTCAATAAAACCTGGTCTTTCAATAATGACTTTGATGTGATTCTTCCAAATTATACAATGGCTGTAATCATGATACATAAAAGTTTTAATTTCCTTTAATGCCCGTTACTAATGGACACACTCCTCTGCCAGCGTACTGTAGCTGTCGGCCATGTTGAGCATAATGAAGAGCAATTGATGTGGAAACATTCCCCGGCACTAAAGAGCCCTAATACTGAATTGGCTCCACTTTTGCTTGATGCTTCAATGTTATCCAGCGATGGATATTTGCATATCTCACAAGCTACTTCGCTCACTGGCTTAAATGCTGTTTCTCAGTGTTTGAACTTGAACTTGAAGATTTGGTCCCAAACATCCAGCCAGGTGGGGCTTGAACTTTCAGAGTGTAATGAAGTGAGTGCCTCTTAAATATGACTGTGGCTGAGAGAGAGAGAGTCATGTAGATGAGGCAGATTATCTAACTTTCTGAAGCTCATTTCAGTCTCCGCTTGGCACAGAGGATCAAGCCAGCAGCACTGGAAAGGTTTTAACCATGGCTATAATCCGTGCCCTGCTGAGAGTCTGGATTTGGAGGAAAGTGCGTGTGTGCGTGTCAGTGCAAGAGAGGAAAGGATGTTGGGTAGAGAAATAGAAGGGAAAATAAGAAAAGGATAAAGAGAAGCTATAGTAAACATTTAGGCTGAACAACACTGGTTCTGTTCATTCTGATAAATAGATCCGAAACAACAGAATTAGTGATGAGTTGATTCACAGAAAATTAATTGGCAACTATGATACTGGATTGACTCTGAGCAATTTTTTTATTGAAAATGCAAACATGCTATTTATTTATTTTATTAAATTTGATCTCATAGGGACAAGTATCTAGCATACCATCATTAGATGGGCCTGAACAAGAAAATACATACAACAACACAAAATACAAACAAACATTCTTCCAACTCCTCAAATGAGCAGCTTCTTTTTTCTGGGATACTGAGATGGATTTTTCTTTTCATATTTCTTACACATTATAGATAAAAAAATGTGGTGGACAACTACATTATAAGATAGATAGATAGATAGATAGATAGATAGATTTCTAATTCTGTTTCTAATACAGACACTTGGGATTTCACCTCATGGCTCCTATCTTGGTTTTCTTGTATCACTAATACGATAACTGCAGAGTAAATTATTCATAAGCGATCGCTGCTCTCATGTTTAAGGAAACATAGTTGTGATCAAAGAGTGACGGTTTCTCCCGGCTGTAAAAGCCTGTCGATGAGGAATGATCAAAGGACACTGATGTAAACACATCTGTACCATACAGTTAGCCATCATCTCAAAGCTGGATCTTTAAAACCCGAAATAGTAATGAGATGGGTTTAACGATGAACTGTGACTATGAGATGAGCGTCGGTCCTCCTTCACTTACTATGTAGCTACAATCACAGAAAAATCTTCCTAAGTTAAGAAGTTGTAATTACTGATTTACAGTCAAAATTACACTAATGGATGAAAATAAATTGCAGCAAACATAATATTGTAAGTTTCATTCATTTATTCTTGAACTGACGTCGGCGTCTTTTAATCAGAATTTTCTGAGCGTAAATTCATGTTACATTCATGTTTTCCAAGATACTTGAAAAATATAAACAATTACTCATCGTACATTACTCATTAAAAAGGTAATTACATGAGTTCATGGATTATTCATCAGCACAATTAATTAGTCATAACACTCGTTTCATTGCTTTTTTCTCTGCACAGCTCCAGCAAAGGCACATTTAAACATCTCATGTCACATCTTCTGCACATATAGAAACAGAAAAGGAGACGGCCAGTCTAGTTTGGAGGTATACTGACCATCTGTAGCAACTCCTAACAAAACCCAGTGATTCATGAATGTGGCTACTGGAGATAACTTTGGAGAAGGCAGGAAACCCACTTTCCCTTTTCTCGTAGCTCCAGGCTCTGAACATGTCAGGGTCAAGTCTTCTGCGCACTGGGTCAGAAACAAAGTTATTATCATGCCTCCATCATACACAGCCAACAATCTGACCCTCCACCATCATGTAGCAATGCAGCATCAGTTGAATTAGTTCTAATTCTATTAATTGTAATCCCTTAATTGTCACTGAAAAAAACAAATAATGGATTACTGTCCAACACAAGTCTACAAGATCTACAAATCAACAAGCTTTGACATATTTGTTTGGCAAATAATAATCACACATATTTCTAATTGACATTATGAGTGTTTTATTAAAACTTATAATCTCTGTTCAACTCCCTGTTCAAACTCTTCCTCTTCGGGAAATTTTCACTTTCCTCTGCAGATTAAAAACCTAACAATTTTTTTGTATTCAACACTGGAAACTAATTAAAAGAGTATTGTATTAGTGGCACAATAGTTCAAAAATGAAATGAAAAGCTTAGTCAAAGAAGCACAAAATCTACAAAAGCTTGGTTATGGCTTCTTGCCCAACTGCCAACTGAGTTTTCTTCTGGCACTGAGCGAGCAGGATGTGCAAGCTGAGACTCCCATGCTGCGCAAAGAAGTGACCTGAGGCCTGTATTTACACACACCAAACTCCTCTTCAGTCCGTCAGATCGGCAGGTTAATCAAGCAACACAGAGTCATTTGGACATGAGATAGAGAAGAATAAATTATTCACAACAGTGACAGACTTTCTGAAGAGGGCTGGCAGTGCTGGACGTGGTGGCGTGTTGTGTGTGCGACCGTGAGTTGCTTCATGTCTCTTCAGAAGAAGGGAAAATAAGCTCCGTTGGTCAGTTCAAAGATTTCCTGTTGTTGGAATCATTATGTCATTATACTAAATTTACTCAAGAATCCTCAAGTTATCAGCCGGATCTGAAGGGTTCGAGATGAGAAGCTTCTTTACATGGACAAAGACGCTCATGTCTCGTAGAACACACTTAACCCCAAAGAACTTTCTGAGCAACTTTCTATGATTAATACTTTGCTTTTTAACTAAACTCAGACCCATATAATTACAAGCTCGAGTTTTCTTAAAGCCCGAAGACACCTCAGGGCTTATTTTGCTGCTTATTCTTAGAGAGAAATAAAACAACACAAGAATCTCCAAAGAACAGCCAAATCCTGCCGTGCACAACATCCACAGCGATGAGGATACTCTTAAGACTACCCGATCATTGCAATATGCAAAGTACTGAATAAAATGAAAGCAAGAGGATCTCAAGTGGAAATAACTGTCGGTTACCTAATGAAATATTCAACAGGTTTATTTCAGTGAGGTCCAAGACGAATAAAGGTTTTTGAATACATTTGGCTATGAGCAAAATAACCACCGTGTCAGCATTATTCAGAGAAAATAACAACTCTTAAGTGGGGCAGTGAAAGGTGGATATTTCTTTGGTAGGTCATTTATTTATTATTAAGTGATGCTGGTAATGGCAGGAAACACTGATCGCGTCTGGGAGACAGTGTGTTGTCGGTGGTGAGGTTCTGCAACATTAGGCAATTACTCATCCGGGCTTTGATGTGAGGTGTCAGACTGATGGCCAGGCCGACTCAACGCTGCTCTTTGCTCCACTGACTCCATCAGACAAAACCACTGAGCTCCACTGGACCATATCTCAGCATGAGTTCACAGCCCGTCTCACTGTCAGTCCTTCACAGCTAACAGGTAGAACTGCTGCCACACGTATTCAGACCTAATGTTCACTTTCTGTGTCCCACAGGAAACATCTGATGTGGATATGACTTCTCCTTGTTTGAGAATAATGACTCGTGACTGGTCTGCATGTATAGAAACACATACGCACACACCAAACCTACAGGCTTAAAGTTAAAATGAGTTAAAAGCCCCTTAACAAGTGGCGGCACAAATACAGCAAATACAGCATTTCAGCCAGAGCCTTCGTCTGTTGACTGGTCGGTCATTTCACCATTTTCACTAACTGAACAACTATCTGAACAAATTTCAACAACCATGAAATTGGTTGCAGATTCCCAGAGGATGGACGCTGCTCTGACTTTACATCTAACACTATCATTGGGTCAAAAAAATTTTCAAACTTTTTTGGGTTAAGACAAAATACTTTACATTGTGAGCATGTTAGCATGGTTGCAGACTTTAAAATGTAAACTTTTACATTTTCTTTCCTCTGTAAATTTGGTTCAGTATCATTTAGGCCAATTGTGATATTTTGTAAACTCCTTGAAAGTTACTTTTCTGAGGAGATCAGGATCACGCTTGTGATATAAAGGCTTTCTCGAGTGCGCAGAAGGGGCTACTTGTTAAGGTTAAGGGGATTTGGGCAGTATTTTCAAGTATTTCAAAGACCATAGTCATTCCGGTTAATGCTGCAGTGGGTTTGTACGTGTCTAAAACCTTTGCAAAGGAGAAAAATAGCTTGGCCTGCAGGCATTTCTGCATCTTTAATGAGTCTTGTCCCCTGCAGTGATGCTTGTTTCATTTATGGTGGGAAGAGTGTATCATTAGAAATGAAAAGTGAATGAAAATGAAAAGTGAAATGAACAGGATCAGACAGTTAAAACTGCCTGTGAATGAATAACTGCGTTACTTCCCTGCAAACAGTAATCTGTGACTTTGTAATGTTTCAGCATTTGGCAGTTTAACTATATTCTGTCTTTTCTGTTTGCCATATAAATTAATATTAAATGAATAAACATGGTCACTATGATCAGTGTTACTAGTTGTTCTGCATCTGTGACTGTATTGGCACTATTTTTCACGCAGGAACATGACTGAGGAACATCATGTTTGGGAGGTAACCTGCATGCAATCCTGTGTGTGAAGTTCAGGTGGTGTTACAACCACCTAGGTTGATTGTGCCGTGCTGATTGACAGCAGTAGATGGTATTTTCATGATGAAATTAACTGTGCCACCAATCTCTTGTTTTGTAAATGGAATTGTATTGATTGTAAGAAATGTGTTATCAGAGGTTTAAATGGCTTCTCTGTTCCTCTGCCTCACAGCTTTTTCAAGACTCTGCAATTGTGAAATGAAGCCTCTGAAATCGATACGTGCCAAAGTCAATTTTTACTCATTATCATCAAGATCCCGGGTATTATTAGGAGTCAATACCAGGAAAATGCCTTCATCAACAAATACAGGAGTAGCACATTGTAGCTGTGTTCAACAAAATGTCATAATTAACACATGAGATCTCTTCGAAAATGAGCGTCCATGGTCAAACAGGAGAAAATGAGAGGAATTAATCTCAGTCTGTCATATAAATGTTGCCAAAGACATAACTCCAGAAACTTTCTCAACACTCACAGATTTATTGCATTTTAAATCTGCAAATATGGAATTCATATTACAATAAATGCAAAAACAATTTCAAATCCAAACTCAAATTAGAATAATAATAATTAAAAATGCAAATATAATTTTAAAAAACAACATTCAAAAACTGCTTTCAACAGTTTTCACATGACTGTTTCTTCAGAAGAAATGACGTAGTTCTGATCAAAAATGTAATTTTTTAAAGCACCACAGAAAAATTTCGCTCACCTTCATTATGTTTGTGTGGAGGCAGAAAAGCTAGAGATACATCTCATAACCAGGACAAATAAAACACAAACTATCTACATGACAAGACTAAGTGAGAAAATATGTGTTTGTCATTTGGGTGAATTGACTGAGATGAGATGAGGTCAACGTGTACATTAGGCTGTATAACCTGTTTGTATGTATGCACTGTATATGTAGAGTTATATGTAATCTATAACATACTGATGTAAACTATATAATTTATAACCTAAATAAGTAGGTTTTGACTGGAGCTAGATGTTTTAATGGTCATCATTTCTCATAAAAACTGCAGAACGTCAGAAAACAGATATCACAGAGTTTCCCCCCATGAAATAGTTTAGCTGAGGTGGTAAAACTGACACGTCGCCTCTTGTGATCAATTTATTCATCAGATGTTGGCTAAACAACTGCGCGCTCGTTTAAATACCTTATGGTCTTTGCTATGCAAAATAACACCTCTGCTATTTTTCCCCTTAGGTTAATGTTTTATGTCATAACGCATTAATCTTACAAAAGGGCACAAAAAAGCAGCCGCCGTTGCTTCAGTGCTGAAGAGCTGATGCAGCTTAAGAAGTGAAGTTGCTGAAATCGTGGGAAGATTAAAGGCTCCTCTTGGTATCACTGACAGAAAATAAGCTTTATTGATTGTTTTTAACTGATCCTCAGAAAGAAATCTATGCATTTCAATATCATATGCTTAGAAGTTAGTTTAGCATCTGGTCTAGTTTATCTTATCATCATTTCTGTGCAATATCTCATTCAATTCAATGTGCAATATTTCATATGTAATATTTCATATCTAATTCACTATGCAATATCTCATTTCTTATCTCAATTCAATGCCCTGTCCATAGTGTATATACTGGTCATATATTTCATATTCTCATGTAAATTTGTAAATATTTCTCATTCAAATTTGTTAATATGTTTTTTTAGCCTGTTTAAATTCATTAGTATTTAACTGCTTCTATCCTCTTTGTAAATTATACGAATAAAGGTATATCTTATCTTATCTTATCTTAAAATTGCGTCTTAAAACTGGATAAATTTAACATAAAGCAGACAGATGCATGCACCATTAACTCCATGTGCATAAGTGTCACCAGTCTGATTAAATTAGTGGAGCTGTTCTTTGTTACAGACTGTAAAACACTGCAGGAAATCTTCTTCGGTTTGCTTCCTCATCCCTGGATTGACTCTGCTGTCACAACAACAAAGCAATGTCAGTGTCGTGACCTCTTGCCCCTGCTGCTTTTTCCTTTTTTTCCAGGCCTGTCAGCTCGGGTCAGGGTGCAGAGGAACACGGCCACAGCACGTTCAAATACTGCAGGAGTGGAAAACAAACTGTTGTGTCTCTTTAAGGGTCTCAGCAACATATCGACGCCCCGGTCTCGGACACTGTGTACTGTATGTCAGAGTGGAAGCACTTACAAAAACTATTAGAGGTGCTATCTGCAGCCCATATAGAGGTGAGGAGTTGTTTCAGGACTGGACTGCGACAGTATATCGACTCAACTCGAAGACCTTCTATAGCTCAGGAAAGAAAGAAAGAATAAGAAAAGGATGAGAAAAGATTCCTCCAATCTGCATAAAAACCATCATCAAAATTGAAACACATTACCTTTTGTTGCATATCCTGAAATGGTTATAAAACTTTCGCCGGTGTCACCGAAATATATTACAGCAGGTATGAAAAAAAGAGTGAGAGACTAACCTTGGTACAAGATTTTCCATTACATCCCAATATCAGAGTTAATGAGTCCAATAAGCCTTTGAAGACCTGTTTCTTGCTGTATTATTGATGTTACAAATATAGCTCTGCCGTGCTATCTCTTAACAAGAGATGGGAGCTCTCTGTCACAGCACATTTCCCGGAGTTGAATGCAGAAAGTGGAGGCTGGATTGATGCAAATAACTAGTTTCGATTATTTAGGCTCGTCGTGGGGAAGTGAAGACTGTTCCGCCTTTATCGCGGTGACACTGATGAGCTCGGGTGAATGACAGGATGCATATTCAGTGTCTGTATATAACAGTTCTTTCTCCAGCTCTTTACTTTAAATTGTGTTCGAAGATATTTTCCCCTCAGCGCCATGGCTACATAATATTATAACAAACAGCTTCATTATGGGTGGATTCTTTACAAGGACATATGCTCTTTTGGTTACTTGAGGGCACTAATTTTCCCTTCCAATCTACATA
Source organism: Holacanthus passer (assembly GCA_025331565.1). Taxonomy (NCBI): domain Eukaryota; kingdom Metazoa; phylum Chordata; class Actinopteri; family Pomacanthidae; genus Holacanthus; species Holacanthus passer. The sequence goes on along the minus strand of JAFREQ010000216.1, from coordinate 90,840 downwards.
CAGTCTTGCTAAATTATCTCCCTCTGCTCTGGTGTGGAAGTAGTGAGGCTGACCACTGACAGAGCTGCTGGCTTATACCTCAAACAGGAGGCACTAATCCTGCTGTAAACCTAATTACTGGGTAGTGGGTGGTATTATTTAGCCACCACGAATGCCTCAGTACCCTCGAGCAAGGCATATTGCTCCGGGGGCATCTGATCTTGTTGTTTGAATACTTATTTGTAGAATGCCACATTTTAGATCATGACTGTGCAATATTTCATTTCAAGAGTGCAACATCTGATTACACAGTACAATACTTCATCCTGTATGTGCAATAGTTTTATTTTATTGCATTTCATCTCAATTCATTCTTTTCATCCTGTCTATAGTGTATATAGTGTTTTCATATTCTCATATTGCATATTCACTGTTAATAATAATTAGTTAATTAATTATTAATTAGTTATTAATAATACCGTCCAGCCTGGTTTGCACTGTTAATACTTGTATTACTTTTATTATAGTTAAGTGTTAATACTTCTACTCTAATTAAATTGTTGATACTTTTTATTCTAGTTAAATTGTTGATACTTTTTTACCAGAGTTGATTTGCTAACACTTTTTTATACTTCTTGTATCTCATCTTATCTTATCGTGCTTCATTGTTCAGATGCACATTACCATTTTTGTTCCAAGCCTGTAAATGCAGCATTGCATCGATCAGAACTTCAAACACATCCACTTAACTCGCTGATATTTTCACACAGCTGCCTTTTCACAGAACTATCACAAAGGAAGTCACAGTCTGCAGAGCGTTTAACACACGTGCGGATGCCGGGTGCGTATTTTAAATGGAGTCATCTGATGTGGAGAAGAATATTCTCAAGTTTTATCACGTCGCTGAGAGATCCGTTCCTGCTGCGTCAGCTTGTTCTCTGTGTGAAAATATGCAGAGGTAAAAAAAACCACTTAACTCCATAGACAGTATGAAGTCGCACAGGAAGAGGAGACATGTAGCAGGTGTGTTAGATATGAAGGCAATAATTACCCAACCTTATTACAATGTGAGCTTCCATCATATTGGGGTCATGGACATTTCACCTGAGATGGTATCACTGCTTAAGGTTGACTTGTAACAATCACTTTTTCTAATATAACACAAGCGATGCAGATGAAAACCAGTGTCTTGATATAAATAACTTATGTAGCCAGAAGTGTAAATGTCACTCCTGAGCCACCGTATATCCCTTCAGAGACATCCTACTTCTATGTGTGATAATATATAAGCAGCTTTCCTTATGTGCTGCTTTCCGTTCTCCAGCAAACACTGTGATTCCTCCTGATCTATGGTTGTGGTTTTCCCAATAGGTCCTCTCTTGTTTCTAAGTGTTATCTGCTCCATATGTTCCAGGTTCAGCTTGAATCCTCGTGCCTCCGTGCTGAGCCTGCTGTGATGAAGCCTGTGAGCTTTTGCAGCTACAGACAAAAGGTAGGTGTGTGTGTGTGTTATGTTGTGTGTGAGCCTGGTGGCAGATCAATAACATTTATTTTTCTTCTCTTCTAGATTGCTCTCTAAGATCATTTGCTTTCTTTGAGTTGTCTTCTTAATATAATTTGCTTTGTTTAGGCCGTGTTCCTTTATCTTGCTTTATTTCGTCTGCTGTGTATTTTGGTTGAGAGTTTCCTTGTTGGATGTCAGGTTAATGTAATTCTTCTTCATTCTGTTTCACATCTTCCCCCCGTGTGTTTTATTGCTCAGTGTGAAAGTGATATAGTGAATAGTAGTTATTTGTGCCTTGTGGTGAAAGTATTAATCGATCCTGTGAACTGACCACATTTTCCTGTTTTCTGTGTTCCTGTATAAGTGTGTGTTTTTTTTTTTGCAGTGTGTGTGTTCAGTGAGAAACTTTTTCAGGATTAATATTGCTCCACTACAAAACAGCTAAAGCTCTAATTCTTACTTACTTTATCATTATTTAATTGATATACAGGTTTTTTTTAATCACTGAATATATTTTAAATAAAACAGATTGAAAATAGTTTTAAATTGCTTATACATTTATATTGCTTTTTCAAATATACTTAATATATAATACATCTTGTATTCTACAGTATACAGTAATCCTCTGTTGTTTTTAGTAACAAAATGCTCAGTTTTCAAAATACATGACTAAAACAACCAAAGTGTGTTTCTGTTTGCAAAACAACAAACACAAGCTCCAGTTACTGTATTTTTTTGAGGGTTTTTTTGTTTCAACATTTTCTTTGTAGGAACCGTCATGTGATTTCTGTTGATTGTATGAAGAGCACACAACACAAATTAGAGCATGCATCTGCAAACTGAAATGCATTTTTGATGTTTACGTCAGCTCTTCTCAAAAGTGGCTCTTGTGTTTTCTCACAGTGAATCAGCTTCTTGGAGACAAACCTGAATCTGTTATTTGTTTGACAAAATATATTCAAGCAACAGCATGATGCTTAGAATCTGATGCATAATGAGTGAAGCTACATTTCAGTCGATTGTGATCGCTTCCAGTCAACATTAATTCCTTCTCTGTCAATATGACGATATTAGCATATCCTCCTTGAGTCTCTCTACAAGTTGACTCCATGACTGGATGTGTAAGGGGCTAATGAGATTGGAATAATAGCTCTGACTTACCATGTTTGTCTCTCTTTTCACCTCAGCCCGCCCTGCCATCTAGCATCTGGGAAGCCAATTACTACTTGTACTGTGTACCACTGCAATCTCTGGGAGGATGTGAGGTGCCTGCCAGCCGCGGCTCAGCGCGAGGATGACAGGGCTTTCTTGTGTAGCTGAACATCCAGCTAATCCATCTCCTCATGTCTCATCACCTCCTCAGACTACACGGAGCTCAAAGATCCAAATGCTCAGTCCTATTAGAGCAGTCCTCCGAGAGACCAAATGCAAAATGAGACAAATTCAGACGGATCCTTTTTTTGATGTATGTGCGGCACACTGTAGCGCTCACCACATCTTTCCTGGAGAGAGCAGTTGTCACCGGACTCATGAGAATGCATGAATTTCTCTGCATTAATCTTATACTATCTCCCCCAGCTTTCAGCCTCAAAAGCCATTCCAGCATGCGCTTTGAATATGTATATAAAGCAACCCAAGGAGGGTTGTGGTGAAGGATGAAATGACCTACTGTAATGTATCACTCATTTCCTCTGTGCTGCAGTGCCTACATGGAGACACATCCAATATGGACTGATGTAGCATTCAGATAAAAATCAAGGAAAGGAGCTCTATTTCACAACAATGTCCCCCAGGCAATGTCCAGGGAGAGAAATGGAGGCGTTTGTAAAGGTGGAGAGGAGAGTTGGTAGCACCGTGAGTGCTGTGTCCTTGAGTTAGGCAGGGTTACGGCGCTCCATCGCTAATTACCACATTGAGACCATGCTGCTCTGTTTGACACTTCTCTCTGCAAAACGCTGAGATATCAACGTGAACACCGACACATTCAAAAGGTAAAAATACCACTATCGTCAGAAAAACCTGTGAAACAAATAACCCTGGAAACAAGTCATTTCAGTGAGATTGTATCTTGATCCATTTTTATTTGCATTCGGCAGCAGGTTTAAGGCCTCTTGTCAATCGTGTCCTAGAAATTATAATCATACAGGCTACTTCAAATTTGCAACAGGAAACACAATTTTGAAAGAAGGCCACACAATGCTGCATTTGTTTCCGTACAATATCCACTTATATATAACATGTTATGTCTTGTTTCTTAACTCGTTCCCTCATTTCCAACATTTAAGCTTTGGAAAGCTCATTTGTCCCACAGCTCGATATTGCCCCCCCCAAAAAAATAGCCTTTGCACCGAAGACCCGTTGTTCTCAAAATACATACAGTCCCTGGAGTCAGTCCAATGGGGCATATTTCAGGACTAGTCACATGCACCACCTCACCACACTTGGGACTCAGGAGGTGAACCCTGGTTTCTGCCATCAAAGTCCTGCAGTAGCACGTCCTTTACTTAAAACAAGACAGAGTTTACAGCCAGCAAGCTGTTAAAATAAAATAGTGCGATCTGCTACAGAGACTAATCTTTTTTTTTCTGCTCATATTTCCGCATATTTTGCAGTCTGATAAATTTTTGCACTATTGTCTCAAGGTTTAGGAGTCAAATGCTTATGTTCACCTCGTTGTGAGTCTGCTTCTGTGTAAATACTGAGAGCAAAGAGAAACCGGAGTCAAATTCCTTGTATGTGCCATTGTCACCTGGCCAATAAAGGTGATTCTGAAATATAAAAGATTTTATATAAAAGTTCAGATTCAAAATTTGTTTGGTCATCATGACGTAAGTGTAGTAAGTGGCCAGAGGGTGGCATCAGAATAAAGGTCATTTTGACCCGATTATGGCTGTAGAGGTCTGTAGGCTTGATTCTCAGAGGGCCATAAATGCCTGTACATTGATAAGACATTTCAGTCTGGACCAAAGTGGACAAACTGACATTGCTGTGTCTAAAAATGTTGCAAAATCCTGACAGCAATTACCAAAATGTCCCATCACGACATAACTGAGAAAAATCTTTGTATTTGACAACCTAACCAGTAAAATCATGCTTGAGGCTAAATTAATGCTTCTATTTTTTTAAACTACACTTTCTCCTAACATTTGCCCCAGAAGCAGGAACAGCTGAAGTGTAAAACTACTTTGCTCTGATGTACAGCTTCGAGCCTCAGACCACAATGGGATGAGTGGCACAGCGGGTTAGATATCCCTGATTCACTGTCTCTCTGTATCCTACTCAGGCCAAGCTGAACCCCACAGCTTTCCTAAAGCTCCACTTTGCCACGAATTAAGCCTTAATGCGACTCTTCTGTCTATTGATTTGTTAGCCATGCATTTCCTGTCCTGCTTTGATGTCATTGTGGTGTCAGTGTATGGAAGATTCCAGATAAAATTATGGAGGGTTTTAGCTTTTAAGCTTGTTATTTCAGGGGATTATTTGGCCGCAGTTGAATTAACATTTTTATTCTTTTTTTGGCCACAAACTGGATTATGTGACTCTGTTTTGCAGAGGCGATATCAAATGCCCATCGCTTATATGCAACTACCATGAACCCCCACCGCTGCAGAGGAGACGAGTGCTGATGGGTCTGGGGAGGAGTCTGTGCCAGGGATCCGAGCAAAATAAAACACATTCAGCAAATGTAGTACAAAGAGATCATTATGTATTATAGAGGAATATTCACTGATGATGATGGTGTTCAATATTTCTAAGCTCTGGCATTCTTATTGTTCATTGACGCAACTAACACAAAATGCTCTTGTTTTGAGATAGTGAGGAAAAAGTGAGTTTCTCGTAACCTGCAGGGACTCTCTCTATGGCAGCGAACTGGGAAGGAGCTGAACTTGTGCAGGAGAATAACCCCCGCCTGTGTTCAACAGACTGGATGTGGTCCATCGGTCCCTCTGCAGAGCTCAATACACTGTGCATTAGAACAGAGTGAGCCACGCTGCAAAGCACGGAAATACAATACAAACAAAAGGCAGATTAATGGCCGGGATAATCACAACCCAGAGATTTGTCCCTATTTGTGCTTGTATTTTCTGACTCAACAATTTCTACCCAGTGCTGAACTTTTCCCAAAGCCTCACACATGGCTGTGAAGAGCAGCTGGGCTTGAGCTTCTCATCTCTGTCCTTATGTGACACACGAGCTGCAATTCACAGTCATTAAAGCAGGCGAATGAACTGAAACTCACCATAAAGCTCCGCAGAGCTGCAGATTCAGGTGATGATTCTCTGTAGATTCATCACTGCGAGTGACATCTTTCACATTGTCACCACTTTATCATTTGATTTACTGTTATTGTAAAGTATCAGTTATAGCTGCTTTAAACAAGTCGCAGCAATTTGACACTTATATATATTTTTGGCGTGTTGTTGCAAGGGTGTTACAGAGTTTTTCTAAATCAAAACGAAGGTTCAAAGACAACATTAACAACCCTAGCGTGGATCATAATCATGCTCAGCGCCACGATAATTTCTGTACATATGTAAGTATAGTCATAAAACTGTATTTTATGAGGTCAACACAATTAACTGCTTTATCTTTTATTGTGTGAGAAGAACAAGAGCTAAAAGTCATTTAATCAAAAATGAATTGGCAACTTGCTATTTTGATAATCAGTTAAGAAGTTTTTAGAAAAATTTTCAGACAAAAGGCAAAAACATTCTTTGGCTTCAGCTTCTTAGTTGTGAAGATTTGTGGCTTTTCTTCACATCATGTGATCGTCAAGGCGAGTCAGTTTTATTTATACAGCCCAATAATGTAAATCACAGTTTCCCTCAATGAGCTTTATGATCTGTTCAGCACACAACAACCTCTGTCCTCAGACGCCCTGCAATAGTCAGGGGAACACTTTTGTGATGGACATGTTTTACTATTGTCTGATCCTTTCTATATGAAAACAATTGTTAGTTTCATCATTTAAATGAAGTGAAGGCCTATTTTTCTGCTATATTATATCAACATATTTAGTGAATACACATTTAAATTGTTCAATATAAACTTTGAAGCCAGTTATGAAACGTATGAAATGTTGCGTCTGGGTCCTGCTCAGCCATTATTCCCACTTAATTAATTAGAGATGTTCTTCCTGCAAGTCTGTAGTTCTTCTTTTCTCTGTGCTGCCATACTTCCAATATGAATATCTGCCGTGCTCTCTGAAGGATTGTCAAGGTGGGATCTGGAGTCAGTATTAACAAAACAGTATAATGCTGCTATGCATGAGCAATGTACGTTCGCCGGATATCAATAGAGCCTCACTTCACTTGCAGCAGTCAATGAGCTGTCATGAATGTGTGATGGCGAGCACATTTCCCTTTCATTACAGCAACAGAAAGCACATTACTGACATAAAACCTTATGACCTTTTATGCTAAATGGGGAGAGTGATGTGCAATCGTGGTACTTAACTATGTAAAGTATGATCATGCTTTATGACTTTTGGGAGAGGAGATCATAAAACAGCCATTATGTAAGCGCACAGCAGAGATATAGACTTAATCAAAAGTGTTGCTTTCATTCTTCGGAGGCCGATAAATAATTGATTTTCAAATCAATTGTACTCTGCTCACATTTCGATGCCTCAAAACGTCTTCACAGATTCATGAGCTCAAAACCATTTCAGCTTGAAGAAACTTTGAAATAAATGCAGTATGTATGGGAGGAACATTGTTAAATATCTCTGCGTGTGTGTGTGTGTTAGGTGTGTGTTTTTGATTTTCTAATGCTCAGTAAGGTGTATAAATTTCACATACAGCAGGACTGTCAAGTAAGAGCTGGGATCTCTTGAGCTCTTTTTACGCAGGTTTTGATTTGGGTTGAAATCACTTTGAACTGGAGCTTTTGTGTGTCTGCTATTTTTCTTTATTCGCATATGCAAATTAGATCTTTTTGAATGAATTGTTAGGATGAATAGAAGCGTAATAAGAAACAGGGGAGCAAATGAAATGTAATACAATAAGGGAAATGAAAAACACTGACGAATAGAAAAATAATTTCCTTGGGGCAGTGGGTAGTTAATTCCATACAAGCAAACAGAGTTCCTGCCATCACCTATAAAACTCGTGTCCACCATTTTCAGCAAAGTGGTTGACAATGGGACTGTCTATGTTTTTTATCAAGCAGGTAAACTGGTCTTAGGTGACAGTTTTAGTGAGGGCGACAGTCACATGGAGTCCTGATAAGTCTGCTATCAAGGCTGTTTAGGAAAAAATGAATCAAGTGCTCAGCAGCAGAATCATCTAATCATGTCTTCATAGACATCTCTGATGGGGGAGTTCATGGGGTACTGCATGTGCCCCATGTACCAGTATCACCCCCCTCACTCGATCATGTTAGAAAGGCTACAGACTCGTTAAATAGTCTGCACAGATAAATAAATGGAGTGTGGCCGACAGCTGCAGGGCATCACACAGCTGTCTACCTACCTCCCCTCCAACAATGCAGCAACTAAAACACACACATCCAACTCTTACTGTACCGCAAATATATTCACACTCAGACATATATAATTACTTAAGTGAGCAAGCCCAACTGATAGGATATTAGCTTTTTTAGGCAGACACTGATGTACATTTTAGAAAGTTAAAAAAATCCCCAACTTGATTCTGATATAAATCTTTGTTTTATTCTGATTGAAACTTTGATTCTGATGTATTAATTTTCTTGTAAACACACAATTCAAACAACTATTTTTAATATGGAATCAGCAGAACATTTAACAATTGAAAAAGAACAAATGATGGACACATTTTTGGCATCACTGTCTGAAACATGTCTTTGGTATTTCATTTTACTATTCTTCAGACATAAACACACATGCTATACATCAGTGATATGCATTGGCCAATGTATTAGGCTCTATTATGTAACATTAATAAAAAAAAAAGGTTGCAGAGACTCTGACATAAAAGTCCACACAGCACAGAGTGTTAATTCCTTGTACAAAGCGGTGTACGTCATCACACACCTGCTCACTGGACACCCGCTGTCTTATTTTGTTTTCGTGCCTGCGTCGCAGGAACAAAGCAACCTTCAGTTACGGCGTAAATTTTGTGCATGTTCACACACACAAATCCAACAAATACAATCTGCTGCTCATGTTGTTATCAGCACAGGTTTGTCTGATACTGACAACCATCATTTCATGCCCTCAGAGTGAACTAAAATTTCATTATGCTTTGCCCTTGCTGTGAGATGATTTGGTCTCCGGCTTGTGCTCCACACTGTGCGAGGTGCATTCAGTGAAAATATGAGACTGTCAAAATGACCTTTCCCCGCGACTCACAGGGATTACTCTAATTGGCACTTTTTATTGTTATCAACCGAGGCAAACAAAAATGTTCGCCTGTGCGCTGCTATGTCGCCATTTCATGAGAAATAAAAAAAAGGGTATTCTGAAACGTCTGGTTAAAAATGAAATATAATATTGTAAGTTGCTCTCTATCGATCCATGTAATGTCTCGCAGATAAAAATCCTCATACTGGTTTATTTCGCTATGTTGCCTTGAAACGATACAAGATCAATACCAAAGGAGGAGAATAAATGGTGTGCTTCATGGATATAATGTGTATGGCTATAATCGATCTCATCATGCAACACTATAAGAAAGGTCATAGCTCGCAAACAGTGAGGCTTCTCCTCAACTGTTCAATCAATGCTGACATTTTTGCACAGGAATAGAGTTGGGAGACGTTCGGTTTCTGCACTGTAGCTAGTTATCCAGGCGTTTAACCTTTGGCTGGACACATGCACACAGGAAGTCACACATAGAAAAAATGTCCACTCAGAAACAAATTCAAACTCATAATGTCAAAGATGGACCTTCTGTTCGTTTCACATTAAACACCCAAATATCTGCCAGAGGCATCTCCCCCTAAACTGTCCCGAAATGATTCCTGTCACACGTCCAGCTGGTTCTCATCTATTGTGTGCTGTTCTGTGTTATCCCATGTTAGGTCATGTCACGTGCCTAATCTTGATTTTGGGTTCTGCATCCTCCGTTCGAAAGCCACTCTTAGCGCCGCTTTCTCTCCCCGTCACACCAGATGGACCCACAGATGGACACAGCGATGTTCTACTGGCAGCCAGCACGTCATGCTTCAGTCTATCATCTCTCTCGGTCCAAATCCCAGAATTCGTTTTTTTTTTTTTTTATTTGCCTGTAAATCACAGATTCATCGCCATCTCGCATATGACAAACAATAAAACTGAAGTAGGCAGAGTGTGCTGTGACACTCAGCAGATGCCTGACGCCTCCTGCGCGGCGCACAACAGCCACAAATGGATCCTATCTTGTTTTGAGGGCTATGCTTCAGATGCTTGTTAGTGTAGTGGATATGTGGAGTATGTCGGGGGCTCTGACAGGGTCGGGCGAATCTCCCTCTTTCTCATAGCTTCGCTGTGTGGAGCGATGCTGGCCGTCAGATCCCCCCCCCCTCCTGCCTCCCGCTCGGCCGTGGGCGCTTGGCATCTGCCGAGAATGGCTGGAGAGATAGGAGTTCCTGACCATCATTATCAGACAAATGTAGCCAGGGCTCAGTCTTGCGTTGCTGCACTTGATAGCTGCTTTTGCTTAGTGCTCTATTGCATTTACAGCTATCAGCTCAGGGCATCTCTTAAGAGCAGAGCTGTTCAACTTCCCTGATCACCTAGAGAGCAAAGGAGCACAAGCGTGGCTCCGGATCTTAACCTGATAACATCCATGATTTATCTTCTTCATGTCAAGCTGCTATAATACAGTCTGGTGGGAGACAGTAGCCGGGCCCTTGGCTGACAGCCCCACAGCTCCTTTGGCTTTTGTTGCAACTCGATCGGCTCCGATTACAGGATGAGCTTCAAAGAGCATCCCAGACATGTAACCTAAACTACTGTGCTGGCACAAAGAGGAGAGCGTTTGCCACGAGCTGGGCCAGCTGAAAGTAAACCTTCATTTTAGAGCATCTGTTTAAACCTTCACGCAACAAAATAAGAACAGCAATGATTCTTTGTGATGTATTAAAAAAGTTATTAAGTCAGCATCACATAGATACTCAAAATACAAACATGCACATATTGTTTGGTTCAAACTTCTCAAATGAGCAGTTTCTCTTTGTCTGTGCTAATAAACTGGTTTTTAATTGAAGACATTAGTTTTCTGGGATATTATGATGGACATTTTTCACACACACAAAAAAAACACAAAATGTTGTGGACGACTACATTATAAGAATCCATTTATTAAATGTTTGAAAACTGCTTGTAAATGCTAAATGGAAGAATTAAGTGTTGCCAATTAGATTTGTTTTAGAGTAAAGGACTCACCAAAGTTCTTAGGTTTTATCCTAAGGGGGACACGAATGTCTGGACCAAATATCCTAGAGATCCATCCAGCAATTGTCTAAAGATTTCATTTAAAAACACAATTCGTCAACCTCATGGTGGCAAGTCAAGGGATAGCCAAAGTAAATAGGATTCATCCTCTGGGGATTGTGAACTGTGACATTTCAGTATGGACTAAACCGGTGGACCACCAGCCAGATCAAACACCTCTAACACACAGTTACTCTGCCATGTATAAAAACTACAAGCATACTCAAAAAATACACAAATCACAAATAAGTGCAAAATACCCGACAATGACAAGAGCATACAACAGTATTTCACACCGCTTCATTAAACCTGAAGCCTCACACACATTTAATGCTCTGTTTACCGCCTTTGAAAACACGTTCACTCAGATCAGTAAAAGATGTGTGTTTCAGTATCGCATGAACGCACAGACCCACACCTGGAATTTAATATCTCCCACTCCTTAATATCTGCTGCCTCAGTAGTGCTGCACACATCCAGTTACATCAATATCAGTTAATAACCAAACCCCCTGCTGCATTTTCTGTTCAATAACTCAACCATTAAACGAGGTAGACTTTGATTCAGGAGCATATATTATTTTAACAACATGGCTGGTTCAATTAAGGTTCAGATGAAAATGCGCACCCAAATGTTTGCGCCGCTCTACCTGCTCAACGCACATCAAATATTTCACCATGAATTACTCCTGAAGAGTTGAAAAGACAGCTGCTGCCGAGGATCCCCCCGTAGCCTCGCTATTATCAGAAGGCAGAGTGTAACTGCTGTGTCTGACAGATGAGTGGGACTTTGAGTGCTTAGCTGGCTCGCAGACACAAAGTTTCATTGACAATCTGAGTAGAGCGACTCGCTCGCCGAACAAAGGCGTCGGAAGTGCTGACAAGCTGATCACGGGGCTGCGGGGAGAAGAAAAAGATGGGAAGAGATAGAGAGAAAGAAACACAGCGAGAGGGTGAAAGGAGACTGACATGTCTTTATAATGTCTTTGTTGCTCACTTTCGTCTGATCCTCTGGTTGTTGCTCTGCAGATGATGAAACTTCGCCGGCATTCGAATGGCAAGTAATGCAGGACTTGCCGTCTTCAAGTACTGACACTCTGGTTATATCTGTTCCCCATGAGGAAAACCCTCCTCTGCATCACGCCGGTGTCTGAATGATGCTGCACGCCACATCTGCAAACCTCTCATTTGGTTCTCGTGAAGCGAAAACAGCTCAAAGTCAGACGCTTGCAACAATTCAAGAGTGCAGAAAAAGAGCAGGGCTGATAGATATAACACTGTGAAGTGTGCATGAAGTAATCTTTGTTGCTCTTCTCGTGACACTGCACATGAGGAGATACGAAACAGAAATGAAGGTTGAGCTCCTTTGAGGACACAATAAGTCAGAATCCACATCCTCCATATTCCTCTCTTGTTTATCTCTCCTACGAAGGCAACTTTTTTCTGAGGTCGATTTAACCTCCAGCTCAACCCTCCAACCCAAGTAAAGCTATGGAAAGCACTCAAACTTTATTTACTCTAGTGTGGCTGCACCTTTACGACTCCCATGGGCCAGTGCAAAGTTGTTTTTTGCAGCTCAGCAGAAACTTCCCTGCATTTTACGACTCTACTATATGCCTTTAATCTATAGGTGCCGGAGCTGTATCAGCAAATGTCAATGTGCTTTATTCACCACGACACAAGGTTTTCTGAATGAATTCATGAAATCTAATTAGAATACTCAAAAGTACAAAACAATAGTGCAAATACGGGAAAGTCCTGACATTACATACCCAGCAATGATTAGCCTATTAATCAATTAGTCAATTAGTCGAAAATGAATCTGGAGCTATTTTGCAAATTGTTGATCTCAAATTCAATAATTCAAGCAATAACTTGCATTATTCTGCCGCTCCAGCTTCTCTAATATTAGGATTTGCCACTTTTCTCTGAAGATGTCACCTGGGACAAAACTGTGAAAGACATATTTTAACTATTTTCAGACATACAGTTATACAGACTGAACATTGAAACGCTTTAAAGACTGAGAAAATAATTGACTGATTAATCGACAATGAAAATAAGACTGCGACTAATGATTATTTTAACAATGGATTAATAATTTTCTTGGTTAATCAATTAACCGTTTGGTCAAAAAATTGACTGAAAAAAATCTTTAAGCTCAAGACGATGTCATTAAACTGCTTGCTTTCTCCAATAGCCAGGTGATAAAACACAGCTGGCACAAACAGCTGTGTTTCCATGTTCTGTATGTTTTCATTGTGACCTGTACAATAGTGAGACAAAGCGACCTGATTCTCTACTGTACATCACTGTTAAACCACAGCTGGCCGGGATGCGGCTACCAACCTATTCTAATCACGGGTATTTATAAGCTAAAGCAATCTGTGACAGAGAAAGAAAGGAAAATCAAAGGCTGTAATATTTCTGCAACTGCTCTGAAACCAGCTAGCGAGCTCTGCCAAAATACCCAAGCCATGCTGCAGGCACAATATGCCACAAAGAAGCAGAGCCAAATTGTTTGTCTAAACCGTTTTCAGTGAGAAAAATGGAGGGTTAACAGTGAAAAGGCTGTTATATTTTGACCTTTGTTCAAAAAAGGACTGAGGTTTGGCCAATTAAGTGGCCCTGGCATATGAGGATTTGAAGACAATATCTTTACACTTTCTCCTGCTGCTACTTCCCAAACACATTGATCTCGCCTCACAGGGGAGACTTTATGGTACCTGCTTCCCAATTACTCGCATAGGCTTATTCCTCTGACACAGTCTCAGAGGAAACACACCGGATTGGCCGCCAGTCATGACAGGAAAGCTTAGTGGAGGTAAATTTGTGGGCAGTGTGGGAGAGCTGCCAGCTTTCCAACATGCGCCGCGCTCAGAGAGGCAGATTTACCGACCGCGCTCTTCTACGGGCCTCTCTGTGTTCGTCCTGTCTCCAGAGGCTGACTGAAGACCTTGCTCGCCCAACAAAAACACTGTCAGAGATAGCTCGGCGAGGCATGAAATTGATTTTGTATTAACAAACAAGGGGATCTGTTTCTCCCATACTGTTAATCAAATCATTTCGAGGAATGAGGGGAAGATGAGAGTAAAATCATTAACTTCCAACAGTAAATCAGGTTCACTGCCAACCTGTTGTCCCATTAACCCTGAAACCTGTTCAATAGCTAATTAAGGCAATTACTTCAGGCATGACACACCAGTTAATCATGAATGACTAGCCCATTTATAGTGGTGGCTTCATTACCATTGGCAGCGCTCGCTGATTGCCTCCCTCATTCTCCACACATACACACACACAGCAAATACTGAGGATAAACGTGACTGCTGGTCTGTCTCCCACCCACTCCCCATTTACAGGGCTATTACTGGAATGGATGGAGGAAACAAAAAAAAGTGCACTGCAAGTCGTGTGCTTAGATTATTGATGCTTTATCTTCCACCAGGTCTGTGATATTAAAAAGTTTTAATGTTGATTTTATTTCCCTTTTTTGCATTTTATGTCTCCAGCTGACAGTAGAGAGGTCAAGTTTAAGAGAGCTGGAAAAACAGGCTGAGAGACAATATACAACAAGACATGTGCATGAAATAATCTTTGTTGCTGTTCTTGTGACACTGCACATGAGGAAATACAAAACAGAAGTGACTTAGTTCCTCTGAGACACCATAAGCCTGAATCCACATCCTCCATATTCCTCCCTTGTTTATCTCTCTTGGCTCCTTTCGCAACAGCAGCAGAGCCTGTGGAAAATTGTACAAGTGACTTAACTTCAGTTGTCGCTTTCCTGGATTCAGGAACTGGATTCAGTTGCACGTTCCTGGATTCAGCTGTTTCCACCAAACCAAATGTTCAAAGAGGTCTACATCCTGATTTACAGATAAAACATGCACTCTTAAGCAGGCCTGCGTGCTCGGTCAGCTGCAAACAGTCCAACAGTACATAAAGACAATCTGAAATTTCTTTGTGGCACTGAAGATAAACTTAATAAAAAAGTTGCCCTCTGTCAGCTGTACACCCTTTAGGGCTTGTGATTTCTTAGGGTTTTTTTCTGTAATAAAATAGGTGAGATACTACTAGAATCTGTCATACAACATTTATGTCAATTCCCAGTTAGTCTAAAAATCATCTACCTGCCTCCTGGACCCGCTGCCTGCTAAACATTTTAAGGATCTCTGTGATTTGATTTGATTTATTTTTGCTCTGTACATGCGACATCTATTGCATGTCTGTCTGTCTGTGGCTCTTCCTGACGTTTCTTACTCTATTCCCCATAAAAGGTTCCCTTGAAGGAAGTTTTTCCTAACCCAAATCAAAGGTCTGAGGTCAGAGGGTGTCGTATGCTGTACAGTTGATAAAGTCCCTTGAGACCAATTGTGATTTGTGCAGTTGGCCTATATAAATAAAATCTGACTTGACTTGACCATAATGAAAAAGGAACTCCAGTAAACGTGTAACATTTTATTACGAGTTTAATAATTCCTTAAATAAACTCACAATTTATTGGTTCATTTATATACTTTACATGAGTTATTCATATGATTATTTATTTCTTAATGTCAAATTTAGACAATCAGTTTGGACAAAATTTAGATTGAACCTAATAAAAGCTAAGGTCACTACGTGCTAATGCTACTAAGTGGGAGATTTGTTGTTAATGCCAATCACACAGGAAGGGTGTTAACATGACAAAGTACCTGCTGTACACTCACTAATTTCATGCTCCCAGATATTCAATGAGAACATGTTTTAAAGGCGTGGAGCAAAACGAGATAAACCTCGGACGGACATTTTGACCGAGCCCTTTGTCTTCGTCTGTCTGCAGCTGTCCGCGGAGCTGAACAAGACTTCAGTCGCTCTCTAACAGTGTGATCAGTGCGCTCTGACACCTACCTTGTCAGCGGTTCCCGTCCCATCCCGCTTGAGGGACTGACTCTGACAGATAGCGGCGCTGAGGGAGGCCCTTGTAGTGAACTGTCCTGAGTGGGAGTATTGATTTTCCTGTTTGTCTCCCCTGATTGCGGCAAGGTGGAGGCTGGCTGAAATGACTCCCTCAACTCTGAGGCCCATTCCTCTCACCTCGCCTCACTTCCCTGTAAAGACAAGCTATACTGTAGCCTCATTCTATATGTGCCGGGGCGTCTGCCGCAGAGCATTCACGCTGGTCAGAGGCCGCTCATCCTCATGCTGTTAAATGTCACTCTCTCCCCTCCGCTGCACATCAATAACCGGCTCTGGCACTGCAGGACACCTCTCTTGCTTGTTCCATTTCCATTTGCAGCCATGAATATAAATTTCTGGACGACCTGCCACTCTTTTCAACACAGGGGGAAATTCATTCTGTTACTGTTCCACTGAGCTGAAGCCTCCTAATATTGGGTGACATTAAAAAGCTGCACTGTATATTTCCCTGTAGCTCTCGCATAAAAAAAAAAAAAAAAAATGAAAGAAAGCATTAAAAAAAAAACTCACCTTAAACGCACACTGCTGGCACAGCTTTGACTTTGATCTACTTTCAGCAGACAACTCAGCAGACAAATTTATTGCAGTGATTGCAAGTGCGGAGCGTTAATTAAAAACAGCAGTGGTTACCCTCGCTTAGACGTTGTTTGTCATCTTAACGCGACAAAACACAGCCGCTCATCAAAGCCATGTATAAACAGGCGTCTGTTTGCTCTAATTTATCAAGCATCGGCGCCGAGGGAGCGTGTTTCTGCGCCTTCGCGTTTAAACAATTACACCCGGAGTCAGACATGTAACCTCACCGGGTCGCACTTTCCATTTCAATGTAAATGTCAAACTGATACGTTTGGTGCAAAGACTCCCTGTGGACAGACTCGTTGTCTATAATGCAGCTTTCCATGTTCCAGTCGTTCCACACGCAACAACAGATTACATGCAAAGACAATAACAGGCATGACGTGATGTTAATTAACAGGCTGTGGAGGAAAACTAAATAACCTTCTTGTCCATCACCAGCTCACACAAACTGATCAAAGATGAAGCTGTAAAGGACCCGTAAAGGTACCTAAAAATAGTGTAACCGTGTTTTGGCCAATTATACAAACCTAATATGCTGCTGACCATTTTCCAAAAATTCTGAACAAAGAACACGAGTCCCAATTGAAGGCTTAATATCTCTTCGATAATTGTAGCTTTTACTGCCTAATAACCTTTGATAGTAGGCTTACATTAGCTTTCACTCAGGACAAAAGGAAAGCCCTGCCGTACAGAAGCACATTATTTCACAGCCTAAACACGACCCCCCGTTGGGAAAACCATTATCATGGCTAATGTCAGCTGTTAGAGTGTGTGAGTGCAGCCTGTACACGAGGATCCTGGGGGACAATAATCAGGGAGGATGTTATGTGGAGCTGTCGGGGAAAGTTTAAAAAGTCTGCCTGGAAAAAATTAACTTTTCGGGTTAACTCATCCGTGATCCATGATCATGGTCGAGAAGGAATAAGACGCCTGTGAAAGTGTAAAAGGCCGCAAGATAATAATGCTTGAACCGAGCTCTCTAACAGTGCATGCATGTGCTGGTTCAACCAAGCGGGACCAAGAACCAATAAATAACCATTGTGCACTAACCCAGCGTCAATGAAATCAGCAAGTCAAGGAGCAGCAGGTTAGACAGCTCCATCTGTGCTTATAGAACTAGTGTTAACCCTCGATCTGTATCACACAAGGTTTCCTCTTTAGACAGCCAGCACTTCAGCAGCATCCACTGTTTATGGGACCCTCACTGTCATCCCCCATGGAATATGATTTATTAAATTATTTAGTGATTTCAGCACAGAAACTCACATTTGAACCTATCTTGTTATTGAGCATGTCTAGAAACTATATCCTGACTGGAAATCTAAAAAATTGTTTACCCCGCCAGAGAGATGGATTGACAAAGTCGCCCAGTGCCCAGAGGAGCTGGATCGTTCTATCACTTCATACCTGATCAAATCTGCTTGTTCATATCATAAACTGTCAACAAACCAAGCAGCTGAACAGAAACTATGACCAGTGAATATAAAATAAATGCAGGTTAATAGCAGTGGTAGCCAGTGTCGATATGTAGCTATGATTTATGAACATAAATTACAAACTCACTTGCAATTTAACCCACACAGAAGAGCTAAGTTAGACATCCATATATATTTTTTTTCCCATCATCCATACGTTTAGCCAGTAACAACGTTGGGTGCACTAGCAGACATGGACAGACAGTGAGTATAGAGGCTATAATAGTAGACAAATAGAGTTGAATGTAGATCTGCTTTCCATACACTGAAAATAACCACATCCGTGATTCAGTTTATGATGTGTTTCCTAGACATGTATGTGTGTAAGGAAGCCTCAGACAAACCAAATTAGAAACTGGACAAAATTTTGTTGATCATATAAATCATTTACTATAAGAGTCTGATTGTGACTGGCAGCTGAGCGAATCTACTATGTCTCCCAAACAGTGACATTTTGGCTATGACAGCAATGGGTTCATGGGCTCTAGTCAAGTCTAAAGCTGTGTTCAGATGTATAACAGCACTGTGTTAAAAAACTCAGCCCCACCATTCATTTCAATGGGCATAATGCATTGGTGCCCCAGATGTGTCAACATGGTCGGGTTGAGGGCTCTGGCATAATACCCAGGGTTGCCGAGCAAAAACTTTGAAGCTGCATCATCGTGTTCAGCGACCCAATTCAACGCCATCGAGCAAGGCACTGCGTTGCCTTGCTGTCTATGCTGCTGGGGGGCTTGTTTATGTTGTTTTAAGTCTTACCGCAGGGCTGCTTTAGGGCTGAATGCCCAGGGCGAAGCAAACCATTCTGTGACACCAACAACATGTGAGGCTGTGACATTGGATGAGGTAAAAAAAAAAAAAAAAAACACCACAAAGGGCTTTTCAAGGACTTCTCCCAAAGTCTCTTCAAACCCCTCCTTTCCTCTCTGTTCTTTGCCTCTTACTTTTTCTTTGGAACATCCCCCTCTTACAGAGAAAATGGATGTGGTAGCGCTCGACAATGCTGCTTTTCGCGGACCTGGATGGATTGCATGTAAGCGAGGAGATTGGTTTCAGTGTTCCCCGTGGACTGAAGCCTTTGGTGTTTGGTGATAAATGCCTCCTGTGTGGTAATACAGTGTGATTAACGGACACAGCCCAAAGCCTGATCCCTCCTCTCCCTCCTCACCGCACCTGAATCAATCATCTACATGGAAAGGCCACAGTCTTGCACTGGAACAGCTGCTTAGAGCTCAGCTCTCTCCTTTCTCACTGCCGGAGAGCAGAGATGGCTGTAGGACTCACTCTGAAACACAGTAAATACAAATGGATGGAGCATTGTTGAACTGGTATGCAATTTGAAAAACATGTTCAATCTACCCTAATTCGTCTAAACCTATACATGTGGCTTTAAATTTTAATCTTATACTGTGAGTACTGAGGAAGAACCATTAAAAAAACTGAAATAACCCGGACCTTAATATTTAAGAGAAAAGAATAAAATGCTGTCAGAAATCGCTACAAGACATCCCAGTGGGACTTTGACAACTTTTGAAATTGCATATCTGTTTTTCCTATATTTTTGCCTGTCTTCAGACTAAGCTGCTTTCCTTTTAACTGTGTGGCCGAGTTGATACAGTAAGAAAAACCAAACAATGCTGCATCCTCAGTAATCATCACATAAGATATTTTATATGAACATTGTGTAGTTTGCTATTTCAGTGAAACACAATGAAATATCTAAACCTATAAAACCTCTGTTACATAGTGAACACATCCGTCCGCTCTTGTAACGCTGAGGTGATGAGGTAGGTAGAACTTGAAAGAGTAAGTTGACATGCGGCTCCACGCTGAGCATCCTACATGATCAGATTTTATATTACGCCCAACATTTTAAAAAAAAAAAAAAAAAAAAAAAAGGCTGTAGCAGCAGTTTTACAAATAGCAGTGAAACCATATCATTGGAGGGGAGATTATGGCAGTGGCATAAGCAGTCAAATCAATCGCTGAGTATTTCTGTGGAAGTCGATAGAGGAACCAGGTTAGGCCCATTAGTCATGTTGGCACCCTGCATCGCATTCCCCGGCCAAAAAAACGACCCTGTTACTTCTCTGCACATTGTTGCTAAAAGCTCCAAACACGCCCAAATTGGCTTTTGCAGTATGCTGGCTTTAAAAAAAAAAAAACTTGAATCAATGCTAATTTATGTCATATATTAATATGCATGGCTTTATAGTCCATCTTGAAATATTTAGCAAAGGTATAATCTGCTTCTTGCTGATAATTCATATTACCGTACTGTACAAAAGGAAGCACTCAAAGACACTTAATATTGTTCCTCCCTCTGTAATTTATTATGATTCACAGACATGCCTGGCATTACAAGCGAAGTGTTCAGTGTTCTCCAGCGTTCGGACAATTTCCTCTCACCACCCTCGAAGAGAAAGTAAACACGTTCGCAGCCAAACGTGAGAGAGGAGGCTTACTCAGAATGATGAATGAAGCAAAGTCCACTATCCATAGCAGAATGGGGACTGATGAGAAGTTAAGTGATCCCTGGATTTGTGAGCGGGATTTGAGGCTCTGTTTTGTAGCCATTCATCTGGCACCTCGAGAGGACTGACTCACACTGAGGGACATCGGATTCCTATGATGAGGTTGATGTGCTGTATCACAACACGTGCTGGGACATAATGCTATTTGTTCCACACCAGCACACTGTGATGCCACAAGATGTTACTCCACTCTCTAGTGCCGGGCTGTTGTTAAGACAGATTTTCAATCCATACTTATTATACTGTGGCCTGGGACCCAATTTATACTGCAATATTGTTGGTGGGTGTGAACAGAAATTGATCTGAAGAGGGAAATCCTTTTCCAGAGGGAAATAAACTGTTGTTCAGTCGGCATAACATACAACAAAACACATCGTAGCTGATGTTTCTGCCTTTGTACTCTTCAAAATAAATGTGGTAAAATATATGACTGTTGCACAATAGTGACGTCAGGTATAATTACAGACAACCCTAAATTCTGATGAGTTGTTTTCTGACGTCATTAGTATGGAATATTGTTTCATAACGTTTGTTGTATTAAATTATATACTGAACATTAATGAAAACAAGTGTCAGACCTTAATTATGTGCAATGCTGATCAAATATCTATAATGATTTTGCAAAATAAAACGGGACCAAGCACCTATTTATAAATGCAGGAATTTAAAAGGCAATCTGGACTGCAATCTGTTCAGTGAGATTATGCAAATCTCTCTCACAGCGAGTCTGAGTGATGCCGCAGCGCAGGGAAGAAGCAGGGGACACCAGCACTAACCGTTTTATTGATCGAACATGTTTTATGGATTACCATTTTTGTTAGATACATACATCTGAGAAGCTCACCTCAACACACCTTCTCCCTGTAGTGAAGCCATTCTGAAGTGCAGCACTTAATTTATATGTATTTCACTACATCGCCAGCCCACAACAACAAAACGTCCAGAGCCTTGTCCCGCCATGAGATGTTGGGGTCGCACGCTCTTACAAGCAGAGTTTAGTGCCTGTGAAGGTGACCATACCTGTGCTTACACCTCAAGTGTGCCAGGTGCTCAGTCAACCACTGAATCCAAATTGGGTGTGTGAGGCAGGCAGCCTCAGCTCACCTTCCCCACAGTATAACTTACCTGTCACCAGCTCGCCCCAGATAAGGACAGATGACCTTTCTCCTGGTTCTTATAATAAATCAAATCCAGAGGCGGTTATTCCTAGAACAGTCCTTACAGGTATCTATTGAGAAATAACACAACCAAGCACCTCTGCTGGCATTTTCCATGTCACTGTTGGAGAACACGTGTGCACACACACAGGCAAATTGCCTTGAGAATTAACAATGAGGTTAACCTTGTCAACATTTTTCTTTTCTCTATTTCTTATGTTTCTTTACTGTGATTCCTGGAATTGGTGCTGTACACTCAAAATACAGAGTAAGGCTTAATTATAATACACACATTTTAATGGGTTATACTGAGTGTTGCATTTTAAAAATTGGTGACACTTAAAGCCTAATTGGGAAAAAGAGCCTGTCTAAAGCCAAATATTTAGCAGTGTAGCAGTGGGATAAAGCCAACGACCAGTGTCTTCAAAGAAATATTCAGGGGCTTGCTGATCAGGCAGCTCTTGATCAGCAAACACTGGAGAATTTATGGTAAAAATCTTCAAGTTTTCACAATTACTTTTTATGGACTGTTTATAGTACAGAACTGGAATGTTCTTTTCTCAATTAGAGGGAAGACAGAGCCAAAGTTAATTGCCCCTCTGATAATAGGAGCATTTGAACAGCTCAGCCACCAAACAGACCTCTTGGGGACATTAAACACAGAATCTCTGAATCGCTGCACCAGCTGACTCATTCTCATCAGACTGATGACTACATTTAACTAGATCAGTATGAGGTGCTTTGCCTCTCTTCTTTTTACTTCAGTCTAGGGGGTGATCTCACGCTGATCAAAAGCTGACTGGGAAGTGGGAGTTCAGCTCCGTGACAGCACGTCTGGGATCTGAGAGTTCCTGATGGCGCACTGTTCAGGACTAAAACAGGGTATTCATCATATGTGATGGCGTGAATCAAATTAAGAAAACAACGCTCCTGACTCGAGCCAAAACATTTGAATCTTCACAGTGCCGTTACTCTCAGAGAGGAAGCTGTGAAATTGTGCCATAAAAATAAAACAAAAACATTGCAGTGCATGATACAACATTTCTTACCATAGTATCCACAGTATGACTGGAGGACGAGGGTCCTTGCCAGCCACTCGACCAAATGCCACCCTTTAATCAGACTATAAGAGCTGAATCAGACGATTGGAGATTCATATTTGCCGGACCAGCAAGTATTTGACAGCAGCATCAGAGAAGCTGCGAGCGCGCTCTGGCGAGCAGCACGGCTTTCATTACCTAGAGTGGCTTTTAGAGAAAGACGGTAAGCTCCATCCATACTACATCTCGAGCAGCTCCAAGCCAAATGGACAATGACAAATAACAACTCAAATGCATGCAAAGCTTTTCATTTTATTTTTCAAACGCTAATACTGCAAAGGCCTATAAGGTCTCAGTCCCGGTGACTCAATCAATGTGCGCTGACAATAATGTGCGAAGACAACTCAGGCCTCCCTGTTTGGTGCATCATGTATCAAGCAGCAGATTTCCGCATAGAACTGGGACACTAATCCCCTTTCCAATAGAACAGACATCACATGGCCAAAAAAAAAATATAATCTTCCTAAAAGTGATTAAAAACTTCTGAAAACTGGGTACACACTCACACAAAGTACAACACATCTTTACTAAGATAAGCATTCTGTGATGAAATAAGAATTACACAGAAGACCCCAGAGATCTTACTCGATGGGAAAGAGTGTTTTAACTGTTAGGTCTTAAAAAGTTTGTCACATAATCTCAATATAATATCGTCCGTCATTTTCTGAAGCTGTGGTTAAAGCATGCAATGGAAACATGATTCTTTCATCCTAAACATCTAACACTTCATACTCCGTTTTAATTTCTACCATTTAACTTACCACTCCTGTTTATTTCAAAGTATAATTTCAATATATATTTAAAGCTGTGATATATTTAACTAACTCATTCTTTTGGCCACTTGGGGCCAGTACAACAAACCGTAAACATAACAATGACAATATTGTCACCTCAAAAAGTTGACATGGCAGATGTATCACCAAACAATTGCCTATTAAATTATCATTCATTTGGAGTTGTGTTTCTGGTCACCTGACCAATATTTTCTCTCCTTTTCTGATGATCTGAAAACTGCCTGTTGCATTCAATCATGGGCCATAAAACGGAGACAATGAGCTGAAGGACGCTGTAAAGCTCTGTAGACCTGAGGGGAAAAGCAGAGCTTCTCCGTGTCACTAACAGCATCTCCTTTCACATTACACATCACCATTTTATCCATTTTTAATAGACTGTAAAATTATTGATCAGAGCAGCTTTAACATGTCAAATTAATCTTTAAATGTGAAAAAGTAGAATGCACTTAAACAGCCAACACTGTTTGTTGGTGGCTGGAGAGAGGAGCACAGATTCAAATTCAGATGGCGTAGCAGCAGATACTATACAGAAACCATTTTAGGAATTCCATTTCATTGCTTCTCCTCCACAGACTTCATCAGTTTTATTAGTATCAATCCTCTTAACCTGACATGGTTAATTTAAGCCTAAGCTCATTTTCTTGCTCTCACCTCTTCACTTGGATATCTGTGAACTATTACAGGAATATTATATCAGCACCAAAAAATGAGAGCCAGCATCAGTAAATGTAAAAAAAAGGTTTGAGTGTTATAAAAAATTTTAATTGGATATTGGGAATAGAAATGAGCAAAAGAAATGCAATAATTAAAAACTAATATGTGCAGCCAGGTTTATGATTTTGAGAAGTGAAAATTTGAGAATTTTGAAAATGTTCCCCTCTGAACCTAATGAGACTTTCTGCAAGGAAAAGTTTCTTTTGCAAAAATCGTACACCGCACTTTCTTCTGTCTGATTCAAATTGCATTGAACGACTTCCTTTGTCATGACGTGAACAAGTGCTTGACATATGCTGCTGCTGTCTCTGCAGAGGCAACACTTAATTATCAAACCAACCGTATTGCTGCTCAGGCCTGCCAGCGATGACGACTTGAATTAATGACACATGAAAAGCAATCTCCGTGCCCTGGAAGTCCGCGGCCTGCAAGGGCACCCGCAGCTGCTCACATAATAAACATCCCATCATTGTGATGAGCACTTTGCCTCCTACATCTAAAGATACGACCAGAACTGTAAACCTGCTCAATTTTCCTCCTTCAGGTTCATCTGTGTCCAGAGGGCATCCATTACCCTGCTGTGTGTATCACTGTGTGTCATTGAGGTCCTGCGTTTTCACTTTTTAAATAAGTAAGAGGCTTCAGATTCACACAGAGGAAAAGTCTATAAAGTGCAACAAGAAAATCTATCAATTCGCTGTTATTACTGTGTGTAATTCAAGTTTCAAACGTGTGCATCTCTCTGCTTATTCCTGACACACATCGCCGATACACATTCATAAAAATCTATACATCAATGATTGTTACACTTTAATACCTTAAACCTGTGATAACTGATTTTTGGGCCACTTGGGGACAGCTCGCACAACTTCGACGTGCTTGCTTATTCACACATGCAGCTGTTACCGATCTACATTATCATTTGTTTGTAGTCTAGTTTGGGAAATATCTGACTCTTTATCTGCTAAATGCTCCGCTGTGTTCACCAGCTGGTCGCTAACTGTGTCTGTCTGCCTTTTAGTGCTGAGCAGGTAGTGTGGGGTAGTGGGGTTTTAGAGCTTTTTCTCTGAAAACAGCTGCCTGCTGCGTCCAAAAAACGCCGCTGTGAGAGCACTAAGAGTGAACCGAAACATTAAAGTTGCAGCCGGACAGCTTAACAATGAGCTGAAACTCTCTGTAAAGCTCCATAAAGCTGAGGGGAGCTGCAGATTCAGCTGGTTATTCTCTGTTGGTTCATCACTACGAGCAAAACCTGGACCATTACAGAAATGGAAATTTCTTCAATTCGACGGCAACTGAGTGAACTCCATCTGATGAAAATCCAGGTGAGACTGTTTTCTCACCTGCCGTTTCCAAGGTCAAGAATGAACTTTGACCCTCAACTATGCTGTAGATTGAAAACAACAATAATTTGAGTTGCATGAACTCACACTGACAAAGAGCCCGCATACTGCTTAATAACAAAAAGGAAGACTCATCACTGTTGGCAAAATGTAAAATACAGCTGCAAGTTCAAGTTTATTTGGGTCAGTTTGGTAATGACTCCTTCCCACACACTGTTTCAGGGATGTGCCCAACATCGGCGGATGTCATGTGCAGATAGCAGATAGAGTGAGACGTGCACGGTTCAATGGTCAGAGCTCTAAGTGGTAACGACCACACGGTAATTGCAGCCCTCTCTGCATCACTTATTATGAATAAAATATGATGTAAGGTGTTAATCAGACAAGGATTAGGACACATGAACAGTGTGCCAGGTAAGTAATAAGTCCATTACTACTCATGTAGGACTGATGTGGAAATTAAGGGAATGTGAACGTGTTCTCTTTGTGGCTAAAAGCAAACTGTGTGCAGGAGCTTAGCTTTGCTGTGCCACAGAATCATTAGGTGAAATAAACATACAGTAGCTTCACATGCTTTTATGGCCTAGATTTAAGTCATTTGATAAATAAAGAATGACTTCAGCCAAGCAGATAATTCTTATGAAGCATTGCTACCCATCATGCAATGAGTACTATTCCAACTAAGCTAGAGTAACCATTAATGGTGACCTACAACATACTGGAGCAGAAACACATCAGGCCATAATGGACACAGGACTTTTCCTTCACCTTCCAGAAAATGGATGACAAGATATTTGAAGTAAACAATGTACAGCAAATAGGAAAAATAAAATAAACACCCCTCAGTAAGTGATCATTAAGAGGGCAAAGAATTCACCAAAAAAGAAATCATCATCAAAAATGTATTTACATTAGTTGCCAGTTTTATTTCCTTTATTCTGCCTTTTCCTCCTTAGAATACACACAGCTTTCCAGACAGTGCGCATAGCGTAAAAAACCTCGAGGACACTGTGATCTAAACACCCTTATCCTGAATCACAGCAGAGGACATCCTCTGTCATTGCTATATAGGCAAATCTCTCTCCCTCTGTGTTTCATCAAAGGAGAGTATCGAAGGGCGTCTGTACTCCACTCGTGTTTTGGCTTTGGTCTCTTTGTACTTCTGAACTGAGCATTCATTATGCATAAGCAACACGAAAGCTGCTAATGAAGATTTCATAATTGATAAAAAAAAAAAACTCCGACATCAGCATATGCATAAAATTATGAGAAGGGGAAGCAACTAAGCTGTACATACTGCTCAAAAATACTTTAAAGGGAAAATGTATATTCCCTTTATTGGTCTGAATATTGTGCATATATCTCTGCGTGAATGTTTAATGGCTTTTATTCAAATAAATTAAACACATGTACCTGCTAAATATTGTAGCAAATGGGTGAAGCAAGAAACAAGGGGCCGGGGCTTCGAGGGACACAAATATGCACACAAGCACATTTGCTGTGGACTCAGTGTTGGCTGCCTTGGCTCCATGTGCTGAAGTTACATTTGTTTGTATTTTCAAACCTAACTTGAATTTCTAACAACACAAAATGGCAAGATGTGTCTTGGAATCGAGCTGAAGGCACAGAAAGGGAAGGGATGATTTGCTTGTTTGTAATCACTGACTAGAAACCTAGAGGTATGCACACACACACACACACACACACATTTCTTTTAGCCAATGGCCTTTGTTTTAGCTTATTAATATGTGCATTTGTTGACCTGGTGGTGAGCTGCTCCATACATTTGTACTTGCAGGGATTAATAAAGTTGTATTGAATCAAGGGACAAAAAACAATTTGGGTTCTGCGTCTGACTCAACGTGACCTTATCCTCACCCAAATTGAGTCATTTTTCCTCGCCCATGACTTTTAACTCGTTATTTTGTGTGAGATATATTGTAAAAAACAGACAGGCAATCTCTATAGCAAGGCTTTGAAGAATTTAAAATGAATATGAATTTCTTCGGGGATGGGACGACTCTGGACCGTTCTTGAACTGTCAGTTCAACACGAATTCAAAGGCTCACCATTAAATGTCAGCAAAATACCACATGTAGAAAATTTGTAAGCTAAACACACTGAATTCAGCTGAAAAATCTTGTCTTGCTTCACCTCTATAGACTCATAGAGGTGTCGACATCGTCAACAGCATTATGTATCAAGAATCAAGACAACATCCGGTTTCAATGCATGTCAACCACCTGTGGAAAATAAACTTTCATTTGCAATAATAATTCAGCTGTGAGTAATTAAAGCAATGAAGAAGAAGGTAGAATAAATGAGAATCTCAAGTAGAATCAGTGGCTACTTCTTTGTCTGAGTTCAACCTGAAAGCAGTTCACACTCTGAGCATAAAGAGGACGTCATGTAAAGGTCCTTGTCACCTCAGCTGAAGAAGCCGGCTGTCTTTCTGTTCTATGAATGGTAATGTGCATGCATGAATGTTTTTGTCTTCTGGTTGAGTGACCTCGAGCTTTCATGGAAGAAGCTTCTCAGGCTTCATGTGGCTCTTGCGCTATTCATGACAAGCCAGCAGAATATCTTCAATGGTTTTCATAATTATTAGATTGGATGATTTGTTGAAATATTTTACTGTAGGAAATATTCAATATTATATGAAGGACATTCAAAAAATGTGTTGCTGCTTTTTGCTCAAATGCAAATACAGTATTCTTTGATTATTAAACTAAAATGATAATAGCACACATACATTTATACATGTCTGACCTGCTTTATTCAAGTTGTGTAATAAATGCTTCGCTGTAGGGACTTCGGGATGAATGTCTGATAATCAAATTTCCTCACCTCAGACCTGTAGCCATAACAATAAATCTGTGCTGTTGTTTTTTTAATCTCAGTGACAGATGTTCTGACTCCACCAGGATGGAAACTGATGGGCGATATCGCAGTGAGAAAAAGAATAAACTCATTCTCTTTTCAATCGAAAGCAACATCAAATATTTCTCTGATCCTGACCTACAACCTTATACTACACATGCAAAACACTTCTGTATATATGATTGGCTCAGCGCTTCCTTTATGCAATTTGAAACTCAGCTCTTTGTTTTGTGACCCAGTGTCACATTGAATTTATCTACTTGAGTTCCTCCAGAGCAAACAGTTAGCTAATGAACACGTAACAATCAGAAATAAATCCAGCAGCTCTCCTCGGTGCAGGCCTCTGAAATCGCCCGAGAGGAAAACAACCTGCTCAACAAGCCATATTCATTCAGCAGACATGACGCTCTCCACAAAGCAACTTAAGAGGACTGCACTTAGAGGTATGTTTCTCCAAAAAGCCTCTGAAGAGAGCAGGCCTGCCTGCTCCACTTCTCCCCTGACTGACAGCACACTCCAGGGGAACCACGCCGCGGGACACGCACACTGATCCAGTCTGACACGCCTGACCTTTCCTGGGCCGCACGGCTGGCTCACCACGCGCCTCGCGCTGCCCGGCTGAAAAGGCCACACAATGCCATGCAGGCAGTGCCACCGCCGCCCGCCTCGGCCCCCTCCTTACTGCCATCTCGAGAGTCGGCAAGGTGAACGCCTGGGACTGCGGAGAGACAGCCACTCAATCTGAGAGGCTCTCAACCGCAAAACAAGGGTATGCCATGTGAATTTGGCAGTGATATATGATTGGTATTCCCCGCTGCACCTTTAAGTGGAGTAAAGATTTTTGTAACAAGAGGATTATTGTGTCTTTATTACAAATTACGTATTTGACTGTATAAGGGAGCTGTCTTTACTTTGACTTTATACCATTTAAGTTATTGTAATTAAGGCATTGCTCATATACGAAGTGATTATGAAGACAAAATTTGCATAATACTATTAGTCATCTCACTTAGTAAATGTGCTGTGTGCAGTGGCTGGTTAGTGAGGGGGTCTAACATAGTGTGTCTGCCAACGGTCGCCGAGGCAGAATTATCTCAGAATAGATGTTGCGGGAGCCCACTGAAGAACAAGGGATGAGAGGACTGTAAGTGCAGAATAGATGCTGCAGCTGTGCAATGAAGAGCTGTCGCATCCAGTGAGCACTTTCCTGAGTAAAAGAAACACTTGGCAAAGCAGAAATAAATCATGTGCTCATGTGCTTCATTTTAAGATTGTATTTTTCAAAACAGAGAAGGAAATTCTCCGCAGTTCAAAAATTCAGCTCGTGTGTGTGTGGCGAGATATTTGGTCAGTGCTTTTTCTATCTGACGTGTACATGCGGAGGCATATTTGAGGATATATAACTGACTAATATACTGTTTATGTGCTATTTTAATGGATGATGTAAACTGTGATGCAATTTAAAGAATCTGTGACTGCAAAAACACTAACTGCATTAAAAAGCAAACACATCCATTCTGCTGAGCTAAACCTACTGCTCATGCAGTGACTAGTCCATTACATTGCAACCCCTTTAGTAACTGTACTGCATCTCTATCACATTAGTACAAGCAATTGCAATTACAAGAGAAGCTACTGGAGAGATAATGCATTTCGACTGATCCTGCTTTGCTTTTCCTCACAGATAACTTCTGTCCATCTACCAAAACGAACATCTCTGGATAATTTGAACTCATACCTTAGATAGGATTGCATCAAATGTAAAGATTTTGTGTGGTGCAGCAGCAGTGGTTCTGTAAGGCAACAAAGCTCAAATGGATTTAGATACATCACATGAGACAAAGGCCAAGGATGCAGGAAGAGCTGTACTGGTATATTGGTCAGGTTTGAGTATGAGCACCCCAACTTTGGGCAGCTTAATCGACAGAGATGGATATCCAGAATCACAAGGATGACGTTTCAGCAAAGAAAATCAGCCCTTTAACTTTAACAAAAAACTTTTTCAATAGATGCAATTGGCGCTTTGATCCAGTGACAATGAAATCACTACAGGGGTGCTGGGACTGCAGGCTCACAAACAACATCATTTCAGCTGTGAAAGGGGAGTTCTGTAAATGGTTCAGTACTGTCAGTTAATGGCACAGATCTGGAGAATAACAGCACTGGCACAGTCGGGCAGGAACAAGTTGATTGTGAGGGGCTGATGTGAACACAAAGGATGAACACAGATAAGTTATATGTCTGAAGGTCAAGCAAAGAAAGAAACTTTCTTTAACGGTATAGTAGTTTTTACTATCACATGCAGTCTTAGACACTTACACATACACACCCACCTCCCACAAATGTGAGCGAATTGATTGCTGAGTGACTGGTTGCAATTACTGGCCTTTTTAAAATCTGTTTCTCGTTGTGAGCTTGCAGTAAATGTCTTACCTGCGACAAAACACTGATGACAAAACATTGTACATCCATTGGTCCTGACTAAACTACAATATCTCACTCCAGTGGAACTCATGTGAATACCCACCCCATCCATCACTACTCACTTTAAGAGCTTTTAGCTCTAATGAAAGATGCTGTGGCATTTTTTGACCTTTATGGAATATAAATCAGGATATCTCAGCCAATTCTGTATTGATTTACGCCAGTATGTTTTCATCAATTTGTCACAAATACACCAACTTTATGGAAGTCTGACTTGCCTTTTAATAGATAGACACTTTATTTATCTCAAGTGGGGGCACTGTGAATATATCCATCCCATCTATCACTGCTCACTTTAAGACTATGCAAGCTGCATTTACACCCGGACAGAATTAAACTTAAATATTAAATTCATCATGGGGCTCCAGTGGGTTTGGGATGCATGCCTGTTTGTGCACACCTGCTCTGTGGCCCTGGTAGTCTGGGGACCACATACGTTGCACGCCTGCTTGCTCACATTATGCACCAACATCAGGGGATCATGCATGTACAGTGACTATACCTCTTATTCCTCTGGGCCTCCTTCTTATCCATTATGACAGGCACACAGTTCGTCAGCTCGGTCCAGTCTGCATGCAGTCCGCAGCTCCAGCCAGTGGAGAACCGGGAGAAGAGCCAGGACTCCTCCTTCCCCGGCCGGTGACAGGTGCACTTCTTCTGCCCTGGCTTGCAGTCACACGGCTGCTCCAGACGAATATTCCTCACCAAGTGTCTCCCAAAAGTGGTTCCTCCAGTTTTCTGGATGTGCAGGAACACAATCACATCGTCCCCTTTGATGTTGAACTCCACATGTCTGTCCAGGTCTCTTTCTGTGAAGTTGAATTTGGAGGGTACTTTAGGGGGGCTGTCATCCTCCAGGTCCTGATCTCTGTAGAAATCATCACTGTCCTGATCCGGGGTGGACAGTAGGCTCACCCCACTGAATTTCTCCCCAGCCTTAAAGTGGCATGAATTACTGCCAGCTGGGCATATGTACTGGTAACCTATCATAACAAAAAGGACAGCTAAAATAGGAACAAGGATGAGCTTACTGGATCTATCATCCATCATATCAGGAGAGTGTCTTCATTCCATTACTGTGAATAATAAGTAGTACCCATGGGTTCTTTAGGGGGAATCAATATTCCTCTAAAGGTGCCACATGTTGATCAGATCAAACCCTGCAAAGACACACACCTGAGTCCACCTTTTAGCTTCCTGAAACGCTGCACCCGGTCTGCACTGCGCTGCAAAGCTTGTCCAAAGTCAAGAGTCATGGCATTCAGATTTCAGGCTGGTCCAACTTCTGAAGCCGGTGCAGAGCTGCATCCGAGCCGACGGCTCCCATCATCCGGTGTCAAGTTGAAAATGAGCTGATGAGAGTTTTTTAGTTTCCCCTCCAGTGCTGATCCCAGTCTAAATCGCGGAGTGGTTCATTTCACTGACTTGTTTCTGCAGAGATGTCCGCACGGCTCGGACTGATGTGCTGGATCCTCCGGCAGCAGCATCCTACAGCATCAGCATCAGCATCCTCGGCGGACTGAGGCGGTCTGACTGTGAGAGGATGCTGCTGCTGCTGCTGCTGCTGCTGCATCCCAGCCGACACATACGCGTTGTGCTCTCGTCGTGGTTGGGCTGGGAGAAGCTCCACATCCCATCCCGTCCATCCCATAATCTTTGTTTCACACAGCGCAAAGCCAGCAGCCCGCGCGGACGCTGGAGTGAGGCAACATGGAGATTTAACCTCGTATAAATACCGGATTCGCTGTAACTTTTTGAAGCTCATTCATCCCAGTGTGACCTTTGATGATTAAAGAGATAGCTCCGTCCCTCTGACTGCACACTACAGTTTCCAGTGCAACGGTATAGGCTTTTTAAATAGTGCAGTTTAATGTCTAATATCTGCGCAAAAGACAGAAGCAATTAAAAGTGAAGCTGCTTTCTCTGCAGCAATAATGGTTGCACAGTTGTCACATATCTATAGGAA
The DNA here is from genome assembly GCA_025331565.1 of Holacanthus passer. NCBI lineage: Eukaryota > Metazoa > Chordata > Actinopteri > Pomacanthidae > Holacanthus > Holacanthus passer. The sequence goes on along the minus strand of JAFREQ010000216.1, from coordinate 57,973 downwards.
GCATATAAAATAATGGTGCATTGTCTGACCTGCATTTAAAGTGTATATAAATTTAATTAAGATATATTGCAAATCTTTAATCATGTGGTAAATAAGCACCTTTTAAATGTGAAATAATGTACATAAATGCAAGAAAATAATAAATTGATGTAAAGATGAATAGAGCTGTAAAGTGAGACCAAATTAGGTTTAAAAGGGTACTCCACCCATTTTACACTCACACACACAAGGATCAGTTTACTTATCATGGGAAGCACTACTCCCATGTTGTATAAAGTCTTCTGTGGCTCTGACTCTCACTCCAAAGTCTGCAGAAATGTTCTTGTTATCATGGCTTGAACTTGAAATTTTCAGGTTTTGTAAAGCCTGCTTCACAAGCTGGGTGCATGGAGTTCCAAAACACTGAGCTTTTATCAGGTAGGCAGGGTCTAATGAAAGATGCCACAGTGTTGCCTTATTCTGAAATTTTAGGATCCAGTATTTTTGACCCATATGTCAGGAAGATCATAGATGCTTTATTTATCTCTCCAGTGGGGACAGCCATCCCATCCATCACTCTCACTTTAAGACAGCAGGCTATGCAAATTTAGCCAGGACAGAATTAAACTTAAATTTTAAATTTATCATGAGGCTCCAGGGGTTTTGGGGCCACAAAGCATCTGTCTTGTATGAGTGTTTGTACAAACCTGAGTAAATTCTCATGTCACAGCAGCAGTACAAGAATGAACCACCAAGTAGAAAGAATAGTGCAAAAAACAAACAAATATTAAGAACGCAAGTACTAGAGTTAAAAAAATAAAAGTTAAAAAAAGTATATCCTTTAAACATGTGCAGGCGTACAGTGTGTAAATTGCTGTAAAATGTGCAAAATGGATGTAATGATGGGTTAGAAATTAAAGGTTATACATTAAAAAGATATATTGCAATTTGCCAAACCTTACAGAGGATATTAATAATAAAATTCAGGCCAGTATATTATTATACAAATATACAATAACAATAAGAATAATCATAAGAAAGTGTGCTATGATATTGTCATTATCATTTTTCAAGTTAAAACACAAGTCATATGATTTACACCTTAACATTAGCTCATCATTAACATAATATAACATTATAAATAATCACATCACATTTTTCACTGTCACTTTTGCCTCGTAATTTTGTCTTTATTTGTTCTGTTTACTTCTCTTATTTTAGTGTTTATATAGGCAACTTTCTCTATTTATCTGTAGTTATTTCTGCTGCAAAGCCGTATTTTCTCTCTAGAGATCAATGAAGGTTGATCTAGACTTATTAATCTTTTATTGGGACTCAGGCGGCCACAGTTGTTTTACACTGACACGCATGTTCACTGACTCCACAGAGCGGCTTCCACACGCTCCGGTGTTTTGTGGAAAAACGTTTGAGCTCCAGCTTCTGTCTCCTTTAGCTGTCTGCCGCTGTGCCGGAATAAAATCCAACTTCACCATCAGGTTTTTTAAACATTTACACCTACTGTCACTAACTGTATCCATGTAAAGAAGATGAAAAAACGTGCCTTAAAATAAATACACGCCACATTTTATTTTTAATTTTGTGGTTGTTTCAGACACGAATAACGGTCAGCGCCAGCCACCACAATACGACCCCGGCAACTTGCTAGCCGCACTAGCCGTTAGCTGCCCAAAATACCTCCTGGAGCTCTTTGCTTTGTATGGAAGCGGTCAGCATCACTAACGGGGTGAGGGTTATATTATTGGCAACACAGTAAACACTGGTTTTGTTTTTCTAATGTTACCTTTTCCCAGTAAGTGTTATTTGTATACTTATACTAGTGTACCGCTTTCATTCAGGAGCAGGCTGTTTACTTTTATGCTACAGCAGCTAACTTAACTTCAGTCTGTTCTGTCTGAGCTCTTTCTGTATTTTAGTATGTTTACGTAAACTAACAAACTGGCCATTTGTTCATGAAGCTAGCATCTTCCACAACTCTGAATTTTAGTTTTTTTTTTTTATTACATATCTATGTGCACTGGTGTTGTGGTTTGGATAATTAAAGTAACTACGTGGCACTGGCTTTCGCTTATCTAAAGGCAAATGAAGTGTGCTGACTGTGTTGGTGTTGGCTCTCTGCCACTGTAGGTTCATGATAACGGGAAATAATGAGGAACATTGTTGTGCTGTCAGTCCTGCTGCTGAACATACACCAAGTCATGTCAGCACCCAAAGGAGTCTCTGCCAGCCTCAAAGCAAAGTGGAACATGACTCCTTTCCTCCTGGAGACGAGGTATTTATTCGTCCTTGGACATGTAAATCTGCCACTCCAAAAATCTCCATACACCCTGGAAAGATGAACTTGCCCATCAACAGAATCTCTACATTTATTTAATCATTCATTTTTTCCCCACACATTTTGTTTGTTTAGTTAATTGCTCTCTTATTTATTTTGTAAATTTCCCAACATGTCCCTCAGTCTAATCCCTGATACTGACTGAATCTGCATATAATGAGTCTAAAAGAATTGTAGGTGGACTATCAAAGAGCCACCATATGCACATTTTTAACTGTTGAATGTAAACTCAGGTTGTTCATTCAAATTCAAATTCCCACTAAAAATACAGAGCGCTTGCCCTCGTTGTTCTCGATGTTAGCTACAGGCCCTGGCAGTAAATACAGAAATGGTTTGAGCATAATACTGTTTCCAGTTAGTTGCCTCATATTGTACTGACTGAGAACAACTGAAGATTATAATTCCCCAAAATTGTATATTCATTGGGGAAAAAGTGCTCTGAAATTGACGTTCATTTCAAAATGACAGATTCCGTCCTGAAAGACACAACAATTTTCTAAATAGCTGTCCTTTAGTGGATCATAATTTAACATCACTATACATACATAGTCGACTTAAATAGGAGCTAAAAGTTTTTTTGTTGGTATGACTGTTAAAAACTTACTATGTATACAGTTCTCTTTTTATGATGTTACTAGAAATGTTGGTCATCAACATGATTTTTATTCTTGTGTGTGAAAATATTCTTAATCATGACCTAGTGCCTGTAAGGTCTCTATAGTGCTGTGTGATACTCCACAATGGACATTATGAAACCAAGACTGGAGACAAGCTGAGCACAATTATTACCAGAAAACATAAGATGATTATGTGGTCTGTAGCTCTAACTGTTGGACAGTCAGAGAGTGATTACGTAGGTACATACTGTGGTTTTGACTAATGGTCACAATGCTTTGATTTTCTCTTGTGCAGTGAGTTTATTGGAGAAGATGGGAATGAGAAATTCTGGCAGTTTGTTGACACTGTGAAAGAGCTCACTGTATACAAGCATGGAGGTATGTTGTTTGTTACTGCTGTATCAAATTAGATTTTTTTAAATAACTTTGCATCACAATAGGTGTTCTTCTCTTCTAAAAAACCTCATTATTACTAATGTTCATGTGTCTCACAGAGTCTGTGCGCTCGTACTACAACTTGATCCTTAAGAAGGCCGGACAGTTCCTGACAGATCTGCAACTTAATCTCCTCAAATTTGCTCTGGCACTACGGTCATACTCACCAGCTGTTCATGCATCCCAGCAGGTATGTTGTGATCAAAGTAGTATTGATTTAACCAGTATGAAACCTTCTCAAAAGCAGCCTGAGTATATTACAAGACAGCCAGGTCCGTTTCTTGCTTGAGGTGGTTACATTGTCAGTTTGCCCAATCCTTTAGCCAGGGTGCTCTGCAGAGCTTACTTAAAGTTTTTCTCAATTGCTTTGGTATGATCCCTAAATGACGGTCATTATTCTCAAACTACTGTGTGAAATGATCTAACAATCACACAGCAGAAATAAATGCGATAACAGCCAGTCAGTCTGCTGCCTCTAAGTCTCTGCTCCCTGTGTCACCGCCTGTTTGCACAAGGGCGAAACTGAGCTCCTTCACACACAACCAAGGCTGCCAGGGTCACGGTTTTACTGCAGAATTGGGCTACTTTTGAAGTGTTGCAGCGGGTTGAATTTTTTACTCCGCTGGTTGGGTAGAACTATTTTGCATGCAAATTACATGAATAATATCTATATTTAAAAAGTCCATATTTTAAATGAAATCATTTATTTATACCCAAATCCTACCAAACTGACTTCAGATCAGCACAAACACACATGGGCATGAGACAAGTCACATGCCCATACACACAAACCTGCACACACAAAACGTGTCTAATGATCTCTGCCAGCCAGTGCCTGCCTGTCAATCCCACCTCTGCTACTTAGCTGACTGGAAAAATGCTAACAGCAAAAACATATATTTAGACATGTATTAACTATAAGTGTATGATTAAAATGATAAACATGAAACAACACGATAAGGTGTTTCAGTTACATTAAGGTATTGTATTAACTTTAGTACATTCATGTTGTCCAGGCAGGAGGAGGAAAAAATGGAAGAGAAAAGGAAAAGACAAAGCAACAGGTTAATTGTGCATCAGTGAATTGGGCTACATGTTCACAGAGCTATATTTTATTTATGATAATATACTGTGTCTAATTACACAAGGCCATTTTAGGACTTAGGTGAAAGAACTGTTTAGGGAAAACTGCTTTTAATACTGGGGCACTAAACATTTATGGTGTTATTGTAGATATTGCAATACATTTGGATATGATAGCAATGCTGTTGGGCTTTTAAAGCAATGTGTTTGGTATGGCAGGGGCATATAAGTAAACTAGCATTATCCTCAAAAGCTGAGGAAATCTTTGACAAAAAATGTAACATAACATCAATTATATGGGAGTGGACAAAATATGGTGTCGGTCCACGCCAACCAAGATGAGAAACACAACAAAACTTTTCCATCAGCTGAAAAGGTACCATCCCTTCAACCACACCATTATTTATAAGTAGATAAGGCATGTCTGCAAAGTTAAATGATTTAGATGTTATTTAGTTCTCTGTTATTTAGTTAATTCCAGTCTTTTATCATAAAATATATTCTAAACAAAGCCATGTTTGTACATTTTAATGTTAATTATTCAATTTTTTATATTAATAAGCTATATTCTAAAGTTTAACTAATGAACCCTCAGGCTTCTTCAGGCTTCAGTCATTATCAGGATGCTCTTTAAACTGGCAGTGTTATCAAATTACATATCATGAAAAATATTGATATTGATCAATATGGAACAGAAATCATCATGATGATCATATTGTTTGCATATTGCCCAGCCTTAAGCCCATCTGTAACAGAACCCTTATATTTAGCTTATCCATTTTCAAAACAAGTTTGAACTAGATTTTGCATCTAATTAAAAGATTATTTGACTTACTCTGAAGTATGGTTTTTGCTGTGTTGCATGTGCAACTCGTGGAGCATCTTTTCTGAAGCATATTTATACTACAGTGAATTGTTGATACCACAATTCCTGAATATGAAACAGGCAGACATAAGAGAGGAGCAATATCTAGCTCATGTCAGAGGAGAAGGTGTATAAATTCATGATGGTTTGGTGAGTGAAAGGTGGACAGAGAGGACAGGGAAGCAAAACTAGCAATGGATGCTCTTTGTGAGCACATTTCAGCAGAAGCCAAGATGTTTTTCCCACAGTCAACAAAAATGATATGTGAAGTCAGTGAGGCATGATAGACAGGAGAGTTTGGATGGACAGTGCAGCTGCAGAGGGGATTTACATTTTTTTCTCTCAACAGTCATTCCTGATTTGTGTTTTCCTTTACTGGACAAAGCACTATTGGTTTTAGTTTTGGATTTTTAAGTTTTACATTACTGTTAAGTGCATACTGTAAGTAGGAGGAATACATGAAAAGTATATGCTGAGAGATGTGAGAAACAGTTTTTCTTGAAATTGGTGTATAGGATGAGTTTTAAATGGATACTACTTAGTTGGCTGTACTGAATTTGACTTTTATACTGGGTGACTCTTGATTTCAGTGCACCCTGTGTACACGTTTCCTTTGCCTTTCGATTGTCATGGTTTCAGCAATGATGAGTAGAAAATGTCATTGCGGTGACAGTGATGCACTGGTTGATGAATTTCTCTAATTTCAAAAGGTGTTAAACATTTGAGTGAGTAATGGCCTTTTGCTGGTGAAATTAAGTGTTGTGCCACACAGTGTAAATTGCTGTGGTGATTGCTGGAGAATATTGAGAATAAATCAATCATGTAACTGATTTCACTGTGATTAAATCTGGCCCATCATGTTGTAGCCAGTGTGTTACAGAACGGTCCTCTCCCCTCTGCTCTTAACAGATAGCTCGTGATGAGCCTCCGCCTGAGGCTTGCCCTGCCTTTGTCTCCATCCATGGTCAACACAGCTGCAGTACCAAGGAAATCAAGAAACTCCTGAAGGCAGCTCCAGGCAGGTAACACGGAATAGCACTGTCTTCCCCTCTGTGGATAAACTAAGTCCGTAGAGAAGAACGAGATGAAAAGTTTACACAGTTATTTTGTTATTCAAATGATATTCTTTAATGCTTTCATGTACTGCATTAACCTGTGATGAACTTAGAAATTGTACAATTCATTTTCTTTCTGAAATTTCCACATTTGCAGACCAAAACCATATTTGTACAAGAATGATCACACATATCCAGGAGTCAATAAAACAGATGTGCCAGTTGTGATCCTCTATGCTGAGATTGGCACCAAGAAGTTCACTACTTTTCATAAGGTGCTGTCAGAGAAGGCTGAGCAGGGCACACTTATATATGTGCTGCGACATTTTGTGGCGGTGAGTACCAATCCTTCTGCTGCCATTTTATATAAATGTTCCACTGATTAAATGCTTTTTAATAAATAATGTTGTTTGCTGTAACTCTCAGTGAATAAATTATCTTAAAAGAATGGGGCTTGTAATGTTCTACATTTTTCTTATTGTCAACAAATCCCATGAAAAGATCAAAACAAACAATGAATGTGTTCTACTGACAAGTATTGCCAGTGCAGACACAGCCTAATATAGTTAATTCCTCTTAGACCTCCACTGTTTCATCTTTACTAAGCTGATGAGTATATATGATGAGATATACCTTTTGATGTAATAATTACAAGAGCAAAACAAAAATGATGGCTTGAACAGGTTGCAATATTGACCAGTGTTCAAGAGATGAATCAACAGATTCCTCAAAATCTAACTGAAAACTCAAAAGCTGACTGAGATACAGATGGCTTTGATGGAGTAAAAGGTGATTTTCTTTAAGACATGTTTGTTGAAGAAAAGCAGAGTGTGGGTGTGAAAATCCTCTGATTGTGCCTTTGAAATACTGAGGCAGTGCTTTGAGTCTGGGTGACATTAGTGTCAAGGTTGAATGTCAGTGAATCTGCTGCTGCGTGTGTCGACCCATGTGCTTCGTGTTCCCACTGGTAAAACGTGTTATAGGTTATAACTTTCACTGACTGTCCAGCATTGAAAATCCTCCTGGTAAATGGGAAACTTACACATCAGAGGGGGTGTCTACATAATTCTAGCCATATAGTGTATACAAAGGCAGGAAGCTACACCCATTGGATGGACCTGTAGTCTACTTACAACAGTAATGTACATGTAAACAAACCTCTGCACCGTTTTGCATATAAGCCACTACTCTGCTTCTTGCTGCTTGCAGGATCCAAAGCCTCAAAAAATGCTTTTATCTGGGTATGGTGTTGAGTTGGCTATCAAAAGCACAGAATACAAAGCTGTGGATGACACCAAAGTAAAAGGTCAGTCGGTGACTTATCAAACATGCTGTGCAGGACCTTGCTGTGCCCCAAGGCAATAAAACACAAATCTTTTGCTTTGTAGATTCAAAGACAGCTATAAATGCTGATGATGATGATAATGATGAAGTCCAAGGATTTCTTTTTGGAACATTAAAGTAAGTAGCTTAACACTAACATGTTAATTGCCTTAAAGATATTTTTAATCCCTTGTGTTGTCTGTTATTGCTGCTGGGCATCATGTGCTTTGTGTGACATAGATTAAAAGAAATCTGTGTGTTGTATTTGTATCTTGCTCTTTTTCTTTTACCCCTCTTAAGGAAATCTCACCCTGAAATCAAGAAGCAACTCGTTGAACTTCGCAGGCATCTCCTGGAGAGTACCAATGACATGGCCCCTCTCAAAGTGTGGGAAATGCAAGGTATCGATTTTCTATTTCAGTTGTTTAATGATTGTAAGAAGAACAGTTAATCAGTACAGTTGGAACTTATAATTACTGGAAGAAGAAATATGTTGTTTTTGCGTCAGAGTTGCTGAATATTTTATCATTTGTGGCTGGAGATGCCTTTATTTTGTACTGTTGTCTTAACTAACAGTTAATAATTTTAACATAGCCAATGTCATAGCACATTACTCATTTGATTACCTTGCAGGGATTTAATTTGTCTAAACATAACATACATGCATAGCTCTATGTGTTGGTGATTTCATTATTTGATCTCCACAGATCTTAGTTTCCAGGCAGCTGCCAGAATCATGTCTGTGCCAAAGTTTGATGCTTTGAAGCTCATGCGAGACCTAAGTCAGAACTTTCCAAGTAAAGCCAGGTAAGGCCATTCATCCTATTTTCTTTTTCTGGCTGACTGGCCATCACATTGGTACCTTTCCAAAATTCATATTTTTAGGAACCCTACTCTGTTACAGTGTGTGAATCCAGGCACACTGTTATTTAAGTGCAAATGAAATGACTTTATAAACCCAGTTGTTTGAACATTATCCATAATAAATACATCTTTAATACAGGGATATAATCAACTTTTCAATGTTTGCTTATTTCATCCCAGGCAGCTTGTAATAACACCAAAAAGTGCTGTGTAAGAGTCCTGTGCTTATAGGGAATTGACTGAAAACGTACCATCTTGAGGGCCCACAGGTTTTGGAAGATTAAAAGTGGCATTTTACTGCTGGCTGGGGATGTGGTAAAAGCTGATGGTGACTGTACATGTTTTACTGTTCCCACAGATCACTGACAAGAGTGGCCGTAAAGCAGGAAATGAGAAAAGAAATTGAGGAGAACCAAAAGGTGCGATATCATAAGCAGCATTCCCACATGATAGTGCTCAAGGTTTTCTTTGATCCTTACATCCTTAGAGAATGATTTTCTAATCTGTATCTGAAGTAAAGTCCATCCAACAACATCAAATAGGACATTTTATTCTTACTTTTCTCCTTGTCTCTGTGCACACTTTATCTCTTCAACTTACTGCTGTAGTGTCTCTGCTTGTCTTGTCGAAAGATTGAAGGTAGAATCACTCATTTAGGGGTTTTGGCATTCGACTGACACTTGGAGCTTGTTCTTTCAGCATCTCAGTGAGACCATTGGTGTTCACCCGGGAGACGGGGAGCTCTTCATCAACGGACTGCACATTGATCTGGACGTTCACAACCCTTTCAGGTAGGTATCCAGCAGGAGGGAGCAGTGATCTGCCTGTGCTCTCCCCAGGAAGCCTCTGGTCAATGCATTTTCTCAGTAATCCTGTTTCAACAAGATCAGAGTTTGTCGCGATGCAAAACCACTGCCACACATATAATATGTATAAAAAACCCTGTCATTTTGTATTTATAGCATTTTGGACATCCTCAGAGGAGAGGCCAGGGTCTTGGAGGGACTTCATAACCTCGGCATAAAAGGAGAACACCAGGGCAAGCTGCTGAGGTTACCTGTGAACGCTGTGGATGACAGCTATGCCTTAGATATCAGACATCCAGCTATAATGGTGAGTCCTGTCCAAAAGCATTATTCTTCTGGCCCAGATCAACTCTGCAGGTGTTTTTCTATCCTTTGTGTACTTGCACCAGGGTGTGAATTAATGGACCAGTCATCAGGCTATTGCAGAAGTCTCGAGCCTGCCAGAAACTTCAGTTATTAATTGGGAAGTTAGCCAAGAAAAGCTATCAAATTAAAAACCTGCAAGTTTTCATTTTGGACCCTCTGGCCATTTTAATATCCTAGGTACTATAAAAATGCCAGAGAAATGAAGATATTAAGCCTTTACACATTCGACCAAGAGGGCTGTCATTTCAGCTTGCATCTCCCTTTCTGGAGATGGAGATTATGTGTGTCTGAGGAAGACACACACACAGAGGGAGAGAGAAAGTGTTAGAGAGATGATGACAGTGTGCCAGCAAGGCAAACGTTTACACTGTGGGGAGGCTTGTACTCTTAAGTTACGGAGCGAAAGACCACTGTTGGTGCCAGATTGGCCAGTAATATTGGATAATTTTGATTCTGGTTATTTCATAAAAAAACATATCTAATAGCTTTCTCTGATGGAGACTGGTAGAGCTTTATAACAAGTTGAATGTTGTACACATCGGATCCAGCGTATTTCTGTCTACAGAACTGTTATGTCAGTTATGTGCAACGGCTTTATTTACATGCATGTAATGACCTGTTTATTGAGCAGGTAGGTTACTTTAGTTAAAGCACTTTTATGTTGAATCTAAACATCTTTTACATCTTGTGATTATATATTTAAGATGTAGAACAGTTAACAGAAAATAAATTATACTCTCAAAAGCTGTGCAATATCTTGGTACTCTTGACAAATAATAGGATAAGCTTATCAGCACACTGAATCTTTAATGTCAAGTACAGGGTGTGTAATGGAGGTGATGGTTTCGCTGAAATACCACACTTGAGACCTCTGATATACCTGGATTTGGCTGCTGATTCTGTGTATCCACAATCTCCCCAGGTTGTCCGGTCAGAACATGAAGATGGCAATAATCCAAAAGACACACTCTCTCTTTGAGATGCCACTCTGATGATACTTGTGTGGGGTGTGGGTGTGTGTGTGTGTTTATTCTCATGGACGCACAGAAAGATAGAAAAAGAGTCCAATAGAGAAAAGTAGGCTGAGTTGAAAGGATCCCTGAGTGCTGTCCCTCAGTCCGCTGCTCCACACTGAATGACCGCAAGAAAGTCAACATGGATTTATGGGGGTCGCGGTCATCCGTGATTGGTGGGCAGGTAGGGTATGCAGTTGGGCACGGGCTGTTCACGTGAACAGGGGGTGAAGTGGCGTCTAGAGGTCTGCATCGAGTTGTCATGAGTCTTCTGTACAGGGTGTAGCTGCTGTTGTCATGCCCAGAAATTCAGTAATGCCAGACTGGATACCCAACATTTGTGAATCAAAGTTTGGAATTTGGAGTTGTAGGAGAGGTGGAGGTTACAGATGCAGAGTGGTAAAGTAAAACAAAAACAAAAGAGTAAAGTATTTTAAACCCCACTTTAGATATCAGAGTGAGCCATTTTATAACGAGTGTCAAGTTCTGTTCACATGCTTGACTGGTTGTAAATGCAAACAAAAGTCTCAGATAATGCAAAAGGCCAGTATTTGGATCTCTTTCATATGTATCATATCTTAACCATTGAAGAAATGTAGCAATATAGAAAACATCACTCTGCCAGGCATAATTGTCCTTGAGTGAGGTACTGACTCTACATATTCCAGGATTGCTGTTCTGTGACTTGTACTTAATATCCTCATTTTCATATACATACACTTTCTAGTGGCTAAACGACATAGAGAATGACCCAGTGTACCGCGGCTGGCCAACAGGTGTACAGGAGCTCCTCAGAGCCACCTTTCCTGGAGTCATCCGGCAGATCCGACGCAATTTCTTCAACCTGGTGAGTCTGCTGAAGGCCTGAAATGCTGAGGGAGTAGTGGCAATAAAGGGAATGGAACTGAGAGCAGTTTTGTGAGTTTTAGTTTAGTTGTTGCTTTGACTTGACTGAACTCTGTGAAACTCTTTGGATGCTTCTGGCTCTTTTCTGCTAAACTAACATTAAATAGTTTTCGCCAGATTGTGGGGTGTTAGATTTCAGTCAGTACAGTCAGAGACACTCTCACAACAGGGGATACTGAGTACATTTGAAATACTTAACACTGCCTTGGATTATCGGAACTGTCTGAGACTGGCTCTCTCTTGATTCATCTATGATCCAAGACATTGAGTATTTGTCAATGCATTATGGTTCAGATTGGATGATGATGCCTTTGTTGTTAGGTGTTGTTCCTAGATCCAGTGCGAGAAGAAAGTGTTGAGCTGGTGAAACTAGCAGAGCTTTTCTACAAGCATAAGATCCCCCTGAGGTTGGTGCTTTTATTTCTTATACCTCCGCAGCTGTTTATATGGAGCACTCTTGGCATTTATAATCTTTACCAGGTAGTGATTCTCATTTCACCTGCAAATTGAATACTTGTTTTTGCCCCCTTTCTATAGAATTGGATTTGTGTTTGTTGTCAACACCAAAGATGAGATTGATGGCTTCTCAGATGCCGGGGTTGGATTATACCGACTGCTGAATTACATTGCAGATGAGTACGATTTGTCCCAGGCTCTGATGTCCATGCTCTCAGTAAGTATGTCACATATATAAATCTCTGTTGTTTTAGCAAACACTTCTTGGAGAATAACTAAAGCGCACTCGCCAGCTCATGTCTCTTTGTGCTTCAGAAGTCAGTTGTTTTTTCGTGCCTTGTGTTATCCCAGGGTTTTAGACATTATTGGACAAGATGAGTCAGTGGGATTTTGCCTTTGGTATCCACTCTTTCAAATAGAGTTGGAAATTATTGACAGTGGCAGGGATTTGAAGACACTGATGGTCAAATATGATCTGACTTGCTATTCTCTTGCAGTTGTACAACACAGTAGATATAGGGGAGACGCTGTCTGTTGATACAGTCTCTGCTTACCTGAAGAGAAAATTCCCCAGAGCCAATGCTGAAAGGATTCTTGGTGTTGAATCTGAGTATGATGACAAAAGGCAGGTAAGGAAAGGATATAGCTCTCACTTGTTTCTTTTTTTATTGGAAGTAAGAATGATTACTTTAAAAAATGATTAATTATGAGCACCCAAAGATTCCATGTTTTGTGTGCTCCAGGATGGTGCCCTCTTCTACCAAAAGAGTGGCCTGGGTGCCCTACCTCTGGCTTTATTTAATGGAGTCCCTCTGAGCCCAGATGAGATGGACCCGGACGAGCTGGAAACCGTCATCTTGCAGCGCATAATGGATACCACCACCGCCTTCCAGAGAGCCGTCTTTATGGTCTGTACAGAAAGAGACGCACTCTTCATATTCAACCAACCAAACCTTCCTCTTTTTGTGCTAGTATATCCTTTAGATGATATACATAAACGAACTAAAGGTAACACTGCAGCACTGGCAGTTCATCCATGCTTAGTATGCATACAAGTAATATTTTACATATTTGCCTGTGGCAATACATGCTCGAAATTAGATGGCGGTTAACATTATTTTTCTTTGATAACTACAGTAAAGAAACATATTCATTCATTCATTCATTCATTCATATAATACATGATTTTTTATTTGATTAACAGCCAGCATAGATATGCCAGAGAGCAGGACATTGCACTTGGTGGTTTTGCAGATTTAAGTGTATAAATGTTTCTTCCCGGCCTTCAACATTATTGCATTTGCAGACACATTTACACTTCAGTGCATGTTAGCTGTTCAGGTTCAATATTTCCTCATGAATTGATGATCTCAATGACATCACTGTCATCCATTTTGTCCTATACCTACAGAGTCAATTGACTGAGGGCTCAGATGTGGTGGACTATCTAATGGAACAGGCCAATGTGGTTCCCAGGATGAACCCACTTATTCTAAGCACTGAACGACATTACCTCGACTTCACTGCGAAGCCAGGTGAGCTGTGCTGCTAATCCTGAACTAACCATTAATGTTTCACTGTCTGTGTTTCTCTAATGTTTTTTTTTACTTTTTCATTTTTGCCTTGTAGTTGTAGATGACTGGGAGGACACAACTATGTTTTCATACTTGGACTCCAGAGACAAAACAGCTGTGATGGCTAAGAGAATGAAGTACTTTACAAATAATGGTAAGGAGTCACTAATTATTTCATGCATTTGTTTCTTAATTAACACAATTTCAGATGACACCATTTAATTTACAGTAACACAATGACTTGCAACACTATATATCACTTATTCAACCATCTGCATCTTGTCATCTTAAGTGGAACAACCATTCTGCATTTATTTCAAATGAACAGTATCTAAACAAAAATGAATCCTACACTGCTTTACTGATCTATGAAAGTGCGAAATTGACCCTTGTTAAAGCAGACATGCTGCGCCCCCAGCAAGATAATTACTGGATCTGCTAACTGGCTTCGGGCCAGCAGTCTAAATGGTCGTCAGAGCTGCTTTTCAGTGCTCAGGCCTGGAGTGTATCTGTCTCAGTGAGGTTGAGAAGGCTGATTGCCATCCACCCTCTGTGGACCAGCTGACCAGCTGACTGCCTACTTTACTGACTGACTGACTGACTGGCTGGCTGGAGGGGAATATAACTTTGACAGGTGGCACAATTTTCTACTAATATACTGAGCTCTTTACCAGGTGTTTCAGTATCTCTCACCTCTCACACACAATGGAACATTCATTGTAATGACTAAACCTCATTTTCCTTCTCACTTTCATCCGATTGTCAGTGTATAAGCATAAGCTAACCCTTTTAAAGGATTAGCAGCTCTTGTTAAATGCCACGTAAGCATTACCATTGACATTTAGACAGAAAACTGCTCAAAAATACATTTGCCCTCCACTGGAACTTTCTTTATATATCAGTTTATTGTACAAATGTCAGGAAATAGCAGCAGGCGGTGGGACAGACTGGTCAGAATGTATTTTAACATGATGCTTAAATTGAAATGCCATGTGATATGTGCCATATGTATTTCGAGTACTAAAGAGTTATTGCTCTTTTACCTTAGATGAGGATGGGATGAGTACTGTGACTATGTGGATAGCCGGAGATTTTGAGAAGGTCTCGGGAAGAAAACTTTTGCTCAGTGCTCTCAAACATGTGGTGAGTATCATCTGCTCTTTGTCCTCTTCTCCTCTCCCCATTCTTACAACTCATCATTTAGTCTCTATAGGGGAATCTATAGATTGACATACTGCATATATCATGTGCTTATGTAGTGTTTAAAAACATAAACACTGATCTTTAGTATAGTGAAATTAATCCAAAAATCACACTACAGATGAAAGAGTGTGCTACATTTACCATGAAAAAAAAAAGTTCCTTCCTGGTAGAATAAGCAGAAGAGGGAAAAGCTTCATTGTTACTTTTAAGTAATCAACATCCTCTCCCCCCAGTGCTCTCCCACAGTGACACCTGTGGTCTATGGAAATATGAGAATGTGTGATATTTTTGTGAATTATATCACTGCTGTGTTTGTGTATGTGTGTCCAAGCAGAAGGCCAGCCCTGGAGTGCGTGTGGGGGTGATAGATAACCCCACTGGAAAGCCCAGCGAAGATAACACTGTGCTGTACAGGGCTATCTGGGCCTCTCTCCTCACCCAGAAGAATAAGGCTGCAGCAGAGTTTGTGCAAAAACTCCTGAAGGAGGAGAGCAGCCAGCTCCTCCAGCAGGGAACCAAGATGAAGGAGTTACTGATTCAGGTAAAGGACGGATTAAGGAATGTTTTTTTTTTTTTTTTTTTTTTTTTTTGTCAGTTCAGAGATAATCCAAACGTTTGATTTGCATTTTTTTACATTTCAAGGAAATGGAAGGCTTTAGATTCTGCAGTTTTTTCAGTTA
Source organism: Holacanthus passer (assembly GCA_025331565.1). Taxonomy (NCBI): domain Eukaryota; kingdom Metazoa; phylum Chordata; class Actinopteri; family Pomacanthidae; genus Holacanthus; species Holacanthus passer. The sequence continues at coordinate 42,395 of JAFREQ010000216.1, read as the reverse complement.
CATCAAAGTAGAAGTGTTTGTCCTGAGTTTTATGTACAGCTTTACAATCTGTTGATTTGCTCATTATTGTTATATGGTAAAAATATTGCCTTTCCTAAAGGTTGCATTACAAGCTACAGTAAGTCAGACTGGGTGTTCAATCTCAATAAATCTTTTGAGCAATATGGCCAAAATCTTATATCACTGTGAATGTAATTTTATATCATGGTAATGGTATATATCATGATACAGTAATTGTTCTGTAAACTAATTAACAAATGGTTTAAAATTACCGTATCGTACTTCATCACATTTGATAATTTTCTTGTTTTATTTGGAACTTGTATAGAAACAGAAAAAACTGCCTCACCTTTTAGTAACAAGTTCTTCTCCCTCATCTTGGATTGGTTGGGATGCCTCCTGCTTTGTATTTACAGTGTCACTCTCCTGCTCCATGGTTTCTTATCACTCTCTTCTAACGGTTGCTCTCATGTCACGTTAGAACTTGGAAAGCAGTCCTGCTGCACAAATCACGTTGCCTTGTGAGGCAGCTTGGATTTGCGAGATCACACTAGAATCATGCCCTGATTCGCTACATAGCCTGCCCTGAAAATATAGCAGAGACACAAGGGATAGCTCTGTTTGGTTGAAACGTTATTGCCAAGTCTCCCATTAACACATTTCTACCATCGCATACTATATACTGTACATATTGTGCAGCCCGAACCTCATCCATATGAAAAATGGCCAAGAGCTGAAAGTTGGCACCAAATGTCTTGTCAGATTTATGGTCTGGTTCTCTGGTTATTTGATCAGATAATATTATCATGTTATAGGGATATATATTTTATCAATAATGAGATATTTAGTAAGAAATTGCTGTTCCCCAAGACAGTCCAAAAAGTCCAACTGACACACAAAGTCAAACCCCAAAAATCATTTAATCATCACACATACACTCACATTAAAAATCACACTGCACTGAGACCTACTTAGCCCTTTTTCAGGTCTTCATGCTGAAACATGAGCATATTGTGCTATTAGTATATTATGTTTTTTTTAACTTGTGTCAACTAATTAGAGAGCGGCATAACCAAGATGGCACTTTCATGTCATATTGGGTTTACAGCACGTGTGATCTGCCTCCTGGCTGACAGGAACACTTCACATGATTGTCATTGCAAGTAGGATATGTGGGAATTGGATATCTCTTACCAGCCACCACACAAGCAGTCAACATTGAAATTGTCAGATGTCAGCAGTCGAGGCTGATTAGAAAATTAACATATATTATCTGGTGTGTTAAACACAGGAATGCCTGCTGTGCTGAGGTGGTGAAATCCCATCTCATGTTTCTCTTGACATGATAGGAATGTGTTAGATGACTCACAGCCAACAAAGTATATAAGGAAGCATAACAACATGGCAAAAGTATCATTTATAAGACACAAAACATCAAATGTACAAGTGAGATGCGGTCACAGTTAGTTATTGATGTTCAGGGTGGGCAATATAGATGGTATGTGCAGTTTAATATTTTGATAGTGATAAGTGTTGTGGTCAAGTACATTTTCTGGAAATTCAATTGATAGATCATTTGGACATAAAATAACCAGATGGAAATGTCTGTTTTAGGCTAAACTAGTGTAAGAAGTACATTACCTGAACTACTTCATCACATTGATGCAAAATCCTATAAATCCAATATTGCCATAAAACAGTCCTGCTCACTGATTTGCAACACTACCTGCCATGGAGTAGTACAGCCAGAGATATTAAAGGGATACCTACCTAAATTCAGACAGTTAGGGAAAAGCTCTAACAGCTGATAAATTTATATTATCTTATGTTATATAGCAACATATCGTCCAACCATAAAAGATAAATGGGATAGAGATAGGATAGATATAATTTTTTTTCAGTTTGAAAAGTTGGTGCCCTTGATTGTGTCAGTGAAAGGTCTATCAGTGAAATATATCTCTGCAAAATAGGAGTAAAGTTATTCAGCACTGATATAAGTGAGAACATTTTAGGCAGAACTGATGAACATGACAGCAAAAACAAGAAAAACAATGGTTGGATATAACCACTTCCAAATTTGTCTGCCATTGCTTTCTTGATTTAAGCGCACAGTCAGGAGAAAATGGTGATTGATGAGCCCATCTTCTCATTCCTCTCCTGAACATGAGTTAACAGAATACATTGAGAGCACGCATGATGCTCCACAGCCCGTGGATGACAAGGCAAGCAGCCTATTCATTGTCAGTTCCACTTGATCTGTCACAGGGGCCAGCACAAGGCGGGCTCCACACGCTGAATCTTTAACTAAAAAGTGCTGGTGGATACCTCGTCTCCAGGACCTGGATGAATAGCAGAGCTCCTGCTCACTGTTCATGGTTGTGTGAGCCTTATGTGCTCAGCCAAGCCTGACCATCACTCTGCTGCTGTAAGCAGTCTACAGCCACTGGTGTTCTTCCATGCTGTAGTGTGCAGTATCCACCCACACATCATTAGATGTAAGAATACAAATTCTCAGCCGCTAATCAACAAATCATTTGACAGGAGAGTGCCCGTCTGTCCCATCAGGAATAAGTCATCCAGCACAGGCTACATTTGGGACTAGCCATAGCAAACTGCCCTTCAATTAAACCAACCTTAAACAACAGGGAGAGAATGGGCTGGAAATAGCAACGGAAAGATAGGTAGGAGGTGGCTGTGTGAGTTGAGATTCAGAGTCAAGGGATATGAGTTTATTATTGGCTGCCATACAGACTTGCTGACTGGATTGTGCTGACATTATTGGTATTTCACCTGTTCTCCTGAGGAGAGATGTTGGAGAAACTAATAACCTGACTCCACAAACCCCCTACACTCCCACACCTAATTTGTTATGGACAAAAATGGCCGAGGCTTAATTAAGAGTTTGTTATATTAATTACAAATTGATTAATCTAATTTTCACATGTGACATTTCTTACAGCTTGGTCCTCTGGCTAAAATGTTTTATGTTTGAAAGCTGCAGTGATTGTGCTGATGGAAGGCATCAATGATATTGTGAATAATTCTTCTCCCTCACATACATCATTCCTTAGGCCAATGCATCACTCAGATTTTGTTTTGAACAGGCTGTGAAGGCAGAAACGTCCTTGAGTTAGTCTATTGGATCTCACAGTACATCACATATTCTTCAGAAATGTGTGAGGAAATAATGCAATCGATTTATCTTAGCTAAACAAACTTTTGTTATTCTGCTTTAGGGCATGGATGAAGATGCCTTTGAGAAAAAGTTCAACACACTTGAAGTGGATTTTATCCGTAGTCAGCAGCTGTTTTGTCGAGATGTCCTGAAACTGAGTCCGGGACAGCGGGCAGTGATCAGCAACGGCAGGGTGAGTGGACTTCAACTCCAACACAGTTCAATTAGCATCTTCTCATCCACTTGAGAATACTAATACATACGTTTTTGCATGCAAAGATGACCACATTATGTTGTCAGAAAGGTAAAGCATTGGTTAAAAGTTGCTGCTGTTGTTCAGTACAGTGGAGCAGGATCCTCTAAGCTGCTGCACTTTGGATGATTTTCCCTCTTGTGTTTTCAGTGCTTCCTCAGTACTGTCAAATCAGCATGACTGCTTCTCAAAGGTCACAGGTGCCACAAACTGCTGTGCGTGTGTGTGTGAGTGTCGTATGTGCTGACTGTATGTGTGCACAGAGCTGATGACTGATGTCTCAGCAGCAGTGATGCTGACAGCCACGGATGAAGAGGCCAGTCTCTAAGATGGCAGTAACAATTAATATCATTTTACATTTCTGTGCTGCAGTGGCAGGGCTCTAGTCCCAAAATAGAAGGGAAGAAAACACACTGAATGCCATGACTTTAAGTGGATAAAACACAGTGTTACAATCACATTACATATAACACCCACTTGGCAAGCAGCAAATAATACAAGCAGAGATAAGAATTGGAAAAAGTCGTGTTCTGACTTAACTCTTTTCCTCATCTTAGATACTTGGTCCGTTTGAAGAGCAGGAGGAATTCACTGTGGAGGATTTCCACTTGCTGGAGAAGATTACACTGAGCGGTTCTGCAGAGAAAGTCAAAGCCAAAGTTAAACAGATGGGGATGAAGCCAAAGCAGTATGTTTGTATTTTTCTGCCTTGTTATGTGAGGAGAAAATGTCTCTTCCATTTTTCTTTAACTCTCTGTGAAACATTTCACCACCCCATCATTCGAGGATAGCGACAATAGTTATTACTAATATGAAATACTTTTGTCTCTCTCTCACTTTAGCCTTGAGTCTCTATAAACAAACAAATTTTCCTCTGAAGTGAAAAAATGTTGAACATCTGTGCTATATCAAGTGTTCTGTAATGAAGAAAATATCAGTTTCCCAGTTTGAAGGTACAGAAACATCAACTGATTTATGAGGCTACTTTGTTAACAGCTTGACATCACATCATCAGCTCTGTTTGACATCTCTCCTAACACGTAGCATTAATAAATGATGGGCTGACCCTTCTACACCTCTTTTCCCATAGCGCCACTGACTTAGTTATGAAAGTTGATGCCCTCCTAACTGCGGCACCCAAAGGAGAGGTCAGGAGGGATGTCCACTTTATCAAAGACAGCCACAGGTGAGCAACGTTTTTCTCTCTGTTTACCACCTTATTGGCTCTGCAGTTTCACAAGGAAGTGTTTTCTCCCCTTTTGTTATAATGGATCTGAAAATTGCTACACCATCACTTCAAGCAGTCCAGAAAGGAGAGTCTTTTGATTCGCAGCTCTGCTGAATAAGGGTTGTATAGCCTTGTGTTGCTGAATCTGCTTTGGTGTGCTCTTCTCCTCCTCAGTGTGCTCCATCTCGCCCCACGTGAAAACGAGGTGTTCTATGATGTTGTGGCCATCGTTGACCCCCTTACTAGGGAGGCACAGAAGATGTCCCCTCTACTGATTGTAAGCTGTATTCTTCACTCGTATTCTTCTCTCTTCTCCATCGATTCCTTATTCAGCAAAGACACTTAAAAATCACTATTACTGAAAGGAAGGGTGCAGAAACACAAAGTTTGCCAAGATGCAAAATTCAAGATTCTTTCTTTTTGTCTATCCTCACATTATGCTATGCTTAATGGTTATATTCTGCACATTGTTTAAAATGCTGTACCTTCCAACACCTTAGAAATATTCATTGAGTAGGTAAAGTTGATCAGAAAAACAGAAAAAAGTCCTTAGTTTATGCCTTCTTTGTTGAGTTAAAACAAGTGTGCTTATTTATTCTTTGAATAGATAATGTTATTTTTCCTTAGTGGGCTTAGTTTTACTGAATCCCATTAGCTGTTTGCTGCATCTTGCTGGAGGCTTGCTGTGGTGAAGAATTTGACTCGGGTGAAAATGAAAATATGACTCACCGTGCCTTTACAGACAGCCAGTCAGACAGCCACCTTCAGTAGCTGCTTGCAGTGTACACTTTTCTATAGTGTAATGCAGTAGAAATTGTGATGCCAGCATATCAGCATCACAATTGGTTTTAAGGGAGACAGCTCAATGTGCTCATTAGAACTGGCTCATTATTTTTGACCACTGTTGTATTGTGAGATTTTATGTAAGAATATGTGCTCTGTCATTTGAGAGCCTCTTGAAATTTGGTATAGTTAGAGTAATGGGGCAGTGAAGCTGCTTCTTTTTTTCTTTTTCTTTTTTGTTCAGTGAAAGGCTCATGTGTCTCTTGTACCTCTCTGCTGGCCTGGCCTCTACTTTGCTCTTTATTTCTAACTGGGTCTCTTCTTCTGTGACTCCTGCAGGTGCTCAGTCAAGTGGTCAATGTGAGACTGCAGGTGTTTATGAATTGCAGGGCCAAGTTGTCCGAGATGCCCCTCAAGAGGTAAGCTCCAGCTCCAGCAGTAATTAAATTTTCCTGTTTGGCTTGTTTGTGTATCCTCTGACCGCTGCAGACGTAGCATCTCTGCCTCACTCCTTCCCTTTGTAAGATTATACTGCACAGATGCAATCTGCTTAATAACACCACCTTATTGCTTTGGGCCTCCCCTTGCATCTCTGGGCAAATTGCTTACAGCTTGTACTGTTGCGGTTCCAGCCATGCAGTAAAAACAACAAAACAACAAATGAAAGGTTGAAATTGTCCATTAGCATTCACACCACTGAGCGAATATTAGCCATTATATAATTTGGAGTGTTTTCATTTTTAATTTGTTCCGTAATGGGTTGAGTCATTTGTCGTGGTAGTGAACTGAAGTAGTGCAAATGTTTTTTTCAATGCCCAATGACAGAAATTTTCAAGGGAGTTTACCCTCAATTTGGAGGGACGATTTACAGTATGACCTTTATTGACCTCTGTCACAGACCAACAGGAATTGAATTGATGGAAATAACTTTCCCCCCACAAATCACTCTCAAGCTCCCTCCCTGTCCAACCCATCACACTTCCTGTTCCCCAGAGTGACACTTGCCTGTAATTGACACAAATGGGTACACAATATTTTCACATGGGAGATGAATAAGCTGGATATGTGCAGTCAAGATGCTACTAGTTGGTCCACTAGTGTCATATTACCATGCAGAAACATTTCATGTTATTAGCTTTTGTAACAGAAATGTTTCATGTTACTAGTTGCTCTCTAAAAGCACCGTCCTCTCATCTTTAAAGCAAAAATTCTGAACTCCTGGTAAGATACTATTTGTTGAGTCATTGATGTTGATCAATAACCCTCAGAAACTTCTGCTTTGGAGAAGTAATGACCTTTTTAGATGACCAAGAATTGACCAAAATCTAATAAAAAACACTGAGAAAAATGTAGCTTTGTTATGCTTTTTGGATCTCATCATAAAGGTCCTGATCGTGAGGCCTGATGGCTACTTCATAACAGCAGATGGGTTTGTAACCACAAATTATCTTCCCTGCTTGATGTACTTTGTTGAGCCATAAGCTTGGTAATCCTATAGCCCACCCCAGGACATAGTGCTGTCAGTGAAGGCACATGAATCCTTTTCTGCCTCAGTGGGTTCATTTCATTCACTGGGATACTTCTCATAGAAGACCACAGTAGAGACCACAGGGCTGCTCATCTTCTTTGCCTCACTTTTCTTCTTGTGGACAATTGGTCATCTTACAAACAAGCATTGAATGAAGACAGTGTGTTTCCCCTGCTGTACTGGGTTTCTTCCTCCTTAACTAGAACCTTTTCCTCATCACTTAAATGTGCTGTGGGAATGGCTTCTCACCCTGGAGTCAGCAGCCTCTCTTTGCCTGCTCTGTTCTGGTCCACAGAAACATGGAAGCTGTGGCAGGAATTAACTTTTGTGAAATCTCCCTGTAAATAAGAAATGCGACGTTGTACCTGTGAGGATAAGAAAGCATTATAAATAAAAAAGAATTAGCATTGGTAATGTTTATCATCTGCCAGGTTATCTACACTCATTATAACTCCACAGTGTCAGAGGGCGCGCTGAAGAAAAGCAATTAGCATAAAGATTAGCCTGGAGCTAGCGTCTGCCACAACCCTGAGTAATAATGGAGAAAGGAAACATTTCTGGTGCACAGGCTACCCCACATATTTCTGTTATAGACTGAGCAGTAACACTGGCAAGTAAGAGTATTAGATTCCTCACTTTGAAGAGATTGTATATACCCAGCTGTCACAACAGAGCACATCTCTCCTGTTCTAGAACGAGGACTATTGCACAACATGTCATCATTTTAGTGCTTACTGAAGAGGACAGTGCGTTTGTTGACTCAGTCCAGGGGCAAAAAGTCCTGCAGGATATCCACCATTGTAGGGTATTCAGTTATCTACCCTATTGTTAGATGCTATTTTAATTTGTGTTAAATTTTGATCATCTCTGTTACTCTTCACAGCTTTTACCGCTTCGTCTTGGAGTCTGATGTGGCTTTCTTGGCCAATGACACAGTGTCTCCTGGACCAGTTGCCCGCTTCATGGAGCTCCCAGAGTCTCCCCTTCTCACCCTTAATATGATCACACCAGAGAGCTGGATGGTTCAGGCTGTCCGCAGCCCCCATGACTTGGATAACATCCATCTGCAGGAGGTATCTTAGCTCCTTCGTCATTACTACCAGCAGTTTTATCATTCTCACCCTTTAATAAGGGCCAAGGTGCTTTCTATTAATCATTCCCCTGTTGTTTTTGGTCCTCTGCAATTTGTGCTTTCATTCCAGGTGAATGGGGTTGTGACAGCAGAGTATGAGCTGGAGCACCTTTTGTTAGAGGGCCACTGCTTTGACCTGTCAACCGGCCAGCCACCCCGTGGACTGCAGTTTACCCTGGGCATGAGCCGGGACCTGCTCATGTATGACACTATTGTCATGGCTAACCTGGTCAGCAGCCTTCTGTATTCAATACTAGGGTTATCAAGACAGTTTTCTTGCATGATGACATCATGGTAGTTAACTACAGCAGTAAGAACTGTTTTGTGCCAGGGTTGAGAAAACAAGTGTGGGTTTTACGCTTATGGTAAATACTAATGCTGTTTCAACCACAACAGGGGTATTTCCAGCTAAAAGCCAATCCTGGCGCCTGGATCCTGAGGTTACGTAAAGGGAGATCAGAGGATATCTACCAGGTTCTCACGTGAGTATGCACCAGTGTCTGTTGACTGTTGTAAATGCCTTTATAGTCTTTCCCATCTCATTCCTTACAGACATATGTATATTTTGAAGGAAAAAAAAGTTAGGTAATGATGTTAATTAGGCTGCTTCATTGGTCGCTCAGCATCAAGGTTGTTTTCGGTTACCTCTCCATTTCATACCGGTAGCTATGAAACCCATCACTATGGTAACTTGGAGAGCTGCTGACACTGTATCAGCTCAAGGTTTTGATGAGTGCAGGGAGTTCTGCTCACCACAGAGGGGAGAGAGACTAGTAGGAGGAGAGGGGTGCTGTTAAAGAGAAGACAGAGTGGAGGGATGATTCAGCTGGTCACCTGCCACGCATATCAGCAGCAGAATGTGTTTTAGTTAGGACGGCGTAGGTGTCAAAGGCTGCGTATACCAGACAGAGTGCGTTGGCGTTGTCTAATTTCCTCGGACAAATAGAAACAGCATTTTCAAACAAAGTGCAATCTTCAATGCCTTGTATTCTTTTTATTCTGCACTTTCACTTTAACTGAAATGTACTGTGGTATTTTGGACTTTGATCTGAAACAAATCTAATTCTTATTCTTAAAAACATCATATAATTTCTATTTAGCATCACAAAGAACGATAATCCTTCAACTGCTCAAATCCCAGCCATGTTAGGGCTGTGCCATATCATATCCTTCTATCTGTATAGTTTTTAATATGACAAAAAAAAAATCTTATTATGATAATGGAAATATTCCCACTTGTTGTAATGATGTCAAACTGTTACGTACAGAAACAGCAAGCATGGCTGAAAGCGAAAGTAACATTGCTCCACGGCTCCACAGTGGTGGATTTAGTTTAAAAAAAGGGGAGTGACTATAGTAGCGTAGAAGTTGGTTAAAACAGATTTACAACACAATAATGTGTAAGAACTGCATGAAGACTGTAGCAACAAAAGGGAGCAACACAACAAACCTATTTCACCACCTCAAGCAGAAGCACCCGATTTAGTATGTAGAGAGGCACAAATCCTGCGAGGAGAGGTCAGCAGCTATTGTGAGTTCTAAACCAAGCACATAAACTACATTGGCTCAGCATAGCAATGCAGAATCTGTTGCAAGTTATTGCAAGTTAAGTACTCTGTATTTTCTCATATTGTCAAGAATATCATTAGCATAGAAATATCGTTATATTATTTTAGGGCCATAACGCCCACCACTTGAGTCTGCATGGGCAGCTGTAGTGCATCATACTAGATGTCCCTACAATCACAGATATTGTCCTCTCTGGCTATCCTCACATAAGATTTAGGACACATACAGCCCTCGGTTCCTCTGGAATCATATCAGACAACCAAGATTTATTCCCCAATCCTCCAGGTGAAGCTAAGAGGTGATGTCATTTTTCACCTTGGCAGTGTCATTATTCTTGTGGTTAGCGGCACTCTGCTCTGGTTAGGTGGCCGATCAGAGTCTAGTGGGAGTGTCTGTGCTCTCTGGTCCCAGAGCCTGCGTTTTCCTCTTGCACCCTGTGCTGCCACTGCATCTCGTCCTGACAGCGATGAATGAGATGGCCAGCTCTCCTCTCCTAAGAGCAGGGATACAGATTGATCTCTGGTGCTTTCTAACACAAGCCCTAAAGGCTGAGTTGCATCTGTGACAGCAGAGAGGGCAAAACACAAGCAGCATTTGAGCATAGTAGTTCCTGAAGTTTGCTCTCTGGTGTTTCACCATCAGACCCTGCAGATTCTGCCTGCCAAACACATTCTCCACTGGGCAAATCAGTCCTAAAACAATTACAGTGAAAGGCCAGTGTTACACAATCAATACTGTACAGACTTTGTCATTAAATCTACCAGAATATACAGCATGGCTGGGAAGTAGTGATGGATAAAATAATGGTAAGGTGATTCTTAATGATAATGGAGGGTAATGAATCAGAGTGTGACCCTGGCAGCTTTCCCAGTATCCGCTTTTAAGTGTGTGCTCTCACTGTCTGTCCATTAGCTGCTGTTGTCTCTTTCATGAGAGCAGCCTATACTGTATATTTTACTTGCTCTGTTGCCATGGCTGATACATATCAACCATCCTCAGTCAGACTGATTGGTTGAGTGGTTCTGTAAATGCTTATATAAGTTATATCTATTATATAAGCATTTTAATAAGTGGAGATATAACAGTAATGATTAATGGACGGACTGCAGTGATTGGCCTGAAGGCTGCTAGCCTGCTGTATCACATTGAGGAGTATGAAAACTGCAATGCGAATTTCAGAATTAGGTGGTCTAGTTGTCTGTCTTTGTTTGATTACATTGATTGATTACATTATATCTCTGTGCCCCTGCCGGCTCATCTGTCAATCAAACACATACATTGCCTGCCTACTCAGAGGTTTGGAGGCTTTAACCCTTTAAAGTATTTCAGATATATCTCCAAAGATCTTTTTTCTTTCTTTTATTCATGAAAACATGACCAGTAAATCTGAATCTCGTATGATGTATGATAGCAGTTGAACAGTTGAACTTTGTAATTCAGTAAAAAATGACTGCACTGATTGCCATCTGTAGCCAATTACCTATTCTTGGCAGATCAAATCGACTAATGATTTGTAGCTCAAAAGATTTTTAAAGATTCTTCAGAAACAAATCAACCTGAAATTATTTTTTACATTCCTTACATTTCATGGCATAATTGTCCGAGACTTACCCATATATTTGGGATTCAATCTAAAGACTGTGCTAATGAGCGCCTCTCTGTGTTGAGGTTACATATTAATAAGGCTATTTAATAAGGCTATGTTGTACTAAAATGAGTAGAATGATGGTCATGGCTAATGAGGAGGTGAAGATCATCAGTGTAACAACACCTTTTGGGGTTGTACTGAATTCCTATTATTTTGTAGACTATGTCATTTTGACTGTTAAGTTTGACTGTTAAATACATTTTATTTTCCCGTCCTGTTGGACTAACCAGCTGCAGATCCATAGACCAGATTTCAGTAATCACTTTCTCATTCTCCACTTTTTCAGGCACGATGGAACCGATTCCCCTGCAGATGCTGGTGATGTTGTAGTTGTGCTGAACAGTTTCCACAGTAAGATCATCAAAGTCAGGGTGAGTGTGTTTCTTGGATATTTCTTAAGTATAGTAGGTTTCTCATGACCCTGGACATTATTCAATGCAAGATGCTCTTCAGCAGGTCACAAATTGAGGATGTTGGAATGATTTAACATGTGATGAAATCACTGATCGCAGTCTTCTTTTGTTATTATAGGTTCAGAAAAAGGCAGAGAAGATCAATGAAGATCTTTTAAGTGAAAATAATGAAGGCAAAGGCATATGGGACTCCATAGCAAGGTGCGTAATCTACTCTCACATACAGCTAAAATTCGGTTGGTCTCAGTGGGTTTAAAACCCTCTTCTAGCTTACTGCCAATAACAACTGTGAGCTAATTGATTGGTAGGTTTGCTGATGTGCCTTCTGTTTGTCAATTATGCATTGCGGTTTCAGGAGATCTTATTCCTCCCCTCGATCCAGACTGCAATATTATGCTGTAAGATCTAGTCTCGCAAAAAATATGTGCTTCTGTAGGTATGTGTGTGTGTGCATCTGTGTGTTTCCCCCAACACTTCCTAACTGTGTGATCCTGTCTTCTCACTTAATGCTTGCTGTGTGAAGTGTTTGGAGCACTTTTGAGAAAAGGTAGGCAGTGGTGCTGCAATGCATTTAATGTCTGAAACTCCGTCATACTCATCAGCATGTTATGCAGTGTTTATTGGTCGCTCTCAAATGCACTACTCTCCTTCTAGTTTTGTAATGAATGAGAATCACTTAATAATATATTCAAGATATACTGTACAGCTGTTGAATATGATATTTACATTTTCATGTCTTCTTTTCTTTATTTATTCCAGTGTTTTAGCCTGTATTACATGTATGTGTCCATGCAAGACCGTCTGCACAAACAAGCCATTCATATATTGTGTTTTAAAACTGTAATGCAGATTCAAATATCGAGGCCCTGAAGAGGGAACCACTTAGGGAGTTCTGTTGGAGGACCTCAGTGCTTATTGGAAAGCCCTGAAGGGGCTCGACTGGGAGGAACAGTCTGCCTGATGTGAACCAAAGTGGTGTTTTTGTTATGGAACTCGTGTGCTGGCTTAGGGGACTTCCCTGCAATGCCGTGGTGCTGGAAATTGTTGAATTGTCGATTCAGTAGGAGCAGTGCAGACTCCGTCCTGGTCATGGAACAGTGGACCAGCTCTTTACTCTTGCGATGATATTGGAGGGGTCTTGGGAGTTTGCTCAACCAGTCTATATGTCATTTAAGGGCATTGGAGTGTCTATGACATATGTTGTATATCAGGGTGTCTGGTAATATTCCATCCACTCCTTGTGTCACTGCAGTCAGAGCTATATCTGGGTTCTCACATACATCAGGCATGTTGTTGGTGGGCTCACCCTCAGGGACAGGCTGAAAAGCCCAGAGTAGAATCGCTGCTCCTTCATGTTGAAAGGAGCTAATTCAGGTGGTTCAGCTGTCTGATCAGGATGCCTCCTGGACACTTCCTATCGAGGTATTCTAGCCTTGTCCGAATGGTAGGGCACCCTGAGGCAGACCCAAAACAAGCTGAAGGGATTTCAGATCCCTTCTGGCCTTGGCATCTGCTATTAGGAGCTCAAGGGCATCATTGGGGAGAATAACATTTGGGCTACACTGTATATCCTGCCTCTGCTCTGACCAGGACCAGATAAGAAGCTGAAAGTGGTATACAGTGGTAGACGGATGTATGAATAGATTTATAATTGAATGTAATCTTAAGACCATTTCCCGTGGTATACTTGCATTGGAGTAATGAAAGTCCTCATAGGTTAAAAAAAGATTTAATAAGATGGTTTCAAGAGACATAACTGCTCCTTAAGTGCCTGTGATGTATGAATCTTACATTTACTTAAATTTGAGAGTACTTGCGAGTGGCATGTTTTCAGCATATCCTCTTTTCAAAAAACAAGGGCATATGAATCTCAAGACTTAGAAGCCACTTATATATTCCATACTGTGCTCAGTTATTTTCCGTCGAACTGGTCCCAAACGTGCTCTGGAGAGTCCAACGACAGCAGGCCCACTCAGTCCTATTAACATCCAGTGAAGGCAGCTGATCTCATCTGAAGTTTGGAAATCATGACTAATTAAAAGACAGACAGAAAGAAAACACTGTTGAAAACCACCAAATACAATTTAGTCTGAGAAACAGATGGCGCAAAATGCTAAAAAAAATATTTGCTTGTTTGACAGTTGACAGCAGAGTGGTTTTTCACAGGATATATGATATGATAGTCCCAGAAAAATACATTTTGAAATGACTGCACATCACAATAACAGCGCATAGCAGTCTGAATGTTTCAGCAAAAATATTGTAAAACATTAAAAAGCTTTTTGTTTTTCTGTTGGCAAAAAGCTCTTTTTATCCATTACGTCTTTTGTAACCTCAGAATGCTTTGAGGGATTCGTAAAGGGCAGGAGTGAAGGACAGGCATTGATCTAACACCTTTGAAGAATTAGTGAGCTGGATCCATGTGTCAGCAAGCATCAGTAAATCAAAGTGACAGAGTTGTTACAAATTCTCTCATCTTTAAACAGAGCTTTATCGCCAGAGAGCCAATAATGAGCCTGAGTGAGAATAGATCTCTTTCCTCTTCTTTCCTACTTTCTTTCTTACATGTGCTCCTTCTTTGTTTTGTGATTTCTGTCTTTTGAGCTTCCTCCCTCACGCTCTCTTTGTCTCTGGGTGGGAGGAATATGAAGGAAAGTTGCTGCGTCTCTCAGCCTGGGGTACTTTGAGGGTTTAATGTCCTTTCTGCGGCTCTTAGAAATCAGAAGCATCAGGATCACACCGGGTGTGACAGAGCATCAGCGGCTTTGTTACCTGAGGGAGATATCCAGCTTTTACGTGGAGGGTGCTGTCAAACCTTTCCCCAAGAAGCCATATGACCTCAAAGAGTGTTAGATGGGGACTTGGCCATTAATATTTTTCCACACAGAATCCAGATAATAGAAAGGGCTGTTCTACAACATGTACTGTATTTACCTCTTTGTTTACTGTGTGAGATTTGAAAGATGAGAATGGTTTTGTCTGTGGCTTTGTACATGCTGGGGCTCAGTGTGGTCAAAAGCAGAAAGTGTTGTGCGGACCGCAGCGCTCAGAAGATGGACTGAATTGCAGAGTAGTAAGCTGTTGTGATGAGGATGTTTTCCATGGTGGAGAAAGTGGTTGTGGCTTTATCTGGTATGGTGTGCTGTGTGGATAATGTGCATGTAGGGTGTGTTGGTAGATAGAGTGGGGGAAGGAATGAAGGGGTGAGTTTTTTATTTACATACAGTTCAGCTGTTTTTCTTTGATTGACATGTTCAAATTTTCCTTTCTTCCTTCTCAGTAAAATATTTTCTTCATCATTAAAATGCTGCCTATGAAATATAGTGTACTGTATAAAGTACTGTTTTGGATGCGTCTGATTTTTAGACTGTCTATTAGACCATAAAAGAACAGTATGCAAGTGACCTTGTAAGTAATGGAAAACATGGGAAAATAATGTGCATATTAGAGTTATGCTTTCACATTCACATCGACTATCTGTCTATCTTGTGTGCTCATTGGCAACACATCTCGATGGGTTTTTTTGGATGAACTCCACACAGATGCTAGAGAATGATTTTGCTCCATCTACAGAGTTGGTGAGAAAATGGAAGTAGAGTTTTGTCCTGTTAGTGCCGTCCACTGCTCAGGATTTACCCAGAGCTTTGTTGATCATTCCAGAGGTCCAGATTATCTCGAGTGAGTCAGCCAAACAGGATCTCACCTGACCCTCTGAAGCTGCTTATCTGGTGGGGGGGCACACTATGGTGCTGGAGGCCCCTCATAATGGCTGGCTTAGTCATGGCAGGCAGTCGGTATCCCCAGACTCTACAGATGTGTTGTGACTCCCCAGAAGCCAACTGCTCAGCGAGAGAGAGAACAGTGCTTTGGTTTGAGAGTGAGTGCAGGGAGAGAAATTAATTAAATATTTTGAGAGGGAAAAAACCACACAAAATTATGAAATGGTAATAAAAAGTGCAAAATCCTTCCCTCTTCACTGAGTTTGTGTTCAGATGTGACTTGCTTACCAGTGTTTCTTGTTTGTCTGTGTCAGAGTTGGTGTTAGAGGACATGTAGAGACAAACAGTATGCTCCCTCCCGTCCCTTCACACCTCCCCCTCAGTCACTGATGTCTTCCCGAGGCCTGGGGGCCGAGGCAGTGGTCGTGATTGAGTGAGGGACAGACACTCCTTCACTCATCAGCAGTCTGTTGCAGACAAGGACACACAGTTTGACTGCAGACACATCGACCCTCCAGCACAAGTCCTGATTTTTGTCCGCTAAATGTGCTTTGCATCATGAGCCACTGCTCTTCGGTAGCGGTTAGGGGAAGTTGCTGTGTTCAGAGGTGTGGAGAATGTCCTGCCACTGTGCTGGTATTTCAGCATAAAAACATTTTAGTTAATGTAACCTGTTCCCAACTGGAGAAAATTAATTGACAACTACTATGATTAGCAATTAACGAATCAGTCAATTTTCAAGCAAAAATGTCAAACATATGCTGCTTCCAGCTTTTTAAATGTCTTAAAAGGATTTCATGCTTTACTTCTTTGTGTCTTTTGAGTTTTGGGCTGTTGGTCAGACGTCACTTTGGGCTCTGAGAAATTGTGCTGAACATTTTTCACATTTTTTTTGAGTATTTAAAGACTAAATGAATCGTGGAAATAATCTGCAGATTAATCAATAATGAAAATAATGATTATTTTTATCATCCTTGAATAAATTTAATTGATAGATAATTCACTCTCAGAGTTAAGGGACTGATATGATAGACACTTCTTTTTGTGCAGGCAAGTTGTATAAAGTGACGCTTTTCCTTAGGCACAGTGAGGTTTTTTTTCTTGCTTTCTGCTTCCAGTGTCTTTGGACTGAAGTGCACTGTACACAGTGTTTGTTAGGTGTTATTTTCATCATTCATTCATTTCATTTTCACTGATTAGTGAATTCTCACTAGTGATTCTCACCAGTTCTGTCTCTGTGGCCTCATCCAACAACACCAGCTTCACAGGGCAACAGCCGTGTGTGTCTAAGGTTCTGGCAAAATGGTGCCTGAAGCATTGCATTTTTAATTGTGTTATGATGTGTTAGAGCAGAGGCATGACTATTCATAAATGTTTGGGTTAAATTATGCAAACACATAGAAGTTAAAACAGACAAATATCTGTTAGTTTTCTAGTAGCAAAATTATTTTTTATATTTACTTACAGGTTTGTTAAAAAGAGTACTTGCAATGTTATTTATACAGTAACTGGATGATGTAAAATAAAATCCCAAGCGATAATGTGTCTAAGAGATGATGACCACAAAACTATGAATTAAAAAGAAACAGTCAAGGCTGCTGTACATTTAGTTACAACTGTGCACGTCCCACAGGAGAATGTTGGTCTGTCTTCAGGAGAAGCTCCTCCAGACTTTCTGCACCATAACCAAACTGTCATGGTGGAGAGAGCACTGCTCTTAAAGGGAATGAGAGGGGCTGATGTGATTGGGCCTGATTGTTACCAACCCCTAACATAATTAAATATAATGTATGACAATGCTCTTTTGAAACTTATTCCCCATTCATTCCTGCTGCGACACATACATCCAGTCATGAAAATAACAAAAGTGGGTACACCGTGGGTAGCGCACTTTACTGTGCTTCACACTCTGCAGCTTGATTCACAAAATGCCAAAATTGTGCCTAAAGTGTTTCATTTCTCTCCTGTTACCAAGAACTCGGATCCCATTACATAATGCTCTCGTTTGAAACAGTGCAGTTGTTAAACTGTTGTTAACTGTTGTTAAAATGACATCAAATCATGACTTTCCAGAGCATTGCCATTTCCTTTATTATTGTTTCATTTAAATAAAACACCTCATTTTGCTGCACAGTACTGCATGATCTATGGAAATGTTTTCTGCTGGCTGTGAGAACTGTTATTACTCCTGCCTCTACAAAAGCATGGTGGCCCGTGGCTTAGTTCTGATTTACTGTCAATATATGGAAAACATGCGTCAGTCAAATCTTGAGAGACTCATGGATTATGGTCTCATTTACAGCATCACAGGTGGAGGCTCCAAGAAGGATGATGCAGAGAAGAAGAAAGAGGATGTTCTAAACATATTTTCTGTGGCATCGGGCCATTTGTATGAGCGCTTTCTGAGGTGGGCCGCTTTCACTTCACAGACACACTCAGTCACACGCTCGTGATGCTTTTAAAGCTCTACATGTTACATTCCTTTTAGCCTTGATCCTCAAACTGATCCTTCACTCTTTCTGTCTATTCTTTCAGAATAATGATGTTGTCTGTCCTTCGGCACACCAACACACCTGTGAAATTCTGGTTCCTCAAGAATTACCTCTCCCCGTCTTTCAAGGTACTTCATGACTCCATACAAGCGTTCTGTTTTCTCCTGCTTGTTCACAAGTTCTTCAGAAGTTTATTTATACCGAGCAAAGAAAATATCTGTGCATTGTTCGTTACTTTGTGATGCTCTGTGTTTCATGTCAGACTTTCTGTAGGGGTGAAGCTACATTCAGTGCCCTCTGTGACATGTTAGAGTTCCAGTTTATTCATTGTCATTCCATCTATATCTTTAAGAACATATACAGTGGAAAGAAAGTGTTTCTCTAAAGCCAGTGCAAGTGCAGTAGAATGAAAATTAATTAAAATAAGATAATGATAATAAAAGCTTTGTTGAGTTGCACAAATGAGGCAAAGCAGTTTGCATTTTTCATGTTATTGGAAACTTTAGTGGATAGAGGTTTATTTATATAGTATGTCCAGATGTCTTGCACTATATGTTATACCACTGATAGCTTCAGCTTTGCATTATGATTTGGCTATAATTCATTTTCACGCCAAAAGAGTGATACCTCTGAATACAGTTGTCTGCGTCTCTTTAAGAATTACTCTGCCTTATCTGCCTTTTTATGCTTGTAACACATCGTCCTATCTGGTCGTCAGCAAGGCCACACAAGCTAACCAGCATTATCTCTTTCCTACTGGACAGAATTAAGCAATATGTTATCTGTCCTGATGGAATTTACATTTTCTACAGAATATTTTTTTTCTTCACAGAATCCAAATAAAACTTCTCAATAATGTTGTTTGTGACAAACTTGTAGTTGGCTCAACAACTTATCATAATTATCTGTAATAAAACCTTGTACATCAATGCACCACTGCAAAAATATTTAATATGTAGTACTCTCTCGCTCTTTATTGATTCATGTGAGACTTTCCACCCTATCGTTAACAGAGTTTTGTACATTTCTTAAATTACTCAAACTCAACACTGTGCCCTGATATTCGATGTATTTAACTTCTCTTGTATGTTTTGGGTGTGGTTAGGAGACCATCTCTCACATGGCTGAGTCATATGGCTTTCAGTACGAATTGGTCCAGTACAAGTGGCCCCGTTGGCTCCACCAGCAGACTGAGAAGCAGCGCATTATCTGGGGATACAAGATCCTCTTCCTAGATGTTCTGTTCCCTTTGGCTGTGGACAAGATCATCTTTGTGGATGCCGACCAGGTAAGAATCAAATTGCACTGACATAGGAGAGAGCTACATGTAAGTGTGAGGCTGAAAGTAAGAGACTCATGCGCATGAGTCCCAGCACTGCTGTGAAGATTGGATAAGATTTTTCACACCACTCAAGTGTTGTCAGTCCTCTCCGTACTTACTGATGTTCTCCCTCTCTTTCTCACAGATAGTTCGGGCTGATCTGAAGGAGTTGAGAGATTTAGACCTGGAGGGTGCTCCTTATGGCTACACACCGTTCTGTGACAGCCGCAGAGAGATGGAGGGCTATCGCTTCTGGAAAACCGGCTACTGGGCTTCACATCTAGCACACAGAAAATACCACATAAGGTATACGTCGTTAAAAAACTGTAAAATGGAATAGAGCAGCACAAACCATTTGAAAGGGACCTCTGATATTTTAACTGATGTGCCATATGCACTCTCCAGTAACACTCTAATCCCGTCACTTATATCTTTCACTCTGTTGTCAACTTTAGGGAAAATGAAGGTAACCATTTGCACTGGCATGATAGGCGGCAGAATAAATCCATGCATTTTATTATATTAGCATTCAGAACATTGTGCTTCTCCAGCCACTGTCTTCCCTGTGGGCAACTCACCCAGTTTATTTAGTTGGGGACATTCATGACTTTTCTCTGTACTTCAGTCTCTTAAAGAGACCGTACTGCAAAAATACAGTATATCTCTCACGATCATGAAAATACATCTTACTTCACTTGTACATTATGGCTTCAAGTCGGTAAATCATCTGGAGGAATTATTCATTATTCTGCAAGAGTATGTTTTTTTTTTTTCCAAGTTTCAAATCTGACAGAAAAGGAAGAGGAACAGTATTTTTGTATTCTTGTATTTAGAAGCTGGAAGTGCAGTCATTGTTTTTGTTCTTCATCCTTCAATCTAAATTGATCTCAGGAACTGGAAATCCAACAGAAAGCTAAACCTTGTAGTTTTCAAAATCTCAGTGAATAGAAATGAACCAATCTGCCAGAAGTTGGCTTCACAGGGAACATTTTTTGATTTGTCATAAAATTAAAATTATTTTTACCCCAGATTCCTTTGCGCAAGCTGAAATCAAATCATATTGGATTATCCACCATTTTGAATTTTCTTTTTTCATGATGATAGGACCACACCAATTATAGTTTTGATTTTCGTGGCTGTGTTTTAGTATGTGATTTTTGTGTACTGCCATGGTAGATATAAAATCAAGCACTAGGTAGGAAATAAAAAGTTCAGCTGGGCGTGCGGCACTGAGTTCTCCCTCTGTCAACGTGACAGCTAGTCAGGTGGCAGAGAACGGAGAGATCAGAACTCTCCACTTTAGTACTTGCTGATGCTTGATGAAAGTCGGAAAAGCACCGTGGTTTGATGGGATGCCAGCTCGCTGCTTAGCTCTGTGGGGCAGGACAAAAGCAGCGAGGGTGAACGATCAGCACCAGAGAGCCCAGGGAAAACATAAGTTAGTGAATATCCTCCAGCAGACTTAAATCT
Organism: Holacanthus passer; assembly: GCA_025331565.1. Lineage (NCBI taxonomy): Eukaryota > Metazoa > Chordata > Actinopteri > Pomacanthidae > Holacanthus > Holacanthus passer. The sequence goes on along the minus strand of JAFREQ010000216.1, from coordinate 21,664 downwards.
AATAAGTGAGAAGTGAAACTACATAGTCTACACTGTTGGGTTTATTAACATGCCATGTTAGGTACAATTATCTGAGTGTGCCTGGGGTATTTATCTTTATTGAGTCATCATTTTTATTTTCATTATGTCACTCCTGTGAGCTTTCCCTTTCAGGAAATCATTTTCTCACACCTGCTTTCCCTACATTCTCTCTCCTCCTATATTTCAACCAGCGCTCTGTATGTAGTCGATTTAAAGAAGTTTAGGAAGATCGCAGCCGGGGACAGATTACGAGGCCAGTACCAAGCCCTGAGCCAAGACCCTAACAGTCTGTCCAACTTGGACCAGGTATGAAACTCACAGATAACATCAGTAAAGTACATGATGCAGTGTTTGTTCTTTCAGCACATACTGTACTTTGTTGATATATCGTCTTCTTAATGGACCATAATATTTTGTTTTATGACATTTTCAGGACCTCCCTAACAACATGATCCACCAGGTGGCCATCAAGTCACTTCCACAGGAGTGGCTGTGGTGTGAGACATGGTGTGATGACACCTCCAAAGTCACAGCTAAGACTATAGACCTGGTGAGTCCCTGTGCAGTTAGATCTGACTGTGGAAGACTGATTATTACAGTAATGTGGGGAAAACTAAGTGGCATAACTGCTAAAAAAGTTCATCATCAAATCTAATTGTTCCTTAGATGTTTAGATCTGTAAGTCTCTTTTGTATTTTAATCGTCCTTGCATGCATTGAAACATACTGTTAACTGAAAAAGTATTGATGTACCACTTTTCTGCACTAAGTTTTCAGCTTTGTTGGTTATAATAGCTCCTGCAGCACTGACAAGCGGGGGCACATTCCCAGCCACTAATGTCCATGAGGCACTTGGCATTTAGGAGACAACTGAGGAGAAATCCTGTAGTCTCCTAAACTAATTTAGAGAATTACTGGACAGGCTCCAGTAGACTGGAATAAGAAGCATTGTCTCATTGTGGTATAGGACACCACTTGGTAATTCAGACACAAGACATGGGCTAATGTCCTTTTAACAGAATTGGAAATCAAATTAGGTTCAAATGCCTGCCACAGACAGTGCGGGGAATAGTAATATGACTTGTTGGGAGAAAGTGGCACCGGCAGTGTGCGTGATGTGTTTTGTCTGCTTTTCCGCTGCAGTGCAATAACCCAAAGACCAAGGAGCCCAAGCTAACAGCCGCAGCAAGGATCGTGCCCGAGTGGGTTGAATATGACAACGAGATAAAACAGCTACTGAGGCGCTTCCAGGAACAGGAAGACGCAGCAACGCAAAAACAGACTGCTGCTTCTTCACCACATGAAAAAGGTTTTTATTCCCATTTTGTAAGACAAATTGTCTCTGTGTCTCATGACTGTCTCTTCTACTCTTGTGTGATCAACCTTTTTCTCGGGTAAATTTTTGTCTCTCACCACTGTGCTCATTTTCCTCATTTCTCCCGCTCCCCCTCTGCACAGCAGACAACCGGCGTGATGAACTTTAGTGTCTGCCAGCACCATGCTGAAGAGGAAGGAGGCAGCTCCTTTTGCATGCAGGCCACCTGTGAAGCTTGAAGACAGACAATTCCATCTAAACATAGCCATGGAGTGTTACATCCCCAGTCGGAGAAGGATGTGATATTTCCAGAGATGCCATATCTGCTCCTGCAGTCAATACGTCTTACAAATTTAACACTGGAAGTGAGTGTTAACTTCCAACTGTGAACTTATGGTGTGCTACAGTATGTGGTTACCGGAGAATGAAGTGAACACAGAAAGAGTACAGGGGTGAGGTCAGTCAAAGCACTCTATTAGGTGTGAGAATAAATAGTTGCCATATATTGCACTGATAATGTATGCAAAGAATCAATCAGGAAAGGCGCATCTATAAGCATCTCATTTCAAAGTTTTGTTTTGTTTTTTAATTTTAAAAAAGTGAATACATTTAAGTATTCTTAATTTCACTATGCGTTGACTGAAATGCCCAAACCAAAGTTATTTTTAAATTTCACAAATTGCTGCAAAGTTACATTAGAACTTCAGGACTGTGCGATTATTATTGTAATTTATATTTTCACTGAAGGGAGAGAAGTCTATTTTAGCACATCCTTGTCTTCTAAGATTATATTAAATTGATTTCAAAGAGTTGGCTTTCGTGGGTCATAAAGGTGTGTTTTACATGCATTATTTTCACCTCATGCCAAACAGGTAGCCAGTGTCTGCTGCTTTATTTCAACGTTTTGCATCACGGATCATCAGCGGGTTGACTTTCTGCCCAGGACAAGTAGCATGTACGTAGCCATTATGTGCATAAATAAGATCCTTTCAAATGGTTCTTATTTTAAAACGAATCAGCAACATTAAAAATTGTGGAGTTTTCAGCCAACTCACAGACTTTCGGTGTAGCATTAGTGCACGGTGGCCAGCTGACCCTACAGCAGATTTAAACCTGCGAGGGACAGTTGCCACTTCAGCCAACAAAACGAATCCTCTGCTAGAAAGAGTTAGATAGAAATCAGTGACTAATTGTTTAAAAAACAAATTTACTGGAAATTTTGAGTATTAAATCTTGACAGACAAAGCAACAGTAAATTCAGGGGATGGGTTTAGCTATCTGTCCCTGCAAAGTTATGTGAGCTATACGAGATCTGATGTAGCTCAGCAGACCAGGCTAGACTTTTATTACCAAGTTATGGATCAAAGAATCCTCATTTGCACAGTAAAGGTCGTGGTTTCTGGGTAGAATATAGGATTTTAACTTATTACCATATGTTTACAGCTTGTGTACATCCAGCCTTTCCTGTATTCAGTTTTTAAGAGGAATTTTTAAATATATGAATTTCACAATGGACCAGTGTTTTTGTCTCAGGAATCAGATGGTTGTTGCTGCTTAACTGAAGCCAACAGTAGTTTTTTTTTCTGTCTTAAAAGCATAAAACGGGTGCAGGAAGTCTGCTCTCAGGGCACCCATCTTTCACTGTGCTGTGTCAAATAGACATGTTTATATTACTGTCTGGTGGAAAAAAATAAATCTTTGCTACAAAACCGTCATTAGAAAAAGCTGTGAATTCTGTTGTCCCTGAGTGTTCAGTGGATGTGTGATTCATGCAGTGAAAGGTCCACATGAAAGGGATTTTCTTACACTGTAATTTGACCCTCACTATAAAACCATTTCACCATGTGAAAATGCATTTATGGGGAAGAAAAGCAGTTAAAATGGTTGCAATTAGAGAAAGGTTAGATGAAGAAGTACCATTTCCAAGTGCTATTTCTCAAACCAGTTTCAGTCTATGAATGTAGCCACAACCTGCTCAATATTCTTACCCTTCAGTTCAATTTAATGTACATAAATAGTTCTTTATTTACAGTTGCAAAAAACTCCATTCATATAAAAATAGCACTGTACCTATGTACAAATTCAATCTTACGAATGGATGTGAATTGTAGAATGCACAATACATGGAAAGGATGCAAGTGGCAGAATTAACCACTTGACAGGTAAAAGCTGCTTCACACATGGCAGATATTTGTTAGCATAGCAACAGTCTTTGCCCAAACAGAATTCAAAGTTGTATTATTCAACAACAAAGATGCATCTTTAATTAAGGTCACTGAATTAAAGTCACAATGTGCTCCACTTTGCTCCCAATTTGTGAGACTTCATCGGTATGCGCTGACATTCCTTATGCCAGTGATCTCCCTTTTAAATAGGGAGGAACATGAAAAAAGTCCAGTCCAGCTGTGCTGGATATGAGCTTCCTCAGTTGAAGTTGAATTTAAAGTTGAAGGGTCCAGAGCCAAATGGATTGAAACCCTGGAAGCTGTGGAAGCCTCCGTGAAAGTTATGATGATGATGACCCTGCTGGCTCTCTGGATCCATGGGGTCCTCCCCGTGGTCAAACTTGGTTCTCATCTCTGGAAAAAAAAATACATGACATCAGTACAGAACAACTTTAAATAATTTTTTTCAGTAAATGTCAAACACCAGTTAGATGCTTTTCTTTGATCACTGCAAATCACTGGTGGAACCAAGACCCATGTCAACAGTAATGTTTAGATGCAACATGTGAAGAGAACCCACAACAAATATTTCAATAATTCAAATTGAATTTTACTGATTAATCGAGCACTAACTTGATGTCATCCAACTAGGAAAATAGTTGTTGTAGATATGTGACGCTAGCATAGTTAGGACTGTACTATGGGTCCTACAATATGGTTCGGTAAAAAGACCATTTTACAGAGATAGAAATGATGCTCAGTAAAATAATGAAGGTCTCAAGCTCCTTGGACAAAATAGCAAGTAGTGAGCTTTTCAGCGCAGCCCCTCAGAGGCCTGACATTTTCTGGGAGACTGGCAGTAACAAGTTTCCACTGACTCTGCAGACCTCTGTAGGTACAACGAGCTCCACAGATGAATTCATTCATTGTGTGACTAAACTGAACTTCTCCTGTGAAACGTAAGCTATTATGTAAACAGTTGCACCTCTCCAACAGTCACTTCCTGTAACTGGAACCTGATGTCCCTGGGCTGGTTGTGATGTCTTTTCACAGTTAAGTTATTGGAACGTGACACTGCTAAATTGACATTAAAGCTTCATACACATACTGGAGTTAAATCCAGTAACTACTATATCTACCACACACGTCTTACCTGGGTCGGTGAGAACCTCTTTAGCCTGAGCGATGTCTATGAACTTCTTTTCGGCCTTCTTCTTTTCCTCTGGATCCTGGAAGTTGTCTGGATGCCACTGCTGTGCCAGTTTCCTGTAGGCTCTGATAATCTCCTTTTTCTGGGCAGTTCTGTGACAACAGGCAGATTATCATCAGCACGTATTCAAGATAAAAACAGCTTCCCTTCTTCTTTTCAACGTGAGCTGGACCTAATAATACCAAGCATCAGGGTTACCACATCGGCTCTGATGTAATAAACCATTACTTTTTATAACTGAGAGTGCTTTCATTGTCTTAACATGTATTCTGTTTTGAATTGTCAATAGTGCTTTTGAACACAAAAAGGATAAATGTTGTGTGTAGTAGGGTTCTTTTGTGAAGCAGTAGTTTTGTGAAGCATTGTTTTCTGATGCAGTCTTGTAAAGCAACCAACGTGGAAAGAAGTATCCAAAAGTCCAGTGATCAGTTCCCACCTCTTCACTCCCAGGATCTTATAATAATCCCTCTTCTGAGACTGTTTGAGAAGTCGCTGAGCTCTCTCCAGGTCTTCTCTTATCTGACGGTCATTCTCACTGTGTTTTGCTGCGGTCTCATAGTCCCTAATAGCTGGAAAAATAAAAAAGCAGGATAGGATTAGTGTTGCTTACTCATCCAAAGCAGCTAATGGAAAGTGAAGTACAGTAGACAGTCCTTCAATGGAAAAACAACGCAGGCTTCAAGACCTTGTTGTGGCAAACATACACCCGGATGAAGTGTCCTGAGCAATCGCTCTATGTCACGTGGCCTCCAAACAAAAGAAAACAGGATTTTACAGCTAACAATAATTCAAGTATTTTTCGATCTGAGCCTTAATTTCCTTAAGTTTTGTCATTGTAACACACGTCTATATGCAGTTTCTTGATTCACCACTGCCAGACATTTCTTCACTAATACAACCATAATTAAAACAATAAAGACAACAAATATTTGTTGTAGTTTGCAGCTGAGTTTGGATTAATATACAAATGATTTTGGAAGTTGACACTGTATTTATGAATTTATGACTGAACGTAGAAACACTCTGATGACTCAAAACCTGATCTTCTGGGCAAATTAAAATGGACAAAAGTGATTACAATTCATCCTGAGGGATGATGAGTGTCTGGGCCAACAGACATCTTTACAGTGATGGCGCTAGCATGGCCACGCTGGTTTGTCATATGTATCTAAAGACAAATAACTGCACTTAAGTGAGTAAGTACTGCATTGAAAAAGCACATTTTAATTAACCTTTGAGGTTTGCTGAGACAATTGTGTTGGAGATGTAACTGTAGTGAAGCAAGAGATGAAATGTTGAACAGAATCAACAGTCATGATCAAACACACATAAGAATAAAGCTCTGATTGAAAATAACTCAAAATGACTCTTACAAAAAAAATATATATTATTGTTGCCAAATCTTTACTACTGTTTTTCACATCTCTATCACTATAACCAACATTATGACCTACATTTTACTTAACTAGTGTCCTTAGTAATTCATTTCTGAGCAGACTTGATCTTGTGCTACTAAATGAACCACTTCATTCATTAAACAGGCCCAATCACCTCCACATCCTGCAGCTCCAGGCTGTTGGTGTGCACACGTTTTGGTGCTTTGAAGCTTGTTTACCCTCTGAGGTGTACCAGAGTGAATTTCACACCCATGGGTCCTGACAGTTTAAAAGCCCACATGAGGTTTGACTTCCCACCTGCTGATGTGTTCATGCCATGTTAATGACAACACACGGTGCCTCAGCTCGACCGGCATTCACAGCGGTCGCAGGTTCTTGTAGTGATCCAGTGATATTATTACTCCGGAGGTGAGCTGCCTGCAGTGACGGTGATGTTAATTGTGGGTTTAATTGGATGTTTGTGTCTTTTTCTTGTTAAAGGGCTTAGTTTTCAGCACCTGCACAAAGAACAGCTCTCAACCGATGCAGAATAAGGTTGTTTCCCTGTTTGTCAAAGTTTATGGAGTTGGTGCCTCAAACAAACTTCTTTTATTCATGTTTCGTTTGTCTGTTTTACTTTACTGTTCAATGATTAACTATTAGACTGAAACTATGAGAATTATAAAGGCAAAACTGTCCCAACTAACACTAAAAAATGTTTGATTTTTATCGTGACAGTAATGGCAGCTAGACAGAACAAATACTGTCTGATTCTTAGCAGGATGTCCCATCTACAGGAGCAGGCCTGTTGTGCATGACAGCCGTTCCTTTTAGCTGATTAACTTTCTCCAGCCATCTGAAAGTGTCAGGTATGAGGTAAAAATGTTTTTCATCTGCAGTCTCTGATGTGAATGACGCACGTTGTCAAACTGTGGTCACACATCACAGATCAACTGTACTTCCCTCGATTCAAGCTTCAACTAGCAGCAGGCTGTTGAAAAATAACCACAGAAAATTTCTACCTCTGTGTCCATCACACTGGTTGGTCATGAGTCACGACTTTACATTTTTTTAGTTTATGAAGCGCAAATCAATAGGAGTGTTGGAGCCTGACGCACTGGAAACAATTCAAAGTTTCAGGAAAATTGTGAAGATAAAAAATGAAAATATTTCTAGGCCTGGCCAAACATTAAATATCTGCCAATATTGATACCAATCCTATCATGATTTTTTTTCTAATTAAAGCCACCATGTTGACAATTTGTACATGTTCAACTTTAGGACATTTTTCCAACAGCAAAAAAACTCTATTGGTAGGTTTTCATCGTGGCACATGTTACACACAACTGTGTCCCATTGTCCCTTCAAGCATTTTAGTTTATGGTATTAAACATTCATTCAAAATTCAAGGGATTCCATCTCTTGACACTCTTACTTTGCATTTTGCCCTTTTGCTTTTTTTGTCCATCATGCAGCTGCTCACTTGCTACACTACTGTTACTTAATGTTTCAAAGTATATTTGTAATTTATTTGTATTGGATTCTAAATTTTACAACATTTTTACAATATTTGATTCAGTGTTTTTGGTGAGTGTCAGACTCAGTCACAGACAGTATTCAATGCATGAGAGTTTCGAACTGTAACACACGGAGCAGCTGGAGGAAAAATGATTCTATAGGAACCAGGGTTGACAAAGGGTGGGATGCTTTACACTAAATTTCAAACTTAATTGACAGATAAACATAAAATGTAGGCAGGGTTTTTGACAAAAATATCCATTGGTTGTTTGCACGGTGGAAGCAGAACATGAGGTGACAGGTAAGATGATGGCTGAGAGACAGACAATTCCTGGGGATTTCACCATCTGCCATCACCGGACTTTCTGCGATTTGACAACAGATACAGGACACCGTTGTTTCAGCCTAATCCCCCCTCAGCCAGCAAAGACTTCATGGAGATAGTAAGTGCTGTGTGTGTGTGTGTGTGTGTGTGTTTTGGCACTGCCACCAAAGAATGGCTTTAGGCTCGATAAACAAGAAATTGTGCATAATTTCAGCCAGCAGTTTGGGGCAGCTCCACATCTCGTAGGCTATACTTACTGTATTTCTAACATGTTGGGCTCAACACCTAATTCTAATTATACTGTATGGATAAGCACTCTAACAAATGACGCTCGTCTGTTTCAGGTTTTAGACATAGTAGTTACATGCTTTAACCAAATTAGATATCTACAGTCATGCTGTATTTATCTACACTGAGTCTTCATTTAAATTCAGACTCAAAATGTATTTGCTGATGAACAGAAAGATTGTGTTAAATGAGGCAGAATTTAATCAAATGTGAGCTTCCCCCTCTTTCTGACCGTACGCTGCCTCACAGCATTTCCTCTGGATGTTTACATTAAAAACACATTATACATTTCCAGCAGGCATATATATAGGCAAATAAAATGAGCATATGTTAATGTGTATGATGTGTCATTGATATTTTAACTTTATTTCACTATGTTTTTTATGTAGTGTTACAAGGGCCCCTTGTGTTAGACTCCTGCCATGACACCGGTAGAGTTAGGATTATTACAACACCTGATTTATAGCAATGAGGCTAAATAGCATAAAGACCTCTCGGTATAATGCAATACAATTCCACAGCACCACAAACTGCAGCCTCCAAAGTCTTTTTCTTGTTACCAAACAACCGCCATCTACGCAATACCTGTGTCATAATTCAGTCCATCTTCAACAAAAAGACACAGTGACCATGGACTTTCTCAACTAAAATGAACAAATTCCCAGTGAAGATTGGCAAACTCGACAGCATTTCATGTCACTCTCATTCTGAGCATGGGAATTTTACAGACTGACTCCATCCAATTGAAAAAAAAAAAGGTCTTAACTTCATACAGCTATATCTGACAGGCTTACCTTCCTCATACTGTTCCTCTTGGACATAGGCTTCAGCTCTGTCCTTCAGCACGTTAACGTTCTCCGGGTCCGACTGGAGGACTTCGCCGCACACTGAGATAGCTCTGCTAGCCTGCTGGCCCTGGTCATGACACGAAGAAAACACACTGGTTAGACGTATTGTTTAATGAAGTCAAAGAGTGAGTTAATAAATCTCACGGCAGCAGTAAGAGCTCTTACCTGTGCCAGCGCATGGCAGATACGCTCCTTGGCCAAGAGAGAGAAATGGGGCACATTGGGCTCAGTCTTCATCACCGCCTCATATTTGCTCACTGCATCTTCATACCTAAAAGGAGGCAGGTAGGTGGTTGGTTGAGCAACAATGTGACACTGTTGATATAACAGAATGCAACATGGATCACTGCACCCACAAACATCATGCCACTCTTGTTATTCGCTCTGTTTAGTCTTGTGAATATGATATCTTATGTATGTTAAATATGATGTGACATCCATTCACATCAAGATGGGATTTGCATGCCTGTTTGTAAGACCAGAAAATCGGAGTGCTGGAGGGAAGGAAGCAGTCATTGTACAGCTGATGCAATCCATGGTATTCAGAGGGGATATCACTTTATTTTTACAGGGATATAAAACTGCCTGAACGCACACACGCACACGTGCGCACACACACACACACACACACCTCTGCTCTTGCATGAGTTCCTCTGCAGCCTGGATCTGTTTGTTGAGCTTTTTGACCTGCTTGTAATGGCTGTAGCACTGCTTGTGATCAGGATCGAGCTTCAGGCACTCGCGCACCTCACTGCAGATCAAGCGAGAAGTGGAGGAAGTTGAGAACAGGAGAATATTACCATATTACCTATCGTACATGCTTTATTGCCAACTTACAGAGGGAAAAAAAACAGAAACACCTTAAAATAACACAACATTCCAACAGTAAAAACACTTTGATGATGCTCGAACTGTTTCGATTTCAACTATGTGGTCATTTTTAAAGCTATAGTTTGTATTGTTGATAAATGGAAATCCCATTGTGTTGCTGAGGATCGACTTATGATCACTGCTACTCTTTTGCTAATGTTTTATTCATGTTTAGCATGTGTCTTCAAGATGTGTTTTTTTTTTGCCTCTATTGCTTCCCACATTTCAGTCAGACACAGTGACACAGTGTGGGAGCATCCTTAAAGAAAGCAGTCTGCAAGTGGGTCTTACTTGAGGGACATCTCATGGTCTCCAAGATTATAGTAGATGGTGCTGAGTTTGTAGAAAGCCTGGGTATTGTCACTCTTCAACTTGGAAGCAGCTTTAAGGTCACTGATGGCCTTCCCCATCTCTCCCATTTGAATGAAACACTCTGCTCGCATCTCACGAGAGGTCACATCCCAAACACAAGTCTGTAACAGGTGGACAATTAACAAAAACAACTCTTACAAACTGCTGTCCTACTTATTATACAAATGCTCCAGCTATCGTGCAGTGATGATAACATTGACAATGTCATGCTTGCAGGAAAATTAGGCAATGCTGACAAGGTAGGTATCTCACCTCAATGATAGTGTCAAGCTGGGCAGCAGCTGTCATATAATCCTGGCTGTTGAAGCTGCTGCGTGCCTGAGACACCAGGCGCTGAATTTCATCTGACTTTGTCAGCTGACTCTGGGCTTCCCTCTCCTCTTTATCGCTGGGGTTGGACTTCAGCTGGAACATCATAAGGCAAGGCATTACATCGCATACTTAAAGTCATGATTAAAGTAGTAAAACTGGAAAAGATTACCGCCAGGACAGAGTATGGAATGTGAGGTGTAGATGACTGAGCAGAGACCAGAGAGACCATAAAACCAGTGTGCTTAAGAAAACCTGATTCAGTCTTTCACCAGCACATTCCAATGAGGCCTCATATTTCTGAAGAGGTTCTTGTGCCAACTTGAGATCACTGCCAATCACAGCAGTAGCAGTGCTTACTATTCCCTAAACCCATTACTTTATAACCATCCTCATCATGGAGGTCATCATATTCACAAGAGCAATCTCAGCTAATGACACATCCTTTACAAATAGACCTAGGTACCCTATAAGTGCTTCCTGTGAGCTCAGCTTAGGAAAGAGGGTAATGCATAAATGTGATGCATTATGCTCGGCCAACGTTGTGGACTGCTGAAGCAGCAGGACAGCATGCACCTCTGGCCAGATCCCTTGACATCATACCAACAAAGTGTGTCCACAACAACAAAACTGCACAAGTCTGATTGCCTGTTAGCCTCTGTTGGGAATGTGGCTCTTTGCCCTCTTGAAGGAAAAGGCATCACGCATGATTGCAATTACAAAACTTTGAATTCCTTTGATACTCACAGACAGTGACTGTTTAACCTGTATTTAAAAACACTAATCATACAGTTTAGCAGCCCGTAGAACATTGCAACTGTATTAGCCACCTGTGGTTTTACATTACAGCTTGCCAAACAGGAATACAGGACTAACCACTGAGCTTCAACCTATATATAATGAAGCTAATCAAAAGGAGACTGCTTTTCTGTGTCTTCAATGAAAGGAAGTCAAGGAGCTAATGATCAAAACAAGCCAATGAGGCTGCAAGTCTGCCACATGCCCTTGGCACAATGTGGCATTGTCTGACATTCACATCCTGTCCATATTGAACAGGAACTTAATATTTCCTTGCCTGATTACCTCACCTGAGAATAGAGCAGCTTTAAATGGAATCTAAGAATTAATAGTAGATATATTAAGGGCATTTATGTCTTCTGGGAGTGTTGTGAAACTTCAACGTAAAATGGTAATTCTAATGGAAAATGCATTAGTGTGCTCCGGTCTTAATCCTTAACGAACACCTAAAAAAGATCCCTGAAGGCCCAAATGAGAGTTCACTGCCAATTATCTACACCTTGTAAGATGGCTTATGGATGCAGGGTTCCCGTGTTCTCTAAGGTGTTTTGTGGCCTATGTGCACCTGGTTTTTAACTTCCTTGCTACCTGGCTTCAGAGAAATTTGGTAAGTCCATTCACTCCATCAGTAACAAAACCTCTCATGTTGTCAACCGTATCGTATAATTTTTGCAGTATAATGTAATAAAGTGTGCATACTGTATTGAAAATAAATATCTTTCACAAAAGTTAAGCTTTTCATACTGAAAAACAAAACAAAACAATTTGCCCAGTTTTCATGCTTGAGTTGAGTTTCACTACAACACCAGGCTACAGATCAACACTGACACCTCCTGGTGAACTCTACTTATCAAACAAAGCAATGTCTTCTTTTCAGTCTTGCTGAGATTTAACCGGATATTATTATACTTACCACCTTCTTAAAGTCACTCTCTGCTTCATCTAGTCTCCCCTGCTTTAGAAGAAGATTTCCTCTCTGAAGCCGTGCCTGTTAAGGGGGAGAGTTTTGCATAAGACTGCAAATATAGACTTAGCACAGCTGACATAACTGAAAGGTTTCCCAGCACTTTTGTGCCTGGAGTTGATTTAAACAATAAAACTTGCACACGTACTATATGAACATGCAAACGGCTTCTTCCAATTACTTGTATAAATGTGTTTCTCACACAATTCTGTCAAACCTACAGTGAAAGTCTGCAGCTGTTTGAGCAAATAAATTATTTCAAAACAAGTGATGTAAACTCACAGATGTGAAGTCTGGTTTGAGTTCAATGACTTTGCTCAAGTCTGGCAGTGCAGACTTTGACTTCCCCATTGCTAGAAACACTGTCGCTCTCCTGTAGTAGGCCATGTAGTTCTTGGGATCCCCGTCTGACAGAAACAAAAACACATGATTATACAAGTTTTTTTTTAAAATGATACTTCCTAATGTAAAAATGGAGCTAAACAAGTACATGTTTCTGTCACTTACCCACAGCAGCATGGAAGTGGGACAGGGCATCAGCTAGCTGGCCAGCAGCGAGCAGTTTCTTCCCCATCTCCATATGATTGTCCACACTGCCATCCCTGCCACATTTCACTCCTGAAACACACACACACAACACTGATCATATCACACCACAGTACTACACTACTACTACTACTACAGTACAATACTCTTACAATCTTACCTCACTCACAAACAAATGACAGCCGACCGCAGCTTGTCAATCGCATCAGCAAGGTTAAGCTAGCTGTCATACTATGTTGCTAACATTAGCTTACACGAAAGACACTAACGTTAACTGACACTTAGCTAAAGTTGCTAAATAAGTTGTTTATTATGTTAGTTTTTAAACATCTATAGGCTCAAATACTAATATACTAATAACTAATATGCTAAAACCAGGCTGCCTCTATATAACTGATTAGCTAGCTTAACGTTAGCCAACAGATTTTTCTAGCTAACACTGACATTAGCAGCATGACGTTACTTTAACTGAGAGCAGGTTGTGTTAAACATGGTCAAAGTGTTTACCTAACTTGGATTGATAATAAAGTTAAATAGCCACTAGCTTTCATTAACTTATCTAGTAAAGTAGCGAGCTTACCTTCATATCTCAGATCAATCAAAACAAGCACATATGGGATGTAAGTTAGTATCTTGTGAGTTACATGCTCGATGGACACCATGGTTAGACTGGCAGCAGACAGGTCTTCTGTCCTTATGTCCCACACAGACGATGGTGTTTGAACTAGTGTTTCATCTAACTCTCCTCAGTCCCATGTGTTGACCGCTGCTCTGCATTGCTCCTCTTCTCCCTGCGAACTCGACCGACCGGTCGTGGGTGACTGTGATTGGCTGGATTGTTCGGAAAGTCCCGCCCCCCTCTGATGGTTCAACAGAGAGGAGCCACGGCAGCACAAGAGAGAGAGTGTGTGTGTGTGTGTGTGTGTGTGTGTGTGTGTGTGTGTGTGTGTGTGTGTGTGTGTGTGTGTGTGTGTGTGTGTGTGTGTGTGTGTGTGTGTGTGTGTGTGTGTGTGTGTGTGTGTGTGTGTGTGTGTGTGTGTGTGTGTGTGTGTGTGTGTGTGTGTGTGTGTGTTCGCTTATGTCCAAATTGGGGATATACACTAGACTCAAGACCAGTTGATTCGGGCGGTGCAATTGGTGACAAAAAGTGGTGTCCTCAATTTGGGTCAACACTTGAGGTTAGGGTTAGGTTAAGGTCAGGTTGTCCTTCAGGTTAGTCTCCAGGAAATGAATGTAAGTCTATGTAAATTCACCAAAAGTGACATAAGTAAGTGTGTGTGTGATATTTAATTTGATTTCATGAAAATTGTGAAGATAGAGTATCTGTCCATATTGATTCTAAATTTTACAACATTTTTACAATATTTGATTCAGTGTTTTTGGCGCGGGTCAGACTCATAGTCACCACACTAAGCAGCTGGAGTGAACATTATTCTATAGGAACCAGGGTTGACAAAGACACTGAGTTGAGTGGGATGTTTTACACTCAATTTCAAACTTAATTTGCATGCTGGACGCAGAGCATCAGGTGACAGGTAAAATGTGCAAAGCAACTGTAACTTGACCCATTAGGTTGAGGTTACAGAGTTATATAAGTATAATATTTCATCTTGAAATGTTAAAGTAGCCTGTTCATTCTCATAAATCTGACATGTTAGTTCATGCTGTTTACTGGAGACTTTGAGTCAATATTTGAGTCAGTTGTCTTTTTAATGTTCGGAATATTAAAATTTTTCCTCACGACAAATGAGGCTTTGTGGTCTAATGTGACTTTGCTAGAGGTTGGAAGTCACATGAACATCCTTAGACTGACTCATCTTAAAACTGTGGTGTGAGAATCTTGTTTTTTGTATTGACTCATCCTCATCTATTCTTTCTGTTCTGTTAGTCCTCCTCCATTCAGACTAGGGATAACGCTTATTCGCAGTCATGTTTTATTAGCATCGATAGAAGGATTGTGTAATCATCATTCATTTAACAAATAGGTTAAAAAATTTCTTCATTTCATTCATTCATTCTTTTCCCTCCTTCCTGGTTATCTAATAATTTGTATTGAAAGTTTGTGTTGTGTGTTGTGTACTGTCCTAGAAACCATGTCTGTATTATTCTCTTCTTCATCTGTTTGTAGTGTTAACTTCATGTATCGTTGTAATGTTCTGATGATTAATGAATTAATGAATGATATGTGACATTTTGCACATTAACCTGAGATTATACAATCAGAGCAAGAACATATTAAAATCTCTTCAGACAAAAATATATTCAACAAATGATTCATGGCTACAACAAAACCTAAACGTAATTCATAAACAAATGTTTTGTGTCCTTATGAGTGGTCTTTTGAATATATCATCCATGCCATGATGTATTTCCATTTCTACCAGCAAAGCAGGCATTCAGTGTGAGTAACTGCAAATGATGCATCTTATTGACACTCAGTGCACTTGTTAAATAAAATATGAAATAAAAATAAAAACATGTCTACATTCTCTGTGTACAGGTGTGAATAATCAAATTAATGATGGTTGGATTCCATTTAACAGCTTCAGTTTCAGGGTCCTGGTATTGTTCATGTTGGCTCACTGTCACATTGTCATGACTAACTGGGACACTTTATAATAAATAATTAAAAAAGAGCCATCGTTGATGGTATTTGTAACACCTGAGCATCTCCCATTATGACAAATCAAAAAGTACAGAAACAGAATATTTTCCACAATTGAAAAGAGGTCACACATATTCATTAGTAGCTGACGACCTGGTGCTGGTGGTGGTCCCAGAGACGCTGCTGACTCTGCTGCCGCTGCTGCTCCTTGAGATTCTGCTCTTGCTGATCTCTGTACGAGCCGAAGACGCAATGCTCTTTTTGGTCGGAACAGCTGCGTAAGCATCAGGTAACTGGTAGGCAGGGAATCTTTTTGAGCTGTGAGGTTTTGATTGAAAAAAGTAATGGTTATGTTCTTGTAGGTGGGTGGCGGGTAAATAATAGAAATACAGGAAAAAACATCAACGATACAGTAGCAGTGTTTCACCTGGAGTGGCAGCCTTCCCTCCCTGCAAAGATACTGTAAATAAGGCCTCCAACGACAAGTAAGGTGGAGCCTCCCCAGCCGATAAAGACGCCAACGCCTATTTCAAACCTGGCAACAAATACAAAAACAACACATGGATATTCAGTTCTTTCTTCCTGGAATCATCTGATCAATGTTGATGCATGAAATGTTGTGTATTTTATCAGTGTCATTAAACGCATCTACATACTTCTGGGCTCTGAAGGTAGGGTCTTGAAATTCTGCTCTAATTTTGTTTCCGTAATAGGAAAAAGCAACCATAGAACACATCCCTGAAATAACAGGCACATATTCACTTCAAGGTTAATCATATAGTGAATTGTAACGTGACTTCTGTGAAATAACACACAGCGAAACATCTTACAGTACCTCCGATGAGGTAGTTCATCCCACCGGCGAAGGTTACTCTTGCATTAGCAATCTCTGATCCCCCAATCTTAGTGCACTTCATTCCCACTAAGACCAGAACTGATCCAAAGAAAGACAGGATAATGGAGATGATGATGAGAGCACGGCACATGTGAATGTCCCCTGTCCAAGAACAGCAAAACAACGTTAAGCACATATCATGAGACGCAGTTAAAAAGACTTATATTGTTTCAGAAATACAGTTTACTTACAGTTCAGTGCCAGCATTGATGGAATCCCCTTGCAGTCCGACACTCCAGTTGAATCAGATATACAATCCTTCCACAGGTTGGAGAAGTAGTTTGAAGTGGTCAAGACTATGCTGTCTACCTCAGACCAAGTCCAGATCTCTGTGGGCATGGTGGAACAGACCAGGATCCATCCAGATACGCAGACCACAAAACAGCCGATCTCCATGTACATCACCACGGTCCTGTAAGCCATGATGGTCTTGAAGTTGAGCCAGAGAAAAAAGAAAATCAGAGCAAATTACACAACAGCTCCTGTCCAGCTCTATCAGCTTGAAAGTCGCTCCTCAGGCGCTGCATGCAAATGGAAACATACACACAAGAGGCTGAATGTGGTTTGTGTACATCATCACATGTTTTGCCTTGAACTGTGATTCTGGTTTGTGAAGGTGACTTAGGTGATGTGTTTGTTGTTGGTCCGACACGCACAAGCCGACCAGCATGGGTTTAGTTTTGTACACCATTTAGCTCTTATTTCACATGGTGTGTTAAAATCTAAAAATTTGAAATGGCACACACATGAAATTAGGGATAAACTAAACTAAGGATTGATGATGTTGCTAAGAGAAGAAAAATGCATTTACTGTTTATTTGTATAAAAGGTTTAAACTGATGATATACTGGTGTAAAATGACAAGGACTGCCATATATATTATCATTAAGTAATACACAATGTAATATAAAATATATATGATATTCATTGAAGAAAAAAATTGGAGAGACACAATACTCATTATTGGTACAAAGTTTTTTATTATGAGTATATTCAATTCATAGTTATCCAAGTGACATTCTTAATTGTAATAGGTGCTTTGGTTAATTCACACCAAAATGAACAAAATAAGAGACATTACAATTGTACATGAAGAGGAAGCTCAGAGTTTTTTTCATCCAATCGACAGTTTGCGATACACGCTGGTTGTTAGTTCATCAGATCTGGAGCTATCATATGTCTTGTTGTGTTTGGGCTTTGAGCAACTACTCAAAGGCATCTCTGTTTGAGTTTTTTGTTGGTGTTGTCTGACAGATCTTTGAGATCTTTGAGCTGTGCTGGATCGTCCTGAGCCCATATAAGATCTGTACTGCCCGTCGGGTCTGTAGTATCCGGTGTACAGGCTTCTTCCTCTGGAACAAGGGGCTGTGTATGTGCCTCCTCCATAGGCAGGGGTATACATAACTTTTTATTGTCAGGTACTCAGGTGAGTACCATGAGATGGTGATTGGTGCTCACCCCATAAACAGCATGGTCTTAATAAGTGCAATGTTTTTCGTCATCCTTCTCGGTGTCTCCTTCGCTATCCTCTGCTTCAGCTTCCTGCATGGTAGATGATAAAGAAGCTCCTTCCATTTCTTGCTTAAGCTTCCGTTTAGCTGTCTCCATCCATAGGTGACTTTGGCTCAAATGTCTCTGTACTCATCTTTCCATCTTTCCCAGGTGAACGTGCATTAGGGCTGAGAGACAAATCCAGTGTATGACAGACAAGATTTGTACTTGGGTTTTATCATGTTGAGGTGAACAACATGATAAAAACATTACACAGAGCTTCTTTGTAAGCGATAGCTTGAGCCACATTTCTGTGCTCCTTACTCTTATCTTGTTTATCAAATAATGGATGATTGAAATTCTTTGAGCCTGAAGAAACGCACCTGTTTTGTCTGCTAGATTTGGATGCACATATCTTGTGCCTAGAGTGCGCTCATTGTTAGCTTCAAGCCACAGCACATTGTAGCCACTTTTAAAATAAAAGTTTGGATTGGTAGGAGAACACCAAAGTAGCCGCATAATGTCTGTTGTCTCTCGCAGTTGGTAACATCGGGAAAGGCGTGGAGACGAGAAATGCGTATTGATGACCGTGGCCCTACACTGGCAGCAAAGGTCGCTTTGGCATTTCTGTTGATGTATAATCAGCAACCAGAGTTTTGCTGATGGCAAGAAATAATGAAGGCAAAACATTTACGTCCTATACAAAATCAAACGTGAAAGTTCAGCACTTGCTTCAGCAAAATGAAACCCAGCTCTGGCAAATCGCAATTTGTCCTTGGTTTTATCACCTCTGCCAATATAAGTGCACTCCATCCCAACAAAACAAAGTACTATACCAAAGAATCCAAAAGTTAACCCGCACATTAGCAACATACAATTGTGCGTTTGACAAAGTGTTGAACCTCTCTCCATCCTTGCTTGTGAACGAGAGTCTTTCCAGGATGAACCTTTCATACTCAATCATGATACTGTCACCTGTTACCAATGAACCTGTTCACCTGTGGAATGATCCAAACAGGTGTTTTTGGATCAGTCCACAACTTTCACAGTCTTTTGTTGATCCTGTCCCAACTTGTTTGAAACATGTTGCTGCCATCAAATTCAGAATAAGCAGATATTTACAAAAATCAATGAAGCTGATGAGGTCAAACATTAAATATATTGTCTTTGTACCTTTTTCAATCAAGTATCAAGTATATGTCAGAAAAGCTACTTTTTTGGAATTGGGGTTGTAATACTTGAACCGCTGAGATACTTTGGGCACTTAAGGTGGCCTTTTTTGAGTTGACAGTGCATTATGAATATATTTATCTGATGCTTAAAAGAAATGTTAAGAAACGTTTGTTTTAAAACTGCTACATTCCTAGATTATGTTGCCACGCTGTTTTCCAGACTTGCATCCAGAAATAATAAAAGTCATAAATTGTGTGTGTACATGTGTTTGTAGTAAGGAAGAACTATCTGGGGTCAGTGACTGGGTACGGCCCTTGAGAACTTACCAGGTCAGTTGAGGCTATCTTGATGCTTGACGGCAGTTCCAGACTTTGTCTCGTGTTACAAGTGCATTTTAGCTCAGTCTGTTGTTTTTAAGGAAGTTGTTGTCAGTAAGGAAGAACTATCTGAGGTCAGTGACTGGGTGTTTTAAAAGGCTATCTTGATGCTTGACTGCAGTTCCAGACTTTGTCTCGTGTTACAAGTGCATTTTAGCTCAGTCTGTTGTTTTAAAAACAACAGATATCATATGCATGACTTGCATGTCCATTAATCCATGTGAGATGTATTGTATTTCTGGTGATAGCCAGCACAAGCCGCCATACCGGTGATGCGGCCAAGAAGACCTTTCCTAATTTCTGAAATTATTAAATTCAACCAGGTAGCACCCACTTACGTTTAGTGCGTAGTAGATAGATGTCTCATTAGACTTTAGACTGTTTTTATTATTTTTAACCATATACAGCAATACACAGTGAAAACAGTGAAAATAAAACAATGTTCCTCCAGGACCATGGTGCCACACAGAACAACACGAGACTACGTAACAAGAGACAACATAAATCTTCCCAAGACTCTGTAAAGTGCACATGTGCAACCACGTAACAACAGCACAAGAGCGTTCCGAATTTACATTGCAAAAAAATACTGAGGCAGTGCAAAGTTAAAAACTGTTTGAGAGTTGCTGCAAACTGTTTTAAGTAATTAAAAAATGCTGTAAATGTACACATGTGGTGCTGTAGGTGTAAACATGTCTGCTGTGCAAACAGTGCAATAACATGCAAAATTAGATCAGTAGTTCAAAATTACTGTAAACATGACGTATTAGTGCTGATGAGGACACTGAACAGTTGTCTGAGATGTCTACTGTAAACTTTATAAAGTGTGTCACCTACAAGATGATCCATACCAACACTAGCTACTTTTTCTTGTTCACATCCCACAGTTAAAAATACAACCAGCAAAGTGTTACAAAATATACACTGACATCTGAAAAAATAGAAAATGGTGTAAAAATTAGTTTGACCTATTGGACCAAATGTTTTTGATTTTGCTGTTTAATCCTAAAACATAAATAATCCCAACAAGAGAGTAAACTGTATCATACAAATTCTGATTTGTACCACTGGAAGAAGCAATTCCTGGTGAGTCACAGATCAATATCAGCAAATTCAGCTGCTGTTAGAAAGAAGCCACCAAGTTTCACACAGTGAGGAGCAGATATTAAACAATACACCGAAAAAACAAGCAAAACACAAAGTAGTCGGCTGAAACTCAATTTTATTTATTTGCATCAGTTTTATTTCTCATCAGATAATTTGTCTTCTCATCATTCATCACACATCTCACTACTTACAGAGACAATGACAGTTGATAAAACTCAAGACTCAAGTAATCTTCAAGTTTGCTTATTACAAAATAACATTTAATGGTTACGTCGTGCCTTGTCTTGTCATTACAGATGAATAAAGTGCAGATTACTTACAGGTATAAAAACCAACAACAAAACATTACACAGTGACATCTAACAAAGTAGAACATCATGCAAAAATTAGATTAGTACATTTAGCTGGAATCACCACAAAAGTCTTCATCTACTCCTACAATCTGAGGAAGTCAAGGACCAGCGGATTAAATTCATTTTTGATGGAAATGTGACAGAAATGTTCCCACAATGACTAGAAAACTATTGAATTTTGTGTGACTGCATTTTACTACAGACTGTTTTCTCAACAAGACCAGTAACACTACAAGCAAAGGATAAATTGATAGGACTTAATTTGCTTGGTAATGTTGTGTAACTTTAATTAGCACGCTGCAGCTTGCTTGCTCAGTGGCTCTGGGCATCAGAAGCTCAGGTGCAATGCATCCTGGTACATGAGGCACTGCCTACACAAGCAGGAGAACTCAGATTTCTATGTCAATACAGCATGCACTGAGGAATTTATTCCTGCAATTGACTGCATTTGGCATTAACAATGATTTGACATCCACATAAAACATGGAGAAATTTCCCTGTAAGTAAGCAATATTTTGAATGTAATTCCTGGTGAGCCATAGATCATCAGCAGCAAATTCAAATTTTCACACAGTGTGCTGTATTTTTTGGACTTACAGTATCTCTTTTAAGACTCACTCGTGGCTTCAACTCAAAGTGTTTTATATTCACATTCCTCACACACATGCATTCTTATCAAAGTGCTGCATCCTGGAGGAGTTGCTGTCGTCTGGAGCTGGCTTCTGCTTTACAGACTTCG